>OZ004708.1:88037652-88097652 GCA_963924515.1 Vespertilio murinus
TTGTTTCCTCATTTTTCAAATCACTGGTTTGATTCTTGGCATCCTTTATTCTATTGTTTAATCTCTGTAAATTCTTCTTTACTTAAGATAGTGCTTAATTTCTGACTGGTTCTATTTCCTGTTTTTGCTGTTCTCACTAAGATTATTGAAATTGTCACTAAAGCCATTGAAGCTCTCATTAAATACTTGAGCATTCTGATAACCATTGTTTTGAACTTTATCTTGTAGTATGTTTTCATCCATTTCATTTAGTTCGTTTCTGGAGATTTCTTCTGTTCTTTCATTTGTGACATGTATCTTAGTCTCTGCGATTTGGTTGCTTCCCTGTGCAGAGCTTCTATGTCTCCTGGGATTGGTAAAATGGCCTTGCATAGTAGGTGTTCTGTAGGGCCCAGTGGCTCAGCCTCTCAGTGCACTCTAGGTGCACCACTGTGTGGGCTGTGTGGACAGTCTTGTTGTAGTTGAGCCCTGATTGCTGTTGGAATCACTGAGAAGACTGAGAAGAACTGAGCTCCAAGCCAATTGACTATGAGGACCAGCTATTTCTATAGCAGGAGAGTTACTGTGTAGCAAATACCCCTGTGGAGCAGGACTTGCTTCAGTGGGGCATTGGCACTCAATGAGTCTACTCCTTGAGTGTCTTGCTTGTGGGTGTGTAGACTTGTAATCTGCTGTGCTCTGAAGCTGTCCAATGTATGCACTGGCTCTGAGTCCTCCCAGGAGGTGCAAGGTTAGCCAATTCCTGGGGCCACCTGGCAGGAGTCACAGAGAGATCTGCAGATGGTTGCTGCTTGTGTTGGGCTTACCAGTGCCTATGAGAGGCTGAACTGTGAAGCAAGGCAGGCTGCTGCTAGTGCCAGGCCTTGAGTCTTTTATTGAGGGGTATGTGGCATGCTAATTGCAGCTACTGCTTATTTGAGAGATTTTAGGGAAGTCTGAAGCCTGAGCCAAGAGAGGCCATTCATATGGAAATGCTGCTGAAAATAGCTTGGGTTGGGCTGCAAATTTGGTGGGGTGAGATGTCATGGAATCAACAGGGTGGAGCAAACAGTGTGCCCTAGGCTGATGGAGACTCAGGTATGGCTGCCAGTCAGCTCTGTGATGGGGGAGGTCTCAGAATAGAAATAGTGAACTCTGTGAGCACCCTGTGAACAGTCTGGGAGAAACCCACCCCCTAGTTCTTGCCCTAATGCCAGACAATCCAGTTCTTTTCTGTATGTCCCATGATCCCCTCAATCTGCTGCCCTAGTTCTGGGAATCAGAGGGAGAGATTCTGGGTCAGTTTATGTTTTGGCCCTTTAAGAGGATCTCTGGGGTTCCTGCAGCCTCCATGCCACTCAGCCACAATTTCCACTGTTTTTTATAGCCTGAAGTTATAGGAACTTCTCTTCCTTGCCCTGGAACACTGGTGTGAGGGGCCTGGTGAAGGACTGGGACCATGGGAGGCATTCACAGCCAAGATATCCCTCCTGTTCTAAAAATGGCACACATGGTGTCAGACCACCCCATTCAGCCCCTCTGCCCATCCTGCCAGTCTCGGTGTACTTTCTTTTATACTTCTCTAGTTGTAGGACTTCCATTCAGACAGCTTTCAGGCACTTCTAAATGATGGTTGTTCTGTATTTTAGTTGTAATTTTGATGTGGTTGTGGGAGGCAGTGAGTACTGTGTTTACCTATGCAACCATCTTAGTTGTTCTACACAGTTTGAATGAGAAATGTTTTCATGCACTTGAGGGATATATGTTGAGTAATGGCCATCTCTAGGGAAAGGGTATAGGATGCTGAGAAAAGCAAATCCTTAAAATATAACGATGATGAAAGAATATATACAAAATATAGGTCATATATACCATGCCCTATAATATCATATGAAGAAAAAGAAAGTACATATAAAATAGAGTGGATGGGATGTTATGTTATACTGGGAGTTCAGGAAACCCTGTAAACAATGTGACATTTGAACAGGAACCTCAAAGAAGTCAGAGTGGGAGAACAGAGTGGGAAAAGAGTCAGCGCAAAAGCCCTGAGATGACACTTGTTCCCAATATTCAAGACTCAAAAAGGATCCAGCATGGTGGGGGAATAATCAGGAGGGGAACAATAACAGATGGTGACAGAGAATGTGAAGGAACAGGTGGCCTCCGTGCTCACAAAGAATCCCTTGTTCACATGCTGTTCCTGCACTTTATTAATTTTGTGGTTTTTTTAAATATTGTAAATATTACTGGATTCACTTTTTTATTCATGTGTTGGTTAACATTCTGGCATCTGTATTTTAACCAGTTAACTGCCATGATATTTTAAATTTAATTTAAAATAGTCTGCTCCTTGCGTCTATGCACTCTTATGGCATACAAATGGTTAAGGGACACATTTTAGAGTATATGGTCTCAGATCCAAATGCCCCAGAACAAACACACACACACACACACACACACACACACACACACACACACACACACATTCCCTCCCCACACACACCAGAGTGCATTACAAATTAATTTCTGGGGCCATATTATCACCAGGCTTTTCTCACCCCTTCATAATTATCAGAAATATAATGGTACAGGGAATGATGTCAACACCAGTTTATCTTTATCCTGAAGAATATAGAAGTAGTATCAAATTCCAGTTGGTAAGCCTCCTCTGGACATGTAAACAGGGGACTCTATTTTCTCTTGGCTATGTTGGGTCCCCTATTTAAAGAAACTTTAAAAATTGGTTAAAAACAAGAGAGACAAAATCGGCATAAAGGGGGAAAATATCTAATAGCACAGGTGAGTGACAGAGATGAGGCAAAGCTCCTTAGTTCTGGCAGAATTCCAACCCCAGTCCTGTCCCCTGATGCCCAGAATAACTAATGAGGCAATAAAAAGCAATTTATCCAAGGGAAAAGAGTGATATTTTTCATTGTCAAAATGCTGTACAGATTGAACATTCCTTTGGGAAAAGGAACAAAGGAAACAAACACACAATCTAGATCAGCCAATACAACAAACAATTACGGGGGTTATTAAAGATGAAACGGAAAACAGTTTGTAAATGGTAATAAAACATGCCAGCCTTGGGTAATTCCATGACTGACTTTTCAGTTTACCGCATATTGGCTGTTTAAACTTGCAGGCCATTTGAACCATTTCATTTCTTTAAATTAATTATATTTTTTTGGTACAACCTACATGGATTTTACATGCTTTCTTTGTTTTTAATCAATTAATTAATTAATTAATTTAAAATTTCATTGATTTTAAAGAGGAAAAGAGCAGAAGAGAGAAACATCAATGATGAGAGAGAATCATTGATTGGCTACTTCCTGCACCACCATGTCAGGGATGGAGCCTGAACCACGGGTATGTGCTCTGACCAGGAATCAACCTGTGACCTCCTGGTTCATAGGTTGATTCTCAACCACTGAGCCACACTGGCTGAGCTAATTTATTTTTTGTTAATCCTGATATGAGAATATTTTTTCCATTGATTATTGAGACAGTAGAAAAGGGGAGGTGGGGGAGAGAGAGAAAGAGGGAGAAAGAGAGAGGGGAATATTGATATGAAAAACATTGATTGATTGCCTCCTGCACATGCTGCAACCTGGGGCCAGGAAATGAACTTGTAACCCAGGTATGTGGCCTTGACTGGAAATTCATCCCATGACCCTTGGGGTGCAGGACAACACTCTACCACTGGCCAGACCTATATGCCTTTAAAAAAAAATGAGGTAACATTGGTTTGTGACATTATCTAAATTTCATGTATACCACGTGATAATTATTAATGTCCTCATCTGGTGGTGAAGATTGCAGCATCCATCAGCCTATAGTGATGGACAAATAATCAATATACTGAATGTAGAGTGTTTGGTATACTTCCCTCATGTTGGTAAATGAATGGTTACCACTGTGATGGGATGAAGCTGATTATTCTAGCTCTCAAATGTCTTTAATGCTTCCCAACATCTTGGTCTCCAATTCCACAGACATGTTTCAATTCCCTGTCATCTCTCCCACCTAACAGGCGGGCACCCCTTTACTCAAATACTCACACTGACTCAGAGAGAACTTTAATGCTGATCACTGAACTATCTGATTTAAATTCCTCCCCTACTCATATCTCACTGGATATAGAAGCCCAAATTCTGTACCAGCAAACATGAGGCTCAAGTGTCTGTGAACTTCTGGCCAGCTCCACCCTCACAGAGCCCTGGCCTCCCTCACACTGGTCTCCTACACATTGAACTTGACTCCAGCTTCACCTGACACCATAGCTGCAGGGCTCAGAGCCTTTAAGGGCTTGCTTTCCTCTGCTTGGGGTCTCCCCACAGGTCTTTTGGAATTTTTCACACACACCCCTCCACCCTCCAAACTCCAGCTCCTCTTTCAGAGAGACTGGATCCTCTCCTTCATGTACCTTTTCTTTTTCTAACATGAGCACAGGAAAAGGCCACTTTCTCATGCTCTTAATCTGAGTGTTAGGGCACCCATGCTGAGACTTTTATTTAATCCCATGTCTTGTTCCTTGCTAGACTGTGAGTTACTGAGGCATACAGCATGGTATACAAACTCATTCCCCCCTTCAGATTTGCTTTAGTGTAGCTGAATAAACATGTATTCTATGACAGATTCTAGAAAGCTACATGTGGAGGACATGCTTTAGGAATGTTCTCCAGATTCTGAGATCAGGAGCCATTATGGTGTGAGATTACAATTGTAAGAATGAAGCAGAATGGAATCAAGGAGGCGCAAAAGAAAGTATTAGTGTGTGTCATACAAAGTGAGGGTACACACATAATCATTTCATGGTTCTCTTTGTTCTCACACGTGTGTGTGTGTGTGTGTGTGTGTGTGTGTGTGTGTGTGTGTGTGAAAAAGGCATGTCTCATTTTGAGACACAGTAAAACAGATCTGGAATTCAACACAAGAAATGCAAGACCTGCTTAAAAGGCCATTTCCATAATGAAGAAAAAGTAATAAGAGTGAAGAGCCCAGCAGAGGGCCAGTGCAGAGAGAAGAGGGAGCCAGCATGGGGGCTAAAGTTAGCTGGGACTCAAGGGACCACACACCAACTGGGCTTTCACTGCGCCACTGGCCTCATCACAGCGTCCTCCCCAGCCTCTGATCTAATTGTGATTCCTGCACCTATATGTTTATTAGACCATCCTGGTGGTTAAATGGCTCAATGGCATCTTTGTTATTTTTGGTTTTGAGTTTTGATCTCTTTTGTGACACAACTGATGGGTGAGCACTAGTCCTGGTTCTGTTCCTTGTCAATCTACAAATCATCCCAAACATTCTTTATAATATTCTACTTATTCCACAACTATTGATCCCCTTTCTTCACATATTTACCCCTGAGAATTCAATATTATAGCTCATTTATTTCATTGTCCTGGGCCTTCTTTGCATAAAGTGAAGTCAAATGAGCTGGGAGCTCACTGACTTTGTTCATTTATGTAGTTTTATAAATGTGTGCTTTTATATGGAAAAAATGTTAAGATATGGAGTATTTATAACATTAAAATGGCAGGGAAAATAAACATGGTTGAATATTGTGTATTCAAATATTGGCATTAATAAAATTGGTAAAAAATTGTAAAACTAAAGAAAAGCCAAATACCCCTCTCCTCCACAGAACTTTAATCACATGAATATAAGCCTCCAATTCCAGATATATTGGCAAGGGTATGGAAATAAAATACACAAATATACTTTTAAAAGGCAGTGGAGTAAGAAGTATCTACAGTTATAATTTATACCTATGTAAGCATCAATAGATTATGCTTAGAAGATCATTAGTTGAAGGCAAAAAAAAATGTTTTTGCCAAGGTGAAAGATGTAGAACTGTTTACGTTAAAAGTAATGGGAGAAGACACAAAATGACAGGCTTATGGAATTGACCACACAAAATCAATACATTTTCATCCATTCCCCTAAATCCATCTATACACATATAAAGTAATTATATGCCAAACAGCAATGTTTTCAGGAGAAAACTAATTTAGCATAGTAAATGTATTAACTATGTATTTGCCTGCCTAGCAAACAGATATAGCAGTCTCTCAGCTCTGAGCTGGCCTGGTTAGGCTCTCAGGTTACCTCAGGAAGAAATTCTGGGATGCATTCCTTGAATCTTCCCATAGCATCCATCTGCTGCACTCTCAGACTCACCTGGATGGGTCTTTGAAAGGAAGGGCTTCTTGTAGAAGTCTGATTTGCCCCATGGATGGTTAATATGGGAGACAGAAGTTCTGTTCTCAGACAAAGGAGCAGGAAGGAGTCAAGCATTAATCTTAGAGTCAGACTTGAGACTCCGAAAGAAACAAATACGTTCTTTTCCAGCCTAACGTTGCACAGGTTGTCAGTCTGCCTTATAGGAGATATTATTCCTCCTTTATCTGCTCATTCGCTGCTGTTGGTATTATTGCTCCCACCTCTGAGCACCCAGTTTCCCTGTGGCACACAGGGGAACAGAATGGAAAATGTTCCTGCCGATTCTCTGTTCCCAAGGGACCGGGTTAGAAGTTAAGTGAATCCTGTCTTTGTTTCTCCTTCTTTATGATCCTCTTGAGTTCTCATCTCCCAGCACTTTATCCAACTTTGAATTAAATTTTCTCTGAAGTCCAAGACCATGGAGACTGGCTTGACTAGGAACCTTGGATTTTCAAAGCACTGTATTGCTGTGGAGCACAAGGCATGATACCTCCAAAATTGCAATTTCTCTCCTCAACAAGGGAGAGGACTCTGTGACTTTGATGTAAAGCTTTGTGTACCACCCTCTTTGGCTTCATGACACATTTTTCAAATCAATGAGAAACTTCATACTTATATCAGAAGATAAGATCTGCTATTTAGTCCCACATTATAAGATCTTTGTTAATTGTGAGACATAATTTTATGCTGTATAATCTGAGTTTAGTACATTATATGTATTATTTGATTTAAAGTTTATAAAAGTCCTTTCTCTGAACTGATAAAATTATCAACTTCATTCCCCATTGCATAAGTGGGCTTGAGGAAGTCTAGTGACCACCCAACATTATAATCAGAGTAAAGTGTTGATTAGAATCTGTCATAATGTTTTCAGTTCTCAAACTGTGCAGTGGTTCCCAAAGAGGGAAAATCTGAAGGTAGGCTGCTAAATACTTGCCACACCCAAAACACATAATTATGTCACATTTAGAAGGTAAAAATTCCTAGTCTAGACGATCCCTTCTACAAGGTCACAGTTCATATTATTGACTTAAAAAAAAAACATTGACTAAGTGTTTCATCACCAAAAGGATTTATTCAGGAAAAAAGAAGTTATTGCAACATATGCATGCAGACATGACAAGCCACATGCATACTCTAGCCTGTGTGCCAAGATGGAGGGGTCCTTATGGAGGGGAAAGGAAGATGGAAGGGGAAGTTAAAACTATGGAGTTACTATAGGGATCTCATGATTACATAGTGTGAGAAATTTCATTACTACTATCTCCTCCCATAGACCCTCCTGACTGGTTATGTTTCCTTAAATTCCTGTTAGTCTTTATCAATATGAATCACCCACGATTGTAGTTCAAGAACAGATACTGATTCAGCAGGTGCTGGTGGGCCTGGGGCATCTGCATTTTTCAAAAGTCCCAGGAAAATACTGGTTTTGTAGGTTCTGGTCTGAGGACCACTCTTTGAGTAGCAAGTTTTGGTCCTGTTGTAGAGTAAGGAAGGGGCAAGTCGTCTTCACCAAAAGGCCATCTTCACCAAAAATTGTGTCCTCTCAAAAAGATTTTGAAAGAAATATGAACAGTCATGCACTGCTTAACAAACAGGGATATGTTCTGAGAAATGCATCCATAGGCAACTTTGTCATTGAGTGCACATCAGAAAATGCAGTTAAGCAAACTGAGATAGAAACCTTGGAAAATTAAGTAATCCTGAAAATACCACCTAAGCCGCCATTGTTAGCTGAAGACAGAAAACAGCATTTGAGTCAGAATCCTGGGGACTGCATGGGAACATTGAAATTGGAAAAGTTCTTATCTTAACTAGGTGTTCTCACCTTTTACCATTGACAGGAGGGATAAAAATTAAGGGGGCTGCTTTTTCATGAATTGTAGGTATTTAGTGGCATCCCTTCAGACATTGCCAGACACTTCAGGGTAAAATCATTTCTGGTTGAGACAGATTGACTAAATTATACTCAAGGCCCATCACATACTCTGATATTAACTTTGAGCAGATCTCTCACCATTTGTAATGTTAATTTTATATATTTCTATTATTTGCTTCTATATTTTTCCCCAAATTGAGGTGTAGGGACTTTTGTTCTTCAGCATCCTCTACTCATAGCCCAGACAGTGCTGAAAACATGGCCAGCACTCAGTTCATATTCCTGAAATGCATGAACAATTTCCCATTAAAACTATAGTGTACCTAACATCTTAGGTAAAAAGGAGATTGGGACAAAAATTCCTACTCTGAAATGACACAGGAATGTCCTAGATGCAACCAAATCCAGACCAAAATACTGAAGCTACTTCCTTGACTGAGGGAGACACACTGTAGCATTAGAGGCACGTGAGTAACACTAGATTGTATGAAAAGTCTTCATGCTCCTTTCTTCTTTCTTGGAAGGCACCCCCACCTCATGGAACCAAGGAATCTTACAGGAGTGTCAGAATTTCTTCTCCTGGGATTTTCAGAGGAACCAGAACTGCAGCCCCTCACATTTGGGCTTTTCCTCTCCATGTACCTGATCACTGTGTTGGGAAACCTGCTCATCATCCTGGCTGTCAGCTCAGACTCCCACCTCCACACACCCATGTACTTCTTCCACTCCAACCTGACCTTGGTAGACATCTGTTTCACCTCCACCACCATCCCGAAGATGCTGTGGAACATCCAGACAAAGAGCAAAGTCATGACCTATGCAGGCTGCATCACCCAGATGTATTTTTTTTCACTCTTTGCATTGATGGACAACTTCCTCTTGACTGTGATGGTTTATGATCGCTTTGTGGCCATCTGCTACCCACTTCACTACACAGTCATCATGAAGCCCCAACTCTGTGGACTGATGATTCTGGTGTCATGGATCACATGTGCTCTGCATTCCTTGTTAGAGAGTTTACTGTTATCGCGACTAACCTTCTGTACACACTTGGAAATCCCCCACTTTTTCTGTGAACTCAGTCAGATGGCCCAACTTGCCTGTTCTGAGAACTTTCTTAATAACATCGTGATATATTTTATAACTGTGCTACTAGGTGGTGGTCCCCTAGCTGGTATCATTTACTCTTACTCTAAGATAGTGTCCTCCATATGTGCAATCCCATCAGCTCAGGGGAAGTATAAAGCATTTTCTACATGTGCATCTCACCTCTCAGTTGTTTCCTTATTTTATTGTACAAGCCTAGGAGTGTACCTCAGCTCTGCTGTTACCTACAGCTCACACTCAAGTGCAGCAGTCTCAGTGCTGTACACTGGGTCACACCCATGCTGAACCCCTTCATCTACAGTCTCAGGAACAAGGACATAAAAGGAGCCACGAAAGGCTTCTTCAGGATGGTGGCTATAAAAAAAAGAACTCTGCTGAGTTTGAAAAAGTGCACTTGATTTCATCACTTCAAGACTGGAAATCAGAAATTAAGATTCTTTAACCAGATTGTGTTTGTACAATTTGCTTCTTTTATTTATTTTCTGGAATTTCCTTTGAGTTCAACTTCTTAATACAATTTAAGTAACCATTTTATTACACTTTCTGCTATGTCTATTATACAGACAGTTTTCCTCAGGTTCTAAACTCACATCGTTTCTTCCAACCTTGACCAGAATGCTAGTTCCAGTGTATTTCATGGATAACATTGATTTCTTAAGATTAATTTATTCTCAAATAGCATATATCATTGTAAGGAAGTTGTTCTTATTTCATAGATAGAATAGTCATAAGTTGTATTATTTACTGGGAAAAACTTTGCTTGGTTACTCACACTACTTATATCAGTTCATTACAGGAAAATCCGACACCTCAATTTTAACTTTTATGTTTCTCATTCTTTATACATCAGTACTCTAACTGCTCTTCCTGATACTGTTGACTCTATCATTGTTCCTTATAAGTCTCAGCCTATTGAAGGTAATGCTATAGGCTGAAAATGCCTGGGCACTAACCTTGGGCCGTGCTACTTGTTCTCAGACCACAGTCAATGTTGTGGCTGGACAGGCTCTTGTGATCCTTATTAAAATTGCAACAATCATGAGGGATCTATTCCATCACAAGGTTTATTACTTACAGGTCCTGGAGGATACACAACATCCTCAGGGCCACATCAGAAGGTCTCAGAATGAAGGAGAACATGGAGAAGTGAGAGAGAGAGAATAGGTTGAGTTGTGAGGAGAGACTTGAGTGCTTCTCTAGTAGGCTTGTCATAAAGCTGACAATAGGGTTATTTGAGACTAGAGGCCAGGTGCAGAATTCATGTACCAGTCTGGTCCCTTGGCCTTTCCTGTGGGATCAGGCCAAAACCAGCTCTCTGACATCCCCCAAGGGGTCCTAGAGTGTGAGAGTGTGCAGGTCAGGTCAAGGGAACCCACCAATGAACGATCAGAGTCAGGGAGGGATGCAGGAGGTTGGTCAGCTGGAGAGGGACCATGGAAAAGCTCCAAGACATCAGTACTTTAACTGCTCTTTCAATCTATCTTGTTCAGTCCCGATTGGCCAGACCTCTGCAGCAAGACAACCTACCAGTTGGAATGTCTGCTCCTGGTGGTCAATGCACATCATAGTGAGCAATAGAGTGGCCTTAGCATATCATTAGCATATTTTGCTATGATTGGTGAATGGATGACCAGACACATGACATATTAGGCTTGTATTATATAGGATAGATATCTTTGAAACAGATGCCTCATACATCAAAAGTTTAATGTCAGGTATTTATACTAGTATCATGCTACTAGGTCTTATAACTAATCTCCTAGTTTTATTATCTTATTCAACTCAGTGTCCAGAATACCTAGAATACTACCTGGGAAGATTGATTATCAAGTACATATGTCAAAGTGGCTTCTATGTGGATATGAGGCAGGAGAGAAAGAAATCAAAACCCCCACATCTGGACATGATCAAAGAGAAAACAGTTTATGACAGGAAACTCCTGCAGTGATTAGAGATAACAATAAGGACTGACTAGAACCAGATCATTCCAAGATGGAAGAAAACTGACCAAAGACTAAAACCAAAGCTCATTTTACCATCATTACAATGAAAAGTGACACCACAAATAGAAAGGTGGCCAAGGGGGGACAAACTCCATGACACTTTCAGAAAAACCCTCTTAGGAACAAAGTCCCCTGCCACCCAAAAGGCAGAGTCAGAATTTGGTGCCATAGCGCTTGTAGACACCCACCCCGTTCCACCTTGAACACACATAAAATCCCAGGAACTAATGGACTACCAGTGCAACTCACTCTCACGTTGGTCTACTCATCTGGGTACTCTTCTTCTTCATTGGCACCCACGTCCAGGCCTCTTTCTTTGTCTCTACCTGAATTAAACTTGCTTTGATTCATCTTTGAAATCTTTCCTGGATGAGTCAAGGATCTGGAGGTCATCTGATACTCAAAAGTTCCAGATTGTGCTGGGACAGGGACATTCCCCAGAACACAAGCTGTACAATAACACATACACACATGAGAGGTACAGAGACAAAGGGGAAATGAAGCATATGTGACATTCTGAGTTAAAGAAAGGTATAGGAGATACTACCGTATCCCCATGGGGTACATTTGGCTCCTTCTTCCTAAATTAATAATGACCTTATGTGCATGGGTGTAGGAAGTGGTTATAGGGTTAAGCCTTGGACTGACCTCTGGCAAAGCTGCAAACAAGTCTAAGCTAAGAGGGCATAGCCCTCTTAGCATAATTAAGCTTGACTTTATGACCCTCCCTAGATCTTTCCTGGGTAGGTAATGGGCTGTGGGATGTGCAGCAAGTGCTGCCAAAACAAGTGAAACTCACAAGAACATTGTAACTATGGTGACCAATACCTTGTTTACCTCTGACTATAAAATAACGGCTCAGCTTGCAGTTTGAATCTGTTCTGTGGCCTCAGCCAGGCACAGCAGATCCACTTAGACCCAGCTTATTCTCTTTGTCTGTCTTTTTTTTATCCTTCACGGGCCTTCCCTCAGGCTCACCAAATCTTGGCTGTGCTGGTGTGGAACACATAAGTTTATTTCTTGGCTCTCTGTTCTGTTTCTTTGATCTGTGAGTCTGTTTTTATGCCAGTACTGTACTGCTTAAATTACTATAGCAATGCATGTAGCTTGAAATCTGTGAGCATGATGATTCTAGCTTACTTTTACTTTCTCAAGAATGCTTTGGCTATTCAGAAGTTTTTGTAGTACCCTATAAGTTTAAGAACAGTTTGCTTTATTTCTTTGGGGGAAAAAATGAAATTAGAATTTTGATAGAGATTGTATTTATATGTATATATATATAGCTTGCTTTGGGTGTTTTTTTAATTCAATCAATAAATTTGAAGATCTAATTCAATTTATTAAGTGATGCATGAATCAGACAGCATCCAGCCTAACGAGTAAGACAAATTTATGAAGGGTTGTAAAAGAGTAGAAGGTTTTTACAGAAAAAAAAAGAGTAGCATAAGAAAGCTCTTAATAACAGAAAAGAAAGGATTTGGTGGGGGGGAGGGGTTGACATCTTTTCTTTGAGAGTGGAGAACAAGAAGGTTTTATAATGCAGATTTCTTCTTCTTTCCACAGGGATGAAAAGGGCCCATGTGACAGACTACCTTACTGGTGCTTGATCAAAAGATTCCAACGATCTCCCAAAATTGTATTTCTGGGAGATGTAGAAACTTCCATTAGATCCAGTATTAAATTTAGGGTTTGGCATCCTGCACTTTTAGCATGAGTGATGCCAATATTAATTCTTCCAATCAGTGGCAAGCATATACCTTTCCATTTTTGCATCTTCTTCAATAACATTCATCAATATGTTATAGTTTTCAGTGTACAGGTCTTTCACTTCCTAGGTTATGGTTACTCCTAGCATTTTATCCTTTTTGACGCAGTTGTAAGTGGATTATTTTCTTAATTTCTCTCTCAGACAGTTTGTTATTAGACACCATAGATTTCTGTAAATTTATTTTGTATCCCACAATGTTACTGAAATTCATTTTTTGGTTCTAACAACTTGTTTTTATTTTAAATAACTTATTGGAATTAATGAATGAAATAAACTAAATATATTTAAAATGAAAACTTTTCTGAATTAAAGAATCCATACAGGAACTAAGAGTACAAGTAATTACCCTGATCCTCTGCTTCCTTATTTCTGGTGATGATGTGAGGTGATAAACCTAATTCAGTCAATTTCATTAATAAATAAGATATTTAGAAATATTTGGTGAGTCTAAGAACTCCTTCACAGGTAAGAACAATATGTATGCATACAAGTATGTGCATTTCATCTGAATTTCTTTCTAATAAACACATACACATATATGTCCAACACAGACTCATTAAAAATTTTCATCTTTCATGTTGAAAGAGAACTTGAAAAAATTGGAGGGAATAGAAACTAAAATAACAAATGGTTAAATTAAAGTGAAATTTTTTAAAAAGTAGAAATGTAGACAAAAATATTTAAAGTAGAAGTGTTGGAGACCGAAACAAGATGGCGGCCTAGGTAGTCTCCTAAGCTGCCACCTCATCAACAATTTGGAAAAAAACAATAGCTAAAATCGATAGGGATCGCACCAGACCCATAGGAAAGCTGGCGGAATGGGAAGGCTACAACTAGACACAAAGCAAGGCGCCGCTGCTGCCAGGTGGAGTTTAAAACTACAGTGGAAATTGAACCACAGGAGCAACCATCACTGCCCCACCTGCTGCCGCACCCACCACGGCCACCGCGAATAAGGGAAATCCACCGAGAACAGAGCTCACTACGCCCCAGGCTCAGGGAGTGGGCGGCCTCAGAACTTAGCCTCCGCATCCACAGCTGCTCTGCTTCCGCACCAAATGAGACACCTTTGAGGGCAGTCTCCCCCCCCCCCCCCCCCGCAGCCATCTCAGCCCTCCTGTAGCCGTCCCAGCCCGCCCGCCGTGCTGGTGATGAAATGGCACGGCGCCTTCCGTTCACGGCCCCATCCAGGCCTTCCCCCTTCAGGCCCACAGCTGCAGGGCCGAGCCGGAGCCTCTGCTGGGACCCCAAGGGGGGGGGGGGCGCCGCTGCCACCAAGTGGATTTTTAAAAATAGAGTGGAAATTAAGCCACAAAAGCCACTGCCTCGGCTGCATCCGCCACTGCTGCTGCGAGTGAGGGAAGCCCACCGAGAACAGAGCTCACTCCACCCCGGGCCCAGGGAGTGGGCAGCTTTGGAGCTTGGCCTCCGTGTCAACAGCCGTTCTGCTGAGACTCCTTGGAACGCGGTCTCCCCACCCCCAGCTATCCCAGCCTGCCCTCCCTGCTACCAAGGAGTTGGCACGGCTCCTCCCATTAGCGACCCCAGCACCCCAGAGGGGCCGTGTGCCCCCGGTGAGCCACGTGTCCCAGGGGGCCGTGTGCCCCAAGTGAGCCGTGTGTCCCAGGGGGCCGTGTGCCCCAGGTGATTCCTGTGTCCCAGGAGGCTACGTGCCCTGGGTGAGCCGTGTTTCCCAGGGGGGCGTGAGCCCCAGGTGAGCTGTGTGTCCCAGGAGGCCGTGTTCCCCAGGTGAGCCGTGTTTCCCAGGGGGCCGTGTGCCCCAGGTGAGCTGTGTGTCCCAGGAGGCCATGTTCCCCAGGTGAGCCGTGTGTCCAAGGAGGCCGTGTGCCCCGGGTGAGCCGTGCATGAACCAGAGGAGGAGCGTATTCTATTCATGTGGTCCTGAGATAGTCAACATAAAACAAGCAGATGGCCAAATGAGGAGCGGATTCTATTCATGTGGTACCGAGATAGTCACAATAAAACAAGCAGATTGTCAAATGGCAGCGGGGAGGGGAAGGAGTCCTGGGGGAGATAAGAGAACAACCAAAGGACTGGTATGCATGAATAAAAGTACAACCAACGAACACAGAATTCTGGGGAGGGAGGGCCTGAATGGGAGGTGGAGGGGAGGGGATTGTAAGCTATGTACACATATAATACCTTAATAAATTTAAAAAAATAAAGTAGAAGTGTTGATGAAGATGGAAGCAGAGCTGGTGGAACTTGCTCTTTCCTCCTCCCAGCCCTGAACTGGAATCACAACTAAATTATACAACAATCAACCTGAATATCCAACTGAAAACAGCTGAACAGAAGTCTTACAACCAAATATTTCTAGAAGAAGCTACATGGAGACCAGTGCCATATTTCCTGGGGCAAACACTCCCCTCCAATATGCACCAGCCTAGGGGACTGCACAAACCTCAAGCTTCTGGCCCCCCAGCCATCCTGTCTGAGCTCACAGCCCACAAAGGAGTGTGCTGTCTGAGCCTGTTCTAGGAATGGGGAGGCAGTGACCTTATTTCTAGAAACTCATATCAATGCAAAAGACAATTACTTTAACGTGCACAACAACATTACCCTATTTACTATGCTTTTCCTAGTAATATCCCTTATCTGACTCCCCTCCCTCAACACCTTTTTCTGTCTTCAGCTAACGATGGTGGCTAAGGTGGTATTTTCAAGATTACTTAAGTTACCTAGGTTTCCATCTAGGTTTTCTGGTGTGCACTAAATGACAAAATCGCCTATGGATGCATTTCTCAGAACATATCCCTGTTCGTTAAGGAGTGCATGACTATATATCTCTCATTCAAAATCTTAAGCCAACACAATTTTTGTGAAGATGGCCTACAACGACTTGCCCCTTACTCTACAACAGGACCACAACTTGCTACTCAAAGAGTGGTCCTCAGACCGGGACCTCAAAACCAGCATTTTCCTGGGACTTTTGAGAAATGCAGATGTCCACAGCCCACCAGCACCTGCTGAACTACAATCGTGGGTGATTCATATTGATAAAGGCTAACAAGAATTTAAGGAAACATAACCAGTCAAGAGGGTCAATGGGAGAAGCTAGCACTAATGGAATTCCTCACACTTTATGTAATCTTGAGAGCCCTATAGGAAGAACTCTGTTTATAAAACCTTATGGTTCTAAATTCCCCTTCCCTCTTTCTTTTCCCTTTATTAGTACCCCTCCATCTTGGCACAGAGGCTAAAGTGTGCATGTAGCTTGTGCTGTCTGCATGCATGAGTTGCAATACTTTCTTTTTCCTGAATAAAGCCTTTTGGTGATAAAACACCCAGTCAATAATATTGTTTAGTCAATAATATGCACTGTGAAGTTGGAGAAGGGCTCATCTAGACTAGAAATTTTTACCTTCTAAATATGAAATAATTATTTGTGTTGGGTATTGCAAGTATTTAGCAGCCTACCTTCAGATATTCCCTCGATGGGAACCACTGCAGTTTGAGAAATGAAAGCATTATAACAGCCCTGACTGGTTTGGATAGAGTGTTATTCTGTGAACTGAAAGGTCCCAGGTTTGATTCTGGTCAAAGGCATGTACTTTGGTTGCGGGCACATCCCCAGTAAGATGTGTGCAACAGGCAGGTAATGGATTTTCTCTCTCATCGATGTTTCTAACACTATCCCCCTCCCTTTTTCTCTGTAAAAAAATCAGTAAAATATATTTTAAAAAATAAAAATTAAATTAAATAATGAAAGCATCATTACACATTCTAATCAACACCTTATTCTGATTACAATGTTTGGTTGGTCTCTAAACTTCTTCAAGCCGACATCTGCAATGGAGAATGAAGTTGATAATTATATCACTTCAGAGAAAGGACTTTTATAAAATTTAAATCAAATAATACATATAAGATACTAAACACAGATTGTACAGCATTAAATTATATACTTATGTCCTATAATTTACAAAGGTCTAACAATGTGGAACTAAATAGCAGCTCTTATCTTCTGATACAAGTATAAAATTTTTCATTGATTTGAAAAATGTGCCATGAAGCCAAGGACTCTGACTTTACATCAAAGTCACACAGTTCTCTCCCTTGTTGAAGAGAGAATTGTAATCCTCTGGAGGTATCATGGTTTGTGCCTCACAACAATTCAGGGCTTTAAAAAGCCAAGGTTCCTAGTCAAGCCAGTCTCCATGGTCTTGGGCTTTAGAGAAAATTTTATTCAAAGTTGAGTAAGCTGCTGGGAGCTGAGACCTCAAGAGGGTCGTGGAGAAGGAGAAACAAAGACAGGATTCACCTAACATCTAACCCGGTCCCTTGGGAACAGAGAATCGGCAGGAACATTTTCCATTCTGTTCCCCTGTGTCCCACAGGAAAACTGGGTGCTCAGAGGTGGGAGCAATAATAACAACAGCATCTAATGAGCAGATAAAGGAGGAGTAATATCTCCTATAAGGCAGACTGATGACATGTGCAACGTTAGGCTGGAAAAGAACGTATTCCTTTCTTTTGGAGTCTCAAGTTTGACTCTGAGATTAATGCTTGACTCCTTCCTGCTCCTTTGTCTGAGAACAGAGCTTCTGTCTCTCACATTAACTATCCATGGAGCAATTCAGACTTCTACAAGGAGCCCTTCCTTTCAGAGACCCATCCAGGTAAGTCTGAGAGTGCAACAGATGGATGCTGTGGGAAGATTCAAGGAATTCATCCCAGAATTTCTCCCTGAGGTAACCTGAGAGCCTAATCAGGCCAGCTCAGAGCTGAGAGACTGCCATACATGTTTGCTAGGAAGGAGAATACATAGTTAATACATTTAGTATGCTAAATTAGTTTTCTCCTGAAAACATTGCTGTTTGGCATAGAATTCCTCTATATGTATATAGATGGATTTAGGGGAATGGATGAGAATATATTAATTTTGCGTGGCCAATTCCATCAGCCTGTCAAGAATTGGCTGGAAATAGAATGGAACCAAGGAGACACAAAACAATTAGAGTGTATCATAGTTCCAACACCTCACCTCTCAGTAATGATCTTCTCTCATTACTTTTACGTAAACAGTTCTACATCTTTCACCTTGGCAAAAACATTCTTTTGCATCCAATTAATCATCTTTTCCATCCATTTTCTAAGCATAATCTATTTATGTTTACATAGGTAGAAATTATACCTGTAGATACTACTTAATCCACTACATTTTAAAAGTATATTTTTGTATTTTTATTTCCACACCCTTGCCCATATATCTGAAATTGGAGATCTATATTGATGTGATTAACCTTTGGTGGGAATGGTTTTGGCTTTTCTTTTGTTTTACAATTTTATTCAATTTTAGTAATGCCATTATTTGAATACATAATATTCAACCATGTTTATTTTCCCAGCCTTTTATTATATTATGAATATTCCATACCTTAACTTATTTTTTCATACAATAGCACACATTTATAAAACTACATAAATGAGGAAAATCAGCAGGCCCCCCGCTCATTTGACCTTACATTATACAAAGAAGCTCCAGTACAATAAAATAAATGTGCTATGACATCATATTCTCAGAGCTTTCTTCACATCATATGTGAAGAAAGGAGATCAATTAAGCAGTAAGCAGGATTTTATGAAAGAATGTTCAGGGATGATTTGTAGGTTGACAAGGAATAGAACCAAGACTAGTGCCCACCCATCAGATGTGTCACAAAAGAGATCAAAACGAAAGCCGAAAAGGAAAGATATTATTGAGCCAATAAACCACCACAATGATCTACTAAACATGGAATAGGTGCAGGATTCACAATTAGATCAGAGGCTGGGGAGGACGCTGTGATGAGGCCAGTGGAGCAGTGAAGGTCCAGTCAGTGTGTGGTCCCTTGAGTCCCAGGTAACTTCAGCATCCAACCTGACTCCCTCTTCTCTCTGCACCTGGCTCCCAGCTGGGCTTTTCGCTGTTCTTTTCCCCTCATTATCAGGAAATGGCCTTTTAAGATGTCCTAGCATTTATTGTGTTAAATTCCAGATTTGTTTCACTGTTTCCCAAAATAAGACATGCTTTTATATTGTGACCCGGCATTTTTGCACTCACGCACACACACACACACACACACACACACACACACACACACACATATATGAGTGAACAAAGGGAGCTATGAAATTATTATCTATGTACCCTCACTGTGGATGATACACTCTAATTCTTTTGTGCCTCCTTGGTTCCATTCTATTTCATTCTTACAGCTGTAATCTCACACCATAATGGCTCCTGATCTCAGAATATAAAGAACACTCCTCAAGCATGACGTCCACACCTAACTTCATAGAATCCTGTCACAGAATACATGTTTATTCAGCCACACTAAACTAAATCTGAAGGAGGAGAATGAGTTTGTATAACATGCTATATGCCTCAGGTACTCACAGTCTATCAAGGAACAAAGACATGGGATTAAATAAAACTCTCAGCATGGGTGCCCTAACACTTAGATTGAGAGCATGAGAAAGTGGCCTTTTCCTGTGCTCATGTTAGAAAAAGAAAAGGTTCATGAAGGAGAGGATCCAGTCTCTCTGAAATAGGAGTTGGAGTTTGGAGGGTGGAGTGGAAGTGAAATATTCCAAAAAATTTTTTCAAAAATTCCAAGTAAAGGAACGGGAGCCCATAAAGGCTCTGAGCCCTGAAGCTGTGGTGTCAGGTGAAGCTGGAGTCAAGCTCAGTGTGTAGGAGACCAGCGTGAGGGAGGCCAGGGCTCTGTGAGGGTGGAGCTGGCTGAAAGTTCACAGACACTTGAGCTTCCGATTTGAAGCTATGGAATTTGGCTTCTATCTGCAGTGAGGTATGACTAGGGAAGGAATTTAAATCAGAGAGTTCAACGATTAGCATTAAAGTTCTCTCAGAGTCAGTGTGTGCATTTGGCTAGAGGGGTGCCCACCCATCAGATGGGAGAGATGACAGGGAACTGAAATATGTCTGTGGAATTGGAGACCGAGATTTGGGGAAGCAATAAAGACATTTGAGAGGTAGAATAATCAGCCTCATCCCATCACAGTGGTAACCATTCATTTATCAACAAGAAGCAAGTACACCAAGCTCTCTATATACAGTATATTGATTATATGTCCATTATTATGGGCCGATGAATACTGCAATCTTCACCATCAGGTAAGGATATTAACAATTATTAGGCTATAGCCCTAACCAGTTTGGCTCAGTGGATAGAACATCAACCTGAGAATGAAGGATCCCAGATTCAATTCCAGTCAAGGACACATTGCTGTGTTGTGGGCTCGATCCCCTGTAACGGTTGTGCAAAAGGCAGCTGACCAATGATCTTCTCTCACCATTGATGTTTCTATCTATTTATCCCCTCCTTTCCTCTCTTGAAATCAATAAAAATATATTTTTTTAGAAAAGGCAAAGATAAAATATTAAAAGCAGCCAGAGAAAAGAAGTTAGTTACCTACAAGGGTAACAACTCTGAGCTGATTTCTCAACAGAAATGTATCAGGCAGAAGGGAATGGTAAGAATTCACAGTGATGAATAGCAAGGACCTAAACCAAGATTACTCTACCCAGCCAAGTTACATTTAAAATTAAAGGTCAGACAAAGAGCTTCACATACAACCAAAAGCTAAAGGAGTTCAACACCATCAAACCAGTATTACATGAAATGTTGAAAGGTATTCTTTAAGAAGCAGAAGAAGAAAGAAAAGAGGAGGAGGAAGAAAGGAGAAAGAGAAAAAGGAGGAGTAGGAGGAGGAAGATGAGGGTAATGGGAAAGAGGAAAGGGGATAGAAAAGGAGGAGAAGAAGGTAGGGGAGGGAAAAAAAGGAGGCAAAGAATAAGATCAAAAACATGAACAATAGAATGGCAATAAAAATATATCTATCAATAATTTAAACTAAAAAATCAAGATAAATGAGCAAAGAACCTAATGAACAAAATAAACTGATGGACAAAATAGAACCAGGGGCAAGGTCACATGAAACAGACTGATGAATCTCAGAGGGAAGGGGGAGAGTAGGAGAGATTAGCCAAAGAACCTATATACATATATGCATTACCTATGGACACAGACATGGATGGTGAAGGCCTGCAGTGGAGTGGGAACAGGATAAAGGGGGTTCTGGGGTGAAACAGGGGGACATTGGAATACTCTCAATAGTTCTGATTTTAATACAAACACACAAAAACCTGTGTAATCAATGATCATCTTGGGGGAAAGTCTGAGGAGGACAGAACTTTCTAATCAGAGATGCCATGGATTCGGGGGGAGGGGTGTCTTAAAGGGTATGATATGTTGAAAAAACAGATATTCATTACTTTACAAAAAACATAATTGTAGCATATCAACTATGCTAGTAATAGCCATCTGTTTTAAAATTGATCATGCTGTTTTTTCTTTACTGCTAGTCACCTATACCACATGAGACAAGGCAATGATACCCTAATTTCTGAATTTCTACTTCTGGGATTTTCAGAGGACCCAGAACTGCAGCCCCTCATATTTGGGCTTTTCCTCTCCATGTACCTGATCACTGTGTTGGGAAACCTGCTCATCATCCTGGCTGTCAGCTCAGACTCCCACCTCCACACGCCCATGTACTTCTTCCTCTCCAACCTGTCCTTGGTAGACATCTGTATCACCTCCACGACTGTTCCAAAGATGCTGGTGAACATCTTGACACAAAGCAAAATCATCACTTATGCAGGCTGCATCACCCAGATTTATTTTTTCTCACTCTTTGTAGTGTTGGATGACTTCCTCTTGACTATAATGGCTTATGATCGCTTCGTGGCCATCTGCCACCCACTGCACTACACAGTCATCATGAAGCCCCAGCTATGTGGACTGCTGGTTTTGGTGTCATGGATCACATGTGCTCTGCATTCCTTGTTAGAAAGTTTACTGTTATTGCGACTAACCTTCTGTACACACTTGGAAATCCCCCACTTTTTCTGTGAACTCAGTCAGATGGCCCAACTTGCCTGTTCTGAGAACTTTCTTAATAACATGGTGTTGTATTTTATAACTGTGCTACTTGGTGTTGGCCCCCTCGCTGGTATCATTTACTCTTACTCTAAGATAGTGTCCTCCATACGTGCAATCCCATCAGCTCAGGGGAAGTATAAGGCATTTTCTACATGTGCGTCTCACCTCTCAGTTGTCTCCTTATTTTATGGTACAAGCCTAGGAGTGTACCTAGGCTCTGCTGCTACCCAAAGCTCACACTCAAGTGCAGTAGCATCAGCATTGTACACTGTGGTCACACCCATGCTGAACCCCTTCATCTACAGTCTCAGGAACAAAGACATAAAAGGAGCCCTGAAACAATTCTTCAGGATGGCGGCTATAAAGAAAGAGCTATGCTGAGTCTGAAAAAGTGCACTTGATTTCATCGTTTCAAGACTGGAAACCAGAAGTTAAGATTCTTTAATCAGATTGTGCTTGTACTACTTGTTTCTTTTATTTATTTACCAGAATTTCCTTTGTTTGAGTTCAACTTCTTAATACAATTTAAGTAACCATGTTATTACACTTTATTCTATGTCTTTTTTCCCCCCAGGTTCTAAACTCACATAGTTTTTCCCAGGTTCTAAACTCACATCGTTTCTTCCAACCTTGATCAGAATGTTAATTCCATGTATTTCATGGATAACATTGATTTCTTAAGATTAATTTATTCTCAAATAGCATATATCATTGTAAGGAAGTTGTTCTTATTTTATAGATAGAATAGTCATAAGTTGTATTATTCACTGGGAAAAACTTTGCTTGGTTACTCACACTACTTATATCAGTTCATTACAGGAAAATCCGACACCTCAATTTTAACTTTTATGTTTCTCATTCTTTATACATCAGTACTCTAACTGCTCTTCCCAATACTGTTGACTCTATCATTGTTCCTTATAAGTCTCAGCCTATTGAAGGTAATGTATTGGTTGGAAATGCCTGGGCACTAACCTTGGGCCGTGCTACTTGTTCTCAGACCACAGTCAATGTTGTGGCTGGATGGGCTCTTGTGATCCTTATTAAAATTGCAACAATCATGGGGGATCTATTCCATCACAAGGTTTATTACTTACAGGTCCTGGAGGATACACAACATCCTAAGGACCACATCAGAAGTTCTCAGAATGAAGGAAGGCATGGAAAAGGGAAAGAGAGAGAGAGAGAGAGAGAGACAGAGAGAGAGAGAGAGAGAGAATAGGTTGAGTTGTGAGGAGAGACTTGAGTGCTTCTCTCATAAAACTGGCAATAGGGAGAGACCAAAACAAGATGGCGGCCTGGGTAGTCTCCTAAGCTGCCACCTCATCAAAAATTTTGGGAAAAAACAACAGCTAAAATTGAAAGGGATTGCACCAGACCCACAGGAAAGCTGGCAGAATGGGATGGCTACAACTAGACACAAAGCAGAATGCCACTGCTGCCATGTGGAGTTTAAAACTACGGTGGAACCGGACCCGCAGGAGCCGCCGCCGCCGGGAATGAGGGAAGCCAGACCTCACTCTGCCCCAGGCCCAGGGAGTGGGCCATCCCAGCAGACCTGCCGTGGAAGCGAGGGAGCCAATGCCGGGCCTCCGCCACGCCTTTGGCTCCTGCCCAGAACGAGACACCTTTGAACACGGTCTCCCTGCCCACAACCATCTCATCCCGCAGCCTTCCCAGCCCACCCGCTGTGCAGGTGAAGAGATGACACGGTGTCTTCCTGCCCACAGCCATCTCAGCCCAGCCTCCACTCGCACCCCGTGCTGGTGAGGAGCTGGCGCAGCACCTTCTGTTCGCGGCCCCAGAGAGTCCTTCCTCCGCTGCCGCATGGCCGGGCCAAAGCTTCTGCCACTGCCACCATGTGGATTTTATAACTACAGTGGAAATTGAACCACGGGAGTGATCGTCGCTGCCTCACCGGCTACCGCCGCAATGAGGGAAGCCCACGGAGAACAGAGCTCACTCGGCCTCGGGCCCAGGGAGTGTGAGGCTTCAGATCTTGGCCTCCGCATCCACAGCTGTTCTGCTGAGACTCCTTGGAGCGTGGTATCCCTGCCCGCAGCTGTCCCAGCCCGCCCACGGTGCTAGCGAGGAGCTAGCACAGCACCTCCAGTTTGCGACCCCAGCGCCCCAGAGGGGCCATGTGCCCCGGGTGAGCCGTGTGTCCCAGGGGGTCTGTGTGTCCCAGGAGAACCGTGTGCCCCGGGGAAGCAGTGGGACATGGGGGGAGAGGCAGTGTGAACCAGAGGAGGAGCAGATTCTATTCGTGTGGTCCTGAGATAGTCACCATAAAACAAGCAGACTGCCAAATGAGGAGCGCATTCTATTCATGTGGTCTTGAGATAGTCACCATAAAACAAGCAGGTTGTCGAATGACAGCGGGGAGGGGAAGGAGACATTGGGGGAGATGGGAGAACAACCGAAGGACTGGTATGCATCAATATAAGTACAACCAACGAACACAGAACTCTGGGGAGGGAGGGCATGAATAGGAGGTGGGGAGGGGAGCAATGGTAAGCTATGTACACATATAATACCTTAATATATAAAATAATAATAATAATAATAATAATAAAATAAATAAATAAGTAAATAAAGCTGGCAATAGGGTTATTTGAGACTAGAGGCCAGGTGCAGAATTCGTGTACCAGTCAGGTCCCTCGGCAAAGCCTGTGGGATCAGGCCAAAACCAGCTCTCTGACATCCCCCAAGGGATCCTAGTGTGTAAGAGTGTGCAGTTCAGGCCAAAGGACCCCACCAATGCACGATCAGGGTCAACGATGGATGTGGGAAATTGGTCAGCTGGAGAGGTTCTTTGGGAGGACTCCAGGACATCAGTCCTTTAACTGCTCTTCCAGTCCATCTTGATCAGTCCCAATTGGCCAGACCCCAGCAGCAAGACAACCTACCAGTTGGAGCATCTTTCCTGATGGTCAATGCACGTCATAGTGAGCAGTTGAGTGGCCTTAGCATATTATTAGCATATTTTGCTATGATTGGTGAATGGATGACCAGACACATGACATATTGGGCTTTTATTATATAGGATAGATGTCTTTGAAACAGATGCCTCATACATCAAAAGTTTAATGTCAGGTATTTATACTAGTATCATGCTACTAGGACTTATAACTAACCTCTTAGTTTTATTATCTTATTCAACTCAGTGTCCAGAATACCTAGAAAATTGATTATCAAGTATATATGCCAAAGTGGCTTCTATATGGATATGAGGCAGGAGAGAAAGAAATCAAAACCCCCACATCTGGGCACGATCAAAGAGAAAACAGTTTATGACAGGAAACCCCTGCAGAGATTAGAGGTCACAACAAGGACTGACTAGAACCAGATCATTTCAGGATGAAAGAAAACTGACCAAAGAGTAAGACCAAAGCTCATTATACCATCATTACAATGAAAAGTGACACCACAAATAGAAAGGTGGCCAAGGGGGACAAACTCCATGACACTTTCAGAAAAACCCTCTTAGGAACAAAGTCCCCTGCCACCCAAAGGCAGAGTCAGAATTTGGTGCCACAGCACTTGGAGACCACCACCCCCATTCCACCCTGAACACACATAAAATCCCAGAAACTAACTGACCACTGGTGCAACTCAATCTGGAGTTGGTACACTGGTATGGGTACTTTTCTTCTACAGTGGCACCCACGCCCAGGCCTCTTTCTTTGTCTCTACCTGAATTAAACTTGCTTTGATTCATCCTTGAAATCTTTCCTGGATGAGTCAAGGATCTGGAGGTCACCTGATACTCAAAATTTCCGGATTGTCCGGGGGCAGGGCCAGTCCCCAGCACACAAGCAGTCCAGTAACACATACATACATGAGAGGTACAGAGACAAAGGGGAAACGAGGCATATGTGACATTCTGAGCTAAAGAGAGGTATTGAAGATACTACCCATTCCCCATTGGGTACACTGGCTCCTTCTTCCTAAATTAATGACCTTATTTGCATGGGTGTAGGGAGTGGTTATAGGGTTAAGCCTCGGACTGACCTGCTGGCAAAGCTACAAACAAGTCTCAGCTTAGAGGGCATAGCCCTCTTAGCATAATTAAACTTGACCTTATGACCCTCCCTAGATCTTTCCTGGGTAGGTAATGGGACGTGGGATGTGCAGCAAGTGCTGCCAAAACAAGTGAAACTCACAAGAACATTATAACTATGGTGACCACTACCTTGTTTACCTCTGACTATAAAATAACGGCTCAGCTTGCAGGCTGAATCTGTTCTGTGGCCTCAGCCAGGCACAGCAGATCCACTTAGACTCAGCTTATTCTCTTTGTCTGTATTTTATTCATACTTCACCTGCCCTCCTTCAGGCTCCCTAAACCCTTGGCTGTGCTGGCACAGCACACATGGGTTTATTTCTGGGCTCTCTGTTCTGTTTCTTTGATCTGTGAGTCTGTTTTTATGCCAGTACTGTACTGCTTAAATTACTATAGCTCTGTATATAGTTTGAAATCTGTGAGCATAATGATTCTAGCTTAGTTTTACTTTCTCAAGATTGCTTTTGTTGTGGGGTCAAATCCTTGGTTCAAAATAAGACCACCGGAGGCTGATGATTTATTTTTTAAAGCAGGCAAAGATTTATTGAAATAAAGAAAAAAAACTGGCCAGGACAGCCTCAAGAGCACTACAGGCAGGTAGACTCTATAGGACTGCACTGTTCTAGGGGTAGGCAAGTCTTTTTAAAGGCTCAAACCACAGGAATTTTCCTTTGTTTGAATTTTAAAGGCTATGGAACAGCCCACAGGGTTGGTTCC
Source organism: Vespertilio murinus (assembly GCA_963924515.1). NCBI lineage: Eukaryota > Metazoa > Chordata > Mammalia > Chiroptera > Vespertilionidae > Vespertilio > Vespertilio murinus. The sequence goes on from OZ004708.1 coordinate 88,064,372, forward strand.
TAGTCACATCCTGTTGGACATTGGAATGTGGCCCTATAACACAAAAAAAAGCTGAGGATAGCCCATACACAAAACAAAAGCAGAACTCAGCGGTTAGTCCCTAAAGGTTATCTACAATTTCTATCCCTGAAGCTACTGAGTCAGTGGGAATCAATTGCCTGGTTCTGGTCTCAGGCACGGGATAATTGCCTTAGCCTCCAGGTCTCCACCTGGAAGCTGAGGTAAGTACCCTGTGTTTTAATCAGACTTAGCAGAGTTAGAATTTAAACAGCAGGCTTTATCAAAATATGACTTCTACCATATTTCAGCTTTGGCTATTCAGGATTTTTTTTTTGTAGTGCCCTACAAGTTTAAGAACTGTTTGCTCTATTTATGTGAAAAATGAAATTGGAATTTTGATAGAAGAGATTGCATTGAATCTATAGATTGCTTTGGGTCTTTTATTTCAATTCAATCTAATAAATTTGAAGATCTAATTCACTTTATTAAGTGATTCATGAATCAGACAGCATCCCGCCTAAGGAGTAAGACAAATTTATGAAGGGTTGTACAAGAGTAGAAGGTTTTTACAGGAAAAAAAGAGTAGCATAAGAAAGCTCTTAGTAACAGAAAACAAAAGGATTGGGGTAGGGGGCAGACTTGATATCTTTACTTTGGGAGATGAGAATAGAAGGTTTTATCATGCAGATTCCTTCTTCTTTCAAAAGGGATGAAGAGGGCCCATGTGACAGACTACCTTACTGGTGCTTGACTGAAAGATTCCATCTCTAATGGAGATGTAGAAATTTCCATTAGATCCAGTATTAAATCTGGGTTTGGCATCCTGCACTTTTAGCATGAGTGATGCCAATATTAATTCTTCCAATCAGTGGCAAGCATATACCTTTCCATTTTTGCATCTTCTTCAATAACATTCATCAATATGTTATAGTTTTCAGTGTACAGGTCTTTCACTTCCTAGGTTATGGTTACTCCTAGCATTTTATTCTTTTTGACGCAGTTGTAAGTAGATTATTTTCTTAATATCTCTCTCATACAGATTGTTATTAGACACCATAGATTTCTGTAAATTCATTTTGTATCCCACAATGTTACTGAAATTCGTTTTTTAGTTCTAACAGATTGTTTTTATTTTAAATAACTTATTGCGATTAATGAATGAAATAAAGTGAATGTATTTAAAATGAAAACTTTTCTGAATTAAAGAATCCATACAGGAATTAAAAGTACAAGTAATTACCCTGATCCTCTGCTTCCTTATTTCTGGTGATGATGTGAGGTGATAAACCTAATTCAGTCAATTTCATTAATAAATAAGATATTTAGAAATATTTGGTGAGTCTAAGAACTCCTTCACAGGTAAGAAGAATATGTATGCATACATGTATGTGCATTTAATCTGAATTTCTTTCTAATAAACACACACACAAATATGTCCAACACAGACTCATTAAAATTTTCATCTTTCATGTTGAAAGAGAACTTGAAAAAATTGGAGGGAATAGAAACTAAAATAACAAATGGTAAGATTAAAGTAAAATTTTTTTAAAAAAGTAGAAATGTAGACACAAAGATTTAAAGTCGAAGTGTTGATGAAGATGGCAGCAGAGCTGGTGGAACTTGCTCTTTCCTCCTCCCAGCAGTGAACTGGAATCACAACTAAATTATACAACAATCAACCTGAATATCGAACTGAAAACAGCTGAACAGAAGTCTTACAACCAAATATTTCTAGATATGGACATGGAGACCAGTGCCATATTTCCTGGGGCAAACACTCCCCTCCAATATGCACCAGCCTAGGGGACTGCACAAGCCCCAAGCTTCTGGCCCCCCAGCCATCCTGTCTGAGCTCACAGCCCACAAAGGAGTGTGCTGTCTGAGCCTGTTCTAGGAATGGGGAGGCAGTGACCTTATTTCTAGAAACTCATATCAATGCAAAAGACAATTATTTTAACGTGCACAACAACATTACCCTATTTACTATGCTTTTCCTAGTAATATCCCTTATCTGACTCCCCTCCCTCAACACCTTTTTCTGTCTTCAGCTAACGATAGTGGCTAAGGTGGTATTTTCAGGATTACTTCATTTACCTAGGTTTCCATCTAGGTTTTCTGATGTGCGCTAAATGATAAAATCGCCTATGGATGCATTTCTCAGAACATATCCCTGTTCGTTAAGGAGTGCATGACTATATATCTCTCATTCAAAATCTTAAGCCAACACAATTTTTGTGAAGATGGCCTACAACGACTTGCCCCTTACTCTACAACAGGACCACAACTTGCTACTCAAAGAGTGGTCCTCAGTCCGGGACCTCAAAACCAGCATTTTCCTGGGACTTTTGAGAAATGCATGTGCCCCAGGCCCACCAGCACCTGCTGAATCAGTATCTGTACTTGAACTACAATCGTGGGTGATTCATATTGATAAAAGCTAAGAGGAATTTAAGAAAACATAACCAGTCAAGAGGGTCAATGGGAGAAGCTAGCAATAATGGAATTCCTCACACGTTATGTAATCTGGAGAGCCCTATAGGAAGAACTCTATGTTTATAAAACCTTATGGTTCTAAATTCCCCTTCCCTCTTTCTTTTTCCTTTATTAGTATCCCTCCATCTTGGCACAGAGGCTAAAGTGTGCATGTAGCTTGTCCTGTCTGCATGCATGAGTTGCAGTACTTTCTTTTTCCTGAATAAAGCCTTTTGGTGATAAAACACCCAGTCAATAATATTGTTTAGTCAATAATATGCACTGTGAAGTTGGAGAAGGGCTCATCTAGACTAGAAATTTTTACCTTCTAAATATGAAATAATTATTTGTGTTGGGTATTGCAAGTATTTAGCAGCCTACCTTCAGATATTCCCTCGTTGGGAACCACTGAACAGTTTGAGAAATGAAAGCATTATAACAGCCCTGACTGGTTTGGATAGAGTGTTAGCCTGTGAACTGAAAGGTCCCAGGTTTGATTCTGGTCAAAGGCATGTACTTTGGTTGCGGGCACATCCCCAGTAAGATGTGTGCAACAGGCAGGTAATCGATTTTCTCTCTCATCAATGTTTCTAACACTATCCCCCTCCCTTTTTCTCTGTAAAAAAATCAGTAAAATATATTTTAAAAAATAAAAATTAAATTAAATAATGAAAGCATCATTACACATTCTAATCAACACCTTACTCTGATTACAATGTTTGGTTGGTCTCTAAACTTCTTCAAGCCGACATCTGCAATGGAGAATGAAGTTGATAATTATATCACTTCAGAGAAAGGACTTTTATAAAATTTAAATCAAATAATACATATAAGGTACTAAACACAGATTGTACAGCATTAAATTATATACTTATGTCCTATAATTTACAAAGGTCTAACAATGTGGAACTAAATAGCAGCTCTTATCTTCTGATACAAGTATAAAATTTTTCATTGATTTGAAAAATGTGCCATGAAGCCAAGGACTCTGACTTTACATCCAAGCCACACAGTTCTCTCCCTTGTTGAAGAGAGAATTGTAATCCTCTGGAGGTATCATGGTTTGTGCCTTACAACAATTCAGGGCTTTGAAAAGCCAAGGTTCCTAGTCAAGCCAGTCTCCATGGTCTTGGGCTTTAGAGAAAATTTAATTCAAAGTTGAGTAAGCTGCTGTGAGCTGAGACCACAAGAGGGTCGTGGAGAAGGAGTAACAAACACAGGATTCACCTAACATCTAACCCGGTCCCTTGGGAACAGAGAATCGGCAGGAACATTTTCCATTCTGTTCCCCTGTGTCCCACAGGGAAACTGGGTGCTCAGAGGTGGGAGCAATAATACCAACAGCATCTAATGAGCATATAAAGGAGGAATAATATCTCCTATGAGGCAGACTGATGACATGTGCAACGTTAGGCTGGAAAAGAACGTATTCCTTTCTTTTGGAGTCTCAAGTCTGACTCTGAGATTAATACTTGACTCCTTCCTGCTCTCTTGTCTGAGAACAGAGCTTCTGTCTCCCACATTAACCATCCAGGGAGCAATTCAGACTTCTACGAGGAGCTCTTCCTTTCAGAGACCCATCCAGGTAAGTCTGAGAGTGCAGCAGATGGATGCTGTGGGAAGATTCAAGGAATGCATCCCAGGATTTCTCCTGAGGTAACCTGAGAGCCTGACCAGGCCAAATCAGCTGAGAGACTGCCATATCTGTTTGCTAGGCAGGAGAATACATAGTTAATACATTTAGTATGCTAAATTAGTTTTCTCCTGAAAACATTGCTGTTTGGCATAGAATCCCTCTATATATGTATAGATGGATTTAGAGGAATGGATGAGAATATATTAATTTTGCATGGCCTATTCCATCAGCCTGTCAAGAATTGGCTGGAAATAGAATGGAACCAAGGAGACACAAAACAATTAGAGTGTATCATAGTTCCAACACCTCACCTCTCAGTAATGATTTTCTCTCATTACTTTTACATAAACAGTTCTACATCTTTCACCTTGTCAAAAACATTCTTTTGCATCCAATTAATCATCTTTTCCATCCATTTTCTAAGCATAATCTATTTATGTTTACAGAGGTAGAAATTATACCTGTAGATACTGCTTAATCCACTGCATTTTAAAAGTATATTTTTGTATTTTTATTTCCACACCCTTGCCCATATATCTGAAATTGGATATCTATATTGATGTGATTAAACTTTTGTGGGAATGGTTTAGGCTTTTCTTTTGTTTTACAATTTTATTCAATTTTAGTAATGCCATTATTTGAATACATAATATTCAACCATGTTTATTTTCCCAGCCTTTTATTATATTATGAATATTTCATACCTTAACTTAGTATTTCATACAAAAGCACACATTTATAAATCTACATAAATGAGGAAAATCAGTGGGCCCCCCGCTCATTTGACCTTACATTATACAAAGAAGCTCCAGTACAATAAAATAAATGTTCTATGACATCATATTCTCGGGGCTTTCTTCACATAATATGTGAAGAAAGGAGATCAACTAAGCAGTAAGCAGGATTTTATGAATGAATGTTCAGGGATAATTTGTAGGTTGACAAGGAATAGAACCAAGACTAGTGCCCACTCATCAGATGTGTCACAAAAGAGATCAAAACCAAAGCCAAAAAGGAAAGATATTATTGAGCCAATAAACCACCACAATGATCTATTAAACATCGCATAGGTGCAGGAACCACAATTAGATCAGAGGCTGGGGAGGATGCTGTGATGAGGCCAGAGGAGCAGTGAAGGTCCAGTCAGTGTGTGGTCCCTTGAGACCCAGGTAACTTCAGCATCCACTCTGAATCCCTCTTCTCTCTGCACCTGGCTCCCAGCTGGACTTTTCGCTGTTATTTTCCCCTCATTATCAGGAAATGGCCTTTTGAGCTGTCCTAGCAATTATTGTGTTAAATTCCAGATTTGTTTCACTGTTTCCCAAAATAAGACATGCTTTTACATTGTGACCCAGCATTTTTGCACACAAGCGCGCGAGCACACACACACACACACACACATGAGTGAACAAAGGGAGCAATGAAATTATTATCTATGTACCCTCACTGTGGATGATACGCTCTAAATCTTTTGTGCCTCCTTGGTTCCATTCTACTTTATTCTTACAACTGTAATCTCACACCATAATGGCTCCTGATCTCAGAACATAAAGAACACTCCTCGACCATGACCTTCACACCTAACTTCATAGAATCCTGTCACAGAATACATGTTTATTCAGTCACAATAAACTAAATCTGAAGGAGAAGAATGAGTTTGTACAACATGCTATATGCCTCAGGTACTTGCAGTCTGTCAAGGAACAAAGACATGGGATTAAATAAAAGTCTCAGCATGGCAGAAACCGGTTTGGATCAGTGGTAGAGCTTCAGTCTGCTGACTGAAAGGTCCCGGGTTCGATTCCAGTCAAGGGAATGTACATTGGTTGCGGACACATCCCCGGTGGGGGGTGTGCAAGAGGCAACTGGTCGATGTTTCTCTCCCATCGATGTGTCTAGCGATCTAGCTCTCTCCCTTCCTCTCTGTAAAATATCAATAAAATATATTTTAAACACACACACACACACACACACACACACACACACACACACACACAAAGTCCCAGCATGGGTGCCCTAACACTTAGATTGAGAGCATGAGATAGTGGCCTTTTCCTGTGCTCAAGTTAGAAAAAGAAAAGGTTCATGAAGGAGAGGATCCAGTCTCTCTGAAATAGGAGTTGGAGTTTGAAGGGTGGAGTGGAAGTGAAATATTCCAAAAATTTTTTTCAAAAATCCCAAACAGAGGAACGTGAGCCCATAAAGGCTCTGAGCCCTGAAGCTGTGGTGTCAGGTGAAGCTGGAGTCAAGCTCAGTGTGTAGGAGACCAGCGTGAGGGAGGCCAGGGCTCTGTGAGGGTGGAGCTGGCTGAAAGTTCACAGACACTTGAGCCTTGTGTTGGAAGCTATGGAATTTGGCTTCTATCTGCAGTGAGGTATGACTAGGGGAGGAATTTAAATCAGAGAGTTCAACGATTAGCATTAAAGTTCTCTCAGAGTCAATGTGTGCATTTGGCTAGAGGGGTGCCCACCCATCAGATGGGAGAGATGACAGGGAACTGAAATATGTCTGTGGAATTGGAGACCGAGGTTTGGGGAAGCAATAAAGACATCTGAGAGGTAATCAGCCTCATCCCATCACAGTGGTAACCATTCATTTATCAACAAGAAGCAAGTACACCAAGCTCTCTATATACAGTATATTGATTATGTGTCCATTATTATGGGCCGATGAATCCTGCAATCTTCACCATCAAGTAAGGATATTAACGATTATTAGGCTATAGCCCTAACCGGTTTGGCTTAGTGGATAGAGCATCAACCTAAGAATGAAGGATCCCAGGTTCAATTCCAGTCAAGGACACATTGCTGTGTTGTGGGCTCGATCCCCTATAAGGGGTGTGCAGAAGGCAGCTGACCAATGATCTTCTCTCATCATTGAGGTTTCTATCTGTTTATCTCCTCCTCCTTTCCTCTCTCTGAAATCAATAAAAGTATATTTTTTAGAAAAAGACAAAGAGAAAATCTTAAAAGCAGCCAGAGAAAGCAGCCAGAGAAGTTAGTTACCTACAAGGGTAACAACTCTGAGCTGATTTCTCAACAGAAATGTATCAGGCAGAAGGGAATGGTAAGAATTCACAGTGATGAATATCAAGGACCTAAACCAAGATTACTCTACCCAGCCAAGTTACATTTAAAATTAAGCTAAAGGAGTTCAACACCATCAAACCAGTATTACATGAAATGTTGAAAGGTATTCTTTAAGAAGAAGAAGAAAAAGAAGAGGAGGAGGAAGAAAGAAGAGAAAAGGGAGGAGGAGGAGGAGGAAGATGAGGAGAATGGGAAAGAGGAAAGGGGAAGGAAAAGGAGGAGAAGAAGGTAGGCGGGAGGGAAAAAAAAGGAGGCAAAGAAGATCAAAAACATGAACAATAGAATGGCAATAAAAAAATATCTATCAATAATTTAAACTAAAAATCAAGATAAATGAGCAAAGAACCTAATGAACAAAATAAACTGATTAACAAAATAGAACCAGTGGCAAGGTCACATGAAACAGACTGATGAATCTCAGAGCGAAGGGGGAGAGTAGGAGAGATAAGCCAAAGAACCTATATGCATATATGCATTACCTATGGACACAGACATGGATGGGGAAGGCCTGCAGTGGAGTGGGAACAGGATAAAGGGGGTTCTGGGGTGAAACAGGGGGTCATTGGAATACTCTCAATAGTTCTGATTTTAATACAAACACACAAAAACCTGTGTAATCAATGATCATCTTGGGGAAAAGTCTGAGGAGGACAGAACTTTCTAATCAGAGATGTCATGGATTGGGGGGGTTGGTGTCTTAAAGGGTATGATATGTTGAAAAATAGCTATCAATTACTTTACAAATAAACATAATTGTAGCATATCAACTATGTTAGTAATAGCCATCTGTTTTAAAATTGATCATGCTGTTTTTTCTTTACTGCTAGTCACCTATACCACATGAGACAAGGCAATGATACCCTAATTTCTGAATTTCTACTTCTGGGATTTTCAGAGGACCCAGAACTGCAGCCCCTCATATTTGGGCTTTTCCTCTCCATGTACCTGGTCACTGTGTTGGGAAACCTGCTCATCATCCTGGCCGTCAGCTCAGACTCCCACCTCCACACGCCCATGTACTTCTTCCTCTCCAACCTGTCCTTGGTGGACATCTGTTTCACCTCCACCACCGTCCCTAAGATGCTGGTGAACACCCTGACACAGAGCAAAGTCATCACCTATGAAGGCTGCATCACCCAGATGTATTTTTTCATACTATTTGCAATGCTGGATAACATCCTCTTGACCATAATGGCCTATGACCGCTTTGTGGCCATTTGCCACCCTTTGCACTACATGTTCATCATGAACCCCCGGCTCTGTGGACTGCTGCTTCTGTTCTCCTGGATCACCAGTGGCCTGAATTCCCTGTTACACAATGTAATGGTATTGCAGCTGTCCTTCTGTACAGACATTAAAATCACGCAGTTTTTTTGTGAAATCAAACAGGTCGTAAAACTTGCCTGTTCTGACACCTTCCTTAGTAACATGGTGATGTACTTTGCAACTGCTCTACTGGGTGGTGGTCCCCTGGCTGGTATCATTTACTCTTACTCTAAGATAGTGTCCTCCATATGTGCAATCCCATCAGCTCAGGGGAAGTTTAAGGCATTTTCTACGTGTGTGTCTCACCTCTCAGTTGTCTCCTTATTTTACGGTACGGGCCTAGGAGTGTATCTCAGCTCTGCTGCTACCCACAGCTCACACTCAAATGCAGCAGCCTCAGTGATGTATGCCGTGGTCACACCCATGCTGAACCCCTTCATCTACAGTCTCAGGAACAAGGACATAAAGAGGGCCCTGAAAAAAATCTATGGGGTGGCAAGTACAAAAGGGACAATCATCCCAAGGTAGAAAAAGTGCTCACAGACCCAAAACCAGACATTGAGATTCTGTCATCAGATAGTAGTTTTCAGACTTGTGCCTTGTATTCTGTCCTTGGATTTCCTTTGTTTGTTTCAACTCTTCTATACAATTTAAGTAACCATTTTAGTAAGCTTTCTGCTTTGTCTGTTATATGGACAGTTCTTCCCTTTTTGTTTTGTTTGTTTGTTTGTTTGTTTGTTTTGCTTTGTTTTGTTTTTGTACCTTCCCCAAATTTTTTCCAACCTTGATCAGAAATATTTGGAAGTTTTCATTTAATTCACTGGCAACATTGATGTCTTAACAATAATTTCTTCTCAAATAACATGTATCATTGTAAGTAATTTGTTTTTGTGTTCACCATATTTCCCTCATTCTTTGTACATCAATACCTTAACTGATCTTCCTGATACTGTCCACTTTATGATTGTTCCCTATAAGTCTCATAAGTTATGACTAGATGGATCTTTATGATCCTTACTATGATTGCAACAACCATCATGGAGTTATGAAAATGCAATATTTATTCATCACAGGTCCAGCATGCCCACATGCCACGCAGGAAAGTGAGTGAGTGTGTGTGTGTGTGTGTGTGTGTGTGTGTGTGTGTGTGTGTGAGAAAGAGAGACATACAAACAGAGAGATAGAAAAATGGACTTCGAATGAAGGGCTCTCCCTGTATTGACGTCCAAGACAGGATGGCTAGGCTTTTGTGGGTTCACTTTTTCTTTAAAACATAAGTGTTGGATTTAGGGCAGGCAAAGGAAAAGCAGGCTCACTCCAGTGGTCAGTCTTCTAGGTTACTCAGGGTTTTCTACAAGGGGAATTTTATAATATGTTGATCTTGTTTGAAAAATCAAAAAAAAATCTGTCTTTAATTCCAAATAAACTTTGCTTCCTCGATTTATCCATTCTTTATGTGAATTTTTTCTTTTGCTTGTATTGAAATTGTTTCTAATTAAAAATAAAATTGCATATATTTCAAGTTCAAAATTAAATTAAAACTAAAAGGAAAACTTTTTGGGTGGCGGCAACATGATACTTATGTAGCAGCAGTGTCACACAACTGGCAATATGATTATCTCAGATGGATGTCTCTGAAAAAATGTTTAGTCAAGTACTTGTGTTACAAACACGCTTCTGTATTTCATACTTAATTTCCAGGTTTTATTGTCTTATTTAAGTGAGGGTCCAATGTGGCAATTAAAATAAGGACCACAAGTGTCAATCTAGTCACAATATTGACTCTAGTTTCAGAAAAAGTAGTAGGACCAGGACAGTGCTTAGGCATTTCTACCCTATTGCATCATTATCAATAGACTGATATTTATAGGGAATAATCATGAAGTACCATAGTTACTGGCAAAACTTGATTACCAAATAACTATCTCCCAGTGGAATCTACTTGGAAGCATACATGAGAGGTTCACAAACAGAAGAGACACTGAGTACCATTTATATGACATTCAGAGCACCTGGAGCTACAGAAGGGAGGGAGGATATTGTAGGAGAAAAGATGCTCAGTAATAAAAAATTATGTCCTGCCATAGATATAGGTCAATAAATGTTATCTCTGATGATAACTGTTATTATTGGCAAGACTCATATTTAAATTATTTCAGGGAGTGGTAAAAGTTCCTATCTGGCAACTAAAGGAGGGCACAGGGTAGATGTACAAAATAGAAGGTTTTTATACGAAAGCAGGAGGGACAAATGAGCTATTAAAAACAGAGGGGGGAAAAGGATTATTTGGGGGCCATGAAATCTTTTATTTGGGGGAAGAGGAGAGAAAGGATTTTTGTCAGATTCCCTCTTCTTTCAGTGAGGGAAGGGGAAGGCCCATGTTACAGATTACCTTAACTAGTTCTTGACCAGAAAATTTAAGGCTGGTTGATTAAAATTAAGCTTCTGGGAGAGATATTAATTTCCATTAAATCCATTATGAAATCTAGATTTAGAATCATGGGAATTTTGTTTGTTTTTATGTTTTCTGTGTGTGTTTTTTACAGAGAGGAAGGGAGAGGGATAGTTAGAAACATCGATCAGCTGCCTCCTGCACACCCCCTATTGAGGATGAGCCCTCAACCAAGGTACATGCCCTTGACCTGAATCAAACCTGGGACTTTTCAGTCTGCAGGCTGACACACTATCCACTGAGCCAAACCAGTTTCGGCGAGAATCATAGGTTTTTAACTGGAGTGATGGCATTCTGGGCCTGTGGTTTTCTCTTTAAAGATAGTAGGCACATTAACAGTATTAAACACAGAATAGCCATAAACACAGAATATCTTTCCATTTATCTGTAACTGAAGCATTTTTCTACCAGGCACCAAGTGAGTCACACACACTGAACATGCTATTTGTAATTAGAGATTAGATTCACTTTATTGGTAGCACTCTGAAAGGAGAATGGGAAAGCTAGTGCTCAAAACTCAAACTCTGGGTTTCTTTACTGGCAGTTGGTTTTAATGGGTGAAATTGGGATAGGGGTCTTCAGTGGGTGATCAGCTCAGCTGTATATTCTGATTGGTTGGAGCTTGTCTTACAATGAGATATTTTAGGAGTTTTGATCATCAGTCATCCAATGGAATCTTGTCTGGGGTTTATGTGTCTGTGGTCCATGATAATCAGTGGTTTTCTACCTGGTAGGACATTTTAGTTTTTATGAAACTAACTCAGGGTATATGTCACTATGTTATCACAGATTCCAGAGGGGGACTAGTGCCACAAGATCCTGATTTATGTCTAAAACAGTTACTTTGGTGAATATAAGGAAAAGGTACTCAGGTCTGTTTCCTTGCAAGTGAGCCATTGGGGGGTAGGAGTTTGGTTGAGAAGGGATTCTGTTTTGCTTTTAATTTTATGAAATTGGGAATTCACTAGGTCAGTTATTGGAGCAGAATCACCAAATTGATTTTAGAATTTTTTTCTTCTACTTAGTGTGAAATTTCAACACAAATGCCCTTACCAAAGAAAGCTGATAGAACAAATTAAGAGCTAAATTGCATTTTATCCAAAAAAATTTGTTATTTGATAAATGAATTATATTCCTGTTGTTGCTATAACTTACAGAAGTGGGGTACAAAAGAAACAATTTTATGCATTTACTGTCTTTGAGATCAGAAGCCTGAAATGCATCTCAAAGGACTAAAATAAAAATGTCCAAAGGGCTCAGTTTCTTCTGGAAGGTTATTGGGAAAATCCAGTTTTTCTCACATTCCAATTTCTGATGTTCATAAGCATTCCTTGGATCATGACACCTTCTCTGTCTCCAAAGACAGTGTAGTATATTTTCTCTGATTTCAGCTATTCTACCATGTTCTATTACCACAGTGATTACATTATTTCCACCTACATAGTCACAACCAATGTGCTAATATTTTGGAATTTTTATAAATTTATTTCAGTCAAACGAACAACTACTGGGAAGCAAAATCTCAAGGGATTGAGAAAATTCTCCAGAGAATGGAAATAAATTTTGCAGACTATTATATATTTTAGAATCAAAGAATGAGAGGAGAAACCAAGATAGCAGCATAGGTAAACACCTAAACTGCTACCTCATACAACAATATCAAAACTACAACTAAAAGACAAAATGGAAATCATCCAGAACTACAGGAAAGCTGGCTGAGTGAAAATTTTACAACTAGAAGGAAAGAGGAAAGCACATTGAGACTCAGAGGAGCTGCAAAAGGCTGAGGTATGGAGATGCATGCACATGTGGAGAAGATGGTCATCTGAGTGCATGGCAGGCTTTCTAAAGCGGGAGAGAGACAGAAGCTCCTGACTGTGCTGAACTCCAGTACCAGGAGAGATTCTGTGAACCCAGACTCAACCTAGACTGTCTCATAGCAAGTGAAACTCGAGGGCAACTTTCTCTCAGAGGAGCTTCAAGCAATTACTGAAGGACACTGAGACCTAGGGGCCTCATAGGGCAGGGCTGATGGGAAGCCAAGGCTGTCTGCTCCACCCTGAGACTCTGCTCCATCCAAGCTGAACAGAGAGGCTTTTGCAATTTTTCAAGTCTTGTCTCATAAGGGTGTCTCCAGCACAGAAGTTCTCCCAGCATCGACACAGCTGATCCTCATAGCCAATTGGCCTGGAAGTCAATTCCTCCCAGTAATAGCAACATTCAAGACTTAACTACAAGGCTGTGCACACAGTTTGCAAAGGGGTGCACCAAATGCGTCCACCTCAGGTAACTGGGGGAGGCTGAGCCACTGGGTCCTGTAGGACTTCTACCACACAAAGCTGCTCTATCAACTCAGGGAAGCAGCCAAAATGCAGAGACAAAGAAACAGATCACATATGAAAGATATGGAGGAAAGCAAATTACTGGATATAGAGTTCAAAACCAGTTATAAGGTTTTTCAAGAATTTCCTAGAAAAGACTGATAAATTTAGTCAGATCATAGAGGATATAAAAAAGGACCAACTAGAAATTAAACATACACTCTGAAATAAAAAATATTATACAGAGACCTAATAGCAGACTAGATGAATGCAAAAATCAAGTGAAAGATTTGAAATACAAAGAAACAAAAAACACTCAACCGAAAAAGAAAAAAGAATCCAAAAAGTTGAAGATAGTGAAAGGAGTCTCTGGAACAACCTCAAGCATACCAATATCAGAATTATGGGGGTTGCAGAAGAAAGAGAGCAAGACACTGAAAACCTATTTGAAGAAATAATGACAGAAAACTTCCCCCACTTGGTGAAAGAAATAGACTTACAAGTGCAGGAAGCACACAGAACCCCAAACAAAAGGAATCCAAAGAGCACCACACCAAGACACATCATAATTAAAATGCCAAGAGCAAAAGACAAAGAGAGAACATTAAAAGCAGCAAGAGAAAAACAGTTAGTTACCTACAAGGGAGCACCCATACGATTGTCAGCTGATTTCACAACAGAAACTATGCAGGCCAGCTGAGGGTGGCAAGAAATATTCAAAGAGATGAATAGCAAGAACCTAAAACCAAGATTACTCTACCCAGCAAAGCTATCATTCATAATTGAAGGGCAGATAAAGAGATTCACAGATAAGAAAAAGCTAAAGGAGATCATTACCAACAAACCAGTATTATATGAAATGCTGAAAGATATTCTTTAAGAGGAATAAGAAAACAGTAAAGATAAAAATTATGAACAACAAATACATGTCTATCAACAAGTGAATCTAAAAATCAAGTGAATAAAAAATTTGATGAACAGAATAAACTGGTGAATATAATAGAATCAGGGGCATAGAAAGGGTGTGGACTGACAATTCTCAGGGGGAAACTGGTGTCAGGGATGCAGGAAAAGACTGGACAAAAATCATACACCTATGGATGAGGACAGTGCGGGGGAGGTAAGGGCAGAGGGTGGGGTGAGAACCTGGTGGAGGGGAGCTATGGTGGGGGGGGGGGGAAGCACAGGAACAATTTTAATAATCTGAACAATAAAGATCTATTAAAGTTAAAAAAATCAAAGGATGAGATGTCAGGGGGTTACATATAATCCATTGCTGGGAGATTAAGGGGATGGGAGAAAGCAAAGTAAAGAAGTATCTGAGATTGGATAAAAAGTAAAACAAACAGATACACATTCTTTTACATTGTTAGGTAGATGATAGTTGACTTCTAAGCACAAAGGAATGGTATGTGGGCAGCAAAATAACCATGTGGTCTTGTGGTCTGGTACCATGGTTGTGAATTCAAGGGGTCTGGAAAAGAAGATTACACTGACATTTCAAAGGCATGTTATCTTAAATGCACAAAGGCAATAGACAATTTCAAAGTTCAAGATTAACTTATGTCAAGGAAGCTACAGGCCTAGGATATGACTACCCACCATGATCCGCTTTTAGTAAAAAAAAAAAAAAACAAACAAACAAACAAAAAAAACATTCAGACCACATATGTGCTTACACTTGCCAGCCTGCCTGTCTTTTTGCCCCTAACTACTCTGGTGCCAGCCTGATCAATACCTAATGGCTCCCCCAATGGACTCGTACCCCCCAACTGCCCTTCCCTGCTGGTCTAGTCACTCTTAATTGCTCTCCCTTGCCAGCCTGGTCACCCCTACTGACCTGGTCACCCTCTCCCCTGCTGTCTTGGCGACCCCTAACATCCCTCCATTGTCAGCCTGGTAGCCCCTAACTGTTCTCCCCTGCAGGCCTGGTCCCCCACAACTGCCCTCCCCTACAGACCTGGTATCCCCCAACTTCCCTCCCCTGCAGGCCTGATCACTCCCAACTGCCCTCCCCTGCAGGCCTGGTCACTCTCAACTGCCCTCCCCTGCATACCTGGGTCCCACCCAACTTCCCTCCTCTGAAGGCCTGGCCTCCCCCCCACCACCACCAATGGTTTCCCCTGCAGGCCTTGTTGCCCCCAACTTCCCTCCTCTGCTGGCCCAGCAACCCCTAACTGCCTTCCTCTGCATGCCTGGTCACCCACAAATGCCTCCTTGCTGGCCATCTTGTGACAGTCATCTTGTTTCCACATGGGGCAGCCATCTTGTGTGTTAGAGTGATGGTCAATTTGCATATTACCTCTTTATTATATGAGATACTATCACCAGATAGATATTTATCTTAGTTGTCATGCCATTCCAGAAATTATTAGCAAAAATACTCATAGCTATATTTTAAGAAATTCGAAAGCTTCAATATGCTTACTAAGGTCAGTGAGGTTGGTCAAAAGTCACAACATGAAACTCAAAAAATAAAATGAAATGCAGCACACAGAACTGAAATTAGTCTGCTTCACATCTATATCTATACAGTGATTCTGTAAGATTATAATGTTGCTGAAAAATTCCGATCACCTATTGACATCTTAACCAGGGTAATCTCATAATGTAATGCTTGAGAGAAATACCATCATGTTACAGTTGCCTATAATATTCAGTGCAGTAACATGCTAAACAAGTTTATAGCCTAGGCACTGTAGGGGAACAGGATTTGTCACCCCAAAATATGTCTCTTTGGCATAACTATTTTTTAAAACTGATTAATTTTAAGAAACAACAGACATGGTAGAAATACAAGTTGCCTTCTGTAAGAGACATTGGCTCAGTGGATAGAGCGTTGGCCTGCGGAATCAAGGGTCCCAAATTTGATTCCGGTCAAGGGCATGTACCTTGGTTGTGGGCACATCCCCAGTAGGGGGTGTGCAAGAGGTAGCTGATTGATGTCTCTCTCTCATTGATGTTTCTAACTCTTTATCCCTCTCTCTTCCTCAATGTCAGTGTTTCCCAAAGTGTGGTACACGTACCCCCAGGGGTATGGGAAGAGTTTGGTGGGGGTACGCGTTGTACCAGAGTTTAGTGGGGATATGCACTGTACCCTGCTTAGCTGTTCCTAATTCTACATTCTCATGAGTCAAGTCAATTTCATCCTTCTCATTGGTCCAAATAAATGTTATTTATAATATAACTTTTATTTATATTTTATTATGAATAATTTTATTTTTCATTTATTATTATTTTGTGTATGTACCATAAAAAAAAACATAAATATATTTTGATTGTTATTAAACTACATCCTTTTTTTTTGAGGAGGGGTACTCAGTGTTACAAAAATTATAGAAGGGGTGCACATATGTTAAAAGTTTGAGAAATACTGCTCTATGTAAAAAAAAAATCAATAAAAAATATTTTAAAAAGAAAAAACTCCATTTGTAAGGATGTCTCCTTGACATGGCAGGAGTGGGGAAGGGGACATGATTAATGCAAAAACACAATAACTTAAATATGCATAACAACTTGACCCCGTTTACTGGGCTTTTTCCAGGCAACCTCCAATAACTGACTGTCTCCTATTCCAACAGCTTCTTAAAGATGATAGTTAATGTGGTAGCTCAGGCATTTCAAGGAGTTACTTTTCCTAAGTGTGTCCCAGGTATATAGAGGGTGTACCTGTTATTAAACTTTTATAAGTTTTGCTCCTATTCATGTATTTTATTATAAGGATGTGTCAGCCAAGAAGTCAGAAAGTAAGAGGTAAAATTACTTTTCCTTCTCTACAGAGCAATAGACTATAGACATCACTTAGGTGTGCGGTAGGCTATACCATCTAGGTGTGTGTAACTGACTCTATGATGTCACCTAACCTAGTGATGCATTTTCAGAATGTATCCCATCATTGACTGGTGCATGACTATACGGTTTTTATTCAAAATGTTATGCCAACACAAATACATAGAAGAAATCATAGGTACAGAATTTATGAACCTTGATCTTAGAGAGAATTTTATGAACTTGACCCTAAAGTCAAGAGAAGCAAAAGCAAAAATAAATAAATAGGCCTGGCCAGGTGGCCCCATTAGTTGGAGCATTGCCTTGTACCCAACCCCACTTTTGGGTGCCTACCTGAAAAGATTGAAAACGTTTATTTGCAAATATATATATATATATATATATATATATATATATATATATATATATATATATCCCTCTATTCATTGCAACATTATTCACAGTGACCAAAACATAGAAACAACCAAAGTGTCCTTTGATAGGTGATTGAATAAAGCTGTGCTACATATATACAATGAAATACTACTCAGCCACAAGAAAGATGAAATGCTGACATTTGTGACAACATACATAGATCTTGAGAGTATCATGCTAAGCAAAGTAAGTGAGATAGAAAAAGTCAACAACTATATGATTTCACTTATATATGAGATATAAAACTTAAAGCAATAAAAATTACAAAAGAAAACAAACAAAAACCCATAGACGAAGACAACAGTACGGTGATTACTAGAGGGAAAGGACATTGGGGCAGTAGAAGAGAGAAAGAAGTTAACTATATGGTGACAAGAAGAGACTTGTTTGCTGTGGTAAGCACACAATACAAAATACAGGTGATGTATACTTTTTTAAATAATCCTTACCCAAGATTAAGATTATTTATTTTAGAACATCTGTTCTCAAGGATCAGGCCTAAGCAAAGCAGGTGGACATCCCCCAAGGGTCCTAGACTGTGACAGGAACCAACCCCTCGTGTGCATGAATTTTCATACACCGGCCTCTAGTAAAAACATATTTTTAAAAGGAAAGGAAAAGTTGGAGTGTGCAGACAGAATTCCAACCAACATCTATTCCTTATTCCAATTATAACTTTGGGTAGATCACTAAACTCCTTCCAGCTCCATTCCTGCAATGGAGAATGAAGTTCATAGAATGGATTTTTCTAAAATTTAAATCAAACAAAGCCTGTAGGTTACTAAAAACAGATGATATGGCATAAGTTATATAAATATGGCTCCAAATTAACAAAGGTCTTACAATGTGGGACTAAATAACAGCTCTTATCTTCTGATATAAGTATGACATTTCTCATTGATTTGGCAAATGTGTCATGAAGCCAAGGACTCTGACTTTACATCAAAGTCACACAGTCCTCTACCTTGTTGAAGAGAGAAATAGCAATTTTCTGGAGGTATCATGACTTGTACCTCACAACAATTCAGTGCTTTCAAAATCCAAGTTTCCTAGCCAAGCCAGTTTCCTTTGTCATGGACCTTTGAGAAAATGTAACTCAAAGTTGGGTACGGTGCTGGGAGATGAGACCTCAAGAGGGTCATAAAGAAAAAGTAACAAAAACAGGATTCACTTAACATCTAACCAGGTCCCTTGGGAACAGATAATTGGCAGGAAATATTTCCATTCTGTTCAGACCAGTGTGTCCCACAGGGAAACTGGGTGCTCAGAGGTGGGAGCAACAATACCAACAGCACCTAATGAGCACATAAAGGAGGAGTAATATCTCCTCTGCAGCAGACTCGCAACATGTGCAACGTTAGGCTGAAAAAGAACATATTTGTTCCTTTCAGAGTCTCAAGTCAGACTCTGAGGCTAGTGCCTGACTCCTTCCTGCTCTTTTGTCTGAGAACAGAGCTTCTGTCTCCAACATTAACCATCCAGGGAGCAATTCAGGATTCTGCTAGGAACCCTTCCTTTCAGAGACCCATCCAGGTGAGTCTGAGAGTGCAGCAGATGGATGCTGTGGGAAGATTCAAGAAATGCATCCCAGGATTTCTCCCTGAGGTAACCTGAGAGCCTGACCAGGCCTGCTCAGAGCTGAGAGACTGCCATATCTGTTTGCTAGGCAGGAGAATACATAGTTAATACATTTAGTATGCTAAATTAGTTTTCTCCTGAAAACATTGCTGTTTGGTATAGAATTCCTCTATATGTGTATAGATGGATTTAGGGGAATGGATGAAAATGTATTGATTTTGTGTGGTCAATTCCATCAGCCTGTCATTTTGTGTCTTCTCCCATTACTTTTAATGTAAACAATTCTACATCTCACCTTGGCGAAAACATTCTTCTGCATTCAATTAATGATCTTCTCCATCCATTTTCTAAGCATAATCTATTGATGCTTACATAGTTACAAATTATAACTGTGGATACTGCTTACTCCACTGCAATTTAAAAGTATATTTTTGTATTTTTATTTCCACACCCTTCCATATATCTGGATTTCCACACCAAATCCATATATCTGGATTTTGAGGCTTATATTGATGTGATTAAAGTTTTCTGGGCCAGGGGGGAGGGGAGGGGAGAGACGTTTCTTTGTTTTATAATTTTATTCAATTTTATTAATGCCATTATTTGAATACACAATATTTAACCATGTTTATGTTCCCTGCCATTTATTATATTATGAATATCCCATATCTTAAGGTTTTTCCACATAAAAGCACACATTTACAAAACTACATAAATGAACAAAGTCAGTGAGCTCCCTGCACATTTCACCTCACATTATTCAAAGAAGGCCCAGCATAATGAAATAAGTGTGCTATAATATCAAATTCTTAGGGGTAAATTTCTAAAGAAAGGAGATCAATAGTTGTGGCATAAGTAGTATTTTATGAAAAATGTTTGAGGATGATTTGTAGGTTGATAAGGAATAGAACCAAGACTACTGCCCATCCATCAGCTATGTCACAAAAGACATAAAAACTCAAAGCCAAAAATAGCAAAGGAAAGATGCTATTGAGCCAGTAAACCACTAAAGAGATCTAATAAACATGGCATAGGTGCAGGAACCACAAGTAGATCAAAGGCTGGGGAGGACGCTGTGATGAGGCCAGAAGAGCAGTGAAAATCCAGTCAGTGTGTGGTCCCTTGAGTCCCAGGTAACTTCAGTACCCAACCTGACTCCCTCTTCTCTCTGCACCTGGCTCTCTGCAGGGCTTTTCACTGTTATTTTCCCCTCATTATCAGGAAATGGCCTTTTAAGATGTCCTAGCAATTATTGTGTTAAATTCCAGATTTGTTTTACTGTTTCCCAAAATAAGACATGCCTTTTGCATTGTGACCTAGCATTTTGCGCACACACACACACACGTGAATGAACAAAGGGAGCCATGAAATGATTATGTGTGTACCCTCACTATGTATGACACACTCAAACACTTTTTGTACCTCCTTGGTTCCATTCTATTTCATTCTTACAACTGTAATCTGACACCCTAATGTCTCCTGATCTCAGAATATGTAGAGCACTCCATAAGCATGTCCTCCACACCTAACTTCAGAGAATCCTGTCATAGAATTCAGCCACACTAAATTAAATCTGAAGGGGAAGAATGAGTTTGTAAAACATGCTCTATGCCTCAGGTACTCACAGTCTAGCAAGGCACAGAGACATGGAATTAAATAAAAGTCTCAACATGGGTGCCCTATTACTTAGATTGAGAGCATGAGAAAGTGGCCTTTTCCTGTGCTAATGCTAGAAAAAGAAAAGATTTGTGGAGAGGATCCAGTCTCTCTGAAAGAGGAGCTGGAGTTTGGAGGGTGGAGAGGGGGTGAAAATTCCCAAAAAGACCAATAGGGAGACCCCAAGCAGAGGAAAGCACCTCATTAAGGCTCTGAGCTGTGGTGTCAGGTGAAGCTGGAGTCAAGCTCAGTGTGTAGGAGACCAGCGTGAGGGAGGCCAGGGCTCTGTGAGGGTGGAACTGGCTGAAAGTTCACAGACACTTGAGCCTCGTGTTGGAAGCTACAGAATTTTGGCTTCTATCTGCAGTGAGGTATCACTAGGGGAGGAATTTAAATAAGAGAGTTCAATGATTAGCATTAAAGTTCTCTCAGAGTCAATGTGTGCATTTGGCTAGAGGAGTGCCCACCTGTTAGATGGGAGAGATGACAGGGAACTGAAATATGTCTGTGGAATTGGAGACTGAGGTTTTGGGAAGCAATAAAGACATTTGAGAGGTAGAGTAATTAGCTTCATCCCATCACAGTGGTTACCATTCCTTTCCCAACAAGAAAGAAGTACACCAAACTCTACTACAGCATATTGATTATCTGTCCACCATTATCAACCAATTGATACTTCAATCTTAACCATCACGTGAGGTTATTAACAATTATTAGGCTGTAGTCCTAACCAGTTTGGCTCAGTGGATAGAGCATCAACCTGAGACTGAAGAGTCCCAGGTTCAATTCTGGTCAAGGACACATTCCTGGATTATGGGCTCCATACCCAGTAATGGGCGTGCAAAAGGCAGCCGATCAATGATCCTTTTTCATCATTGATGTTTCTCTCTCTCTCTATCTTTCTCTCTCTCTCTCTCTCTCTCTCTCTCTCTCTCTCTCTCCCTCCCTCCCTCCCTCCCTCCCTCCTTCCCTCCCTCCCTCTTTCTCTCTCTCTTCCCTTCTCCTTTCCTCTCTGAAATCAATAAAAATATATTTATTAGAAAAATACAGCAAAAGAAAAGTAGTTAGTTACCTACAAGGGAGCACCCATATGATTCTCAGCAAATTTCTCAACAGAAACATTGCAGGCCAGAAGGGAGTGGTAAGACATAATCAGTGATGAATATCAAGGTCCTACAACCGAGATTACACTACTCACCCAAGTTACCATTTAAATTAAAGGTCAGATAAAGAGCTTCACATACAACAAAAAGCTAAAAGAGTTCATCACTATCAAACCAGTATTACATGAAATGATGAAGGGTATTCTTTAATAAGAAGAAGAAAAAGAAGAGGAGGAGTAGGAAGGAAAGAAAAAAAGGAAGAGGAGGGAAAAGAGGAAAAGGAGGTGTGGAAGGAGGGAAAATGTAAAGAAAAAGATCAAAAACATGAACAATAAAAAGGCAATAAAAATATATCTATCAATAATTGAAACTAAAAATCAAAATAAATGAACAAAGAATCTAATGAACAAAATAGAACTAGAAGCATGGTCACATGGAACACACTGATGAATCTCAGAGGGAAGGGGGAGAGTAGGAAAGAGATTAAACAAAGAATTTATATTCATATATGTTTTACCTATGGACACAGACATAGCATGGTGAAGGCCTGAAGTGGAGTGGGAACTGTATAAAGGGAATAATGGGGTGAAAAGGGGGAACATCTGTAATACTTTCAATTATAATGTTTTTTTTAAATTTTATTGATTATCGTATCACATAATTGTCCTCATCCCCCCATTCCCATCCCAAACCCCTCCCCACATGTTCCCCCACCCCCCTGTTGTCCATGACCACTGGCTAGGCCCATATGCATGCACACAAGTTCTTTGGTTGATCTCTCTCCCTTTCCCCCACCCTCCCCTACTTTCCCTCTGAGGTTTGAGAGTCTGATCGCTGCTTCTCTTTCTCTGGGTCTGTTTTTGTTCATCAGTTTATGTTGTTCATTATTTCCTCTAGATGTGTGAGATCATGTGATCCAAGAAATACCCTTGAAGAACCTAAACTGAGACAAGCCATAATGGTTATGCTGAGAGGCAAATGAATCAGTCTATAGTGAATTCCTTTCTGGGGCAACAGTTCTTTTGAGTCCCAATATCAATGTCAAATAGTTCCTCATGTGTACATGTCAGCCATGATATTTCAGATCTGGTTGGTGGATAAATGGTGGTGATGCAGGTATGACCGTCTCTGGTTTGGTCCTGAGCACCCTTCAGCAACACGCAGCTGCTGTCTGTTGGTATGGCGAGGCGTCATCAGCATCTTCCATCTCTTAATTGTGTCTCTTCTGTCTTCATGGCTGGAGCACTTCTATCTATTCCTCTCTGTTACAGGATTCCAGATGGTCTCGGATTTGTTTTCTAAAAATATACAAACATATTCTCGACCAAAAGTTAATAAAGGGATATTTTCTATAAATTTGACTTGGGATCCTTTTTCATTTCTTTTTCCCAAATGATTTTCCTCTGGCTTGTTTTGACACCATGTGTGTATTTTCATGTTTATCTTGCTGTTAGGATTTCGAATGAAGGTTAATTTTCTAAAGTACAAATTTTTTAGATGTAAATTACTCACAGGATATTTTTCCTTACATGATATTGTTCCACTGTCACCTCCTTTTTTAATTTAAATAATAGGAGACTTTTGGAAATTTTATAATGTAGTCTTGATAGCTTTTATATTTTAATTATTTTCACTAAACTATGACTGCTCATAACATGTTAAGCAATTTTACCAGGAGACGCTCTGCCAATAAGAATTTTTGTTAACACTTTAGGAACAGCTTTTTTTACAGTACAATCAGTTTTTCTAGAATATTCATTTATTTCCATTAGCTGCGTATTTATTTACCATGCATGTATTAGTGGAAATGATTATTTGCCTTCTTAAGAAGGGCCTGAGCATTCCTTTACTAGGCTGGACTTGGATTTAAAAACCCACTTGCCCACACCATGGGTACAAGACCTCTCAAACAAGTCTTGATGCAGTGAGAGGGCAGCTGCTGTCAGCCAAGTCTCTGTCTTTTACCTGAGTCCCAATTAGAGCTGTGCATGGAAAGTGAAGCAGCCCTGGGGGCAGGAGACCTCCCTCAGAATGGGAGAAGGTTCAGGCTCCTGCGACGTTGCAGGGGGGGGTGGTAAGGGTCTTGACCTACCTCTGTTGACCCCCAAGTTCTCTCCTGATGGCCCCTCTGCGACTGTGCCTGTCTCAGGTTGTTTCTTCCCTGCTGAATCTTACCCATATAATGATTCTAAAACAAACAAACAAAAAACCTGGGTAATCCATGACCACCTTGGGGAAAAGGTGTGAAGAGGACAGAAATTCCTAATCAGAGATGTCGTAGGTTGGGGTGTATGTCTTAAAGCAGGATGATATGTTGAAAAAATAGCTATTAATTACGTTACTGCAAAATATAATTGTAGAATATCAACTATGTTCGTAATAGCCATTTGTTTAAAAATTGATCATGCTATTTTTTTCTTTATGCTAGTCACCTATACCACATGAGACAAGGCAATGATACCCCAATTTCAGAATTTCTTCTTCTGGGACTTTCAGAGGAACCAGAACTGCAGCCTCTCATATTTGGGCTTTTCCTCTCCATGTACCTGGTCACTGTGTTTGGAAACCTGCTCATCATCCTGGCTGTCAGCTCAGACTCCCACCTCCACACGCCCATGTACTTCTTCCTCTGCAACCTGTCCTTGGTAGACATCTGTCTCACCTCCACCACCGTCCCAAAGATGTTGTGGAACATCCAGACACAGAACAAAGTCATCACCTATGAAGGCTGCATCACACAGATTTATTTTTTCTTACTCTTTGCAGTGTTGGATGACATCCTCTTGACTGTGATGGCCTATGACCGCTTTGTGGCCATCTGCCACCCCCTGCACTACATGGTCATCATGAACCCCCAGCTCTGTGGACTGCTGGTTCTGATGTCCTGGATCATGAGTGCCCTGAATTCCTTATTACAAAATGTAATGGTGTTAAAGCTATCCTTCTGTACAGATATTGAAATCACACACTTTTATTGTGAAATGAAACAGGTTGTCCAACTTGCCTGTTCCGATACCTTTCTTAACAACATGGTGATGTATTTTGTAACTGCACTACTGGGTGGTGGCCCCCTGGCTGGTATCATTTACTCTTACTCTAAGATAGTGTCCTCCATATGTGCAATCCCATCAGCTCAGGGGAAGTATAAGGCATTTTCTACCTGTGCGTCTCACCTCTCAGTTGTCTCCTTATTTTACAGTACAAGCCTAGGAGTGTATCTCAGCTCTACTGCTTCCCACAGCTCACACTCAAGTGCAGCAGCCTCAGTGATGTATGCCGTGGTCACACCCATGCTGAACCCCTTCATCTACAGTCTCAGGAACAAGGACATAAAGAGGGCCCTGAAAAGATTCTATGGGATGGCATGTACAACAGGGCAATCACCCTGAGGTAGAAAAAGTGATACAAAACCAGAAATTGAGATTCTGTCATCAGATAATAGTCTTCAGACTTGTTCCTTATATTCTGTCCTTGGATTTTCTTTGTTTCAACTCTTCTATACAATTTTAGTAACCATTTTAGTAAGCTTTCTGCTTTGTCTGTTATATGGACAGTTCTTCCCTTTGTTGTTGTTTTTTATTTGTTTGTTTGTTTTTACCTTCACAAAGTTTTTCCCAACCTTTATCAGAAATATTTGGAAGTTTTCATTTAATTCACTGTCAATATTTTTTAATAAATCTTTATTGTTCATATTATTACAAATGTACTCATTCCCCCCCTCCATTGCTCCCCTCCACAAAGTTTCCATCCCACCCTCTGCCCTTTCCCCATCCTCCATTGTCCTCATCCATAGGTACAGTTTATGTTCAGTCTCTTCCCACTCCACCCCCACTCCCCATTTCCCTGAGAATCATCAGTCCACTCCCCTTCCATACCTCTGATTCTATTATATTCACCAGTTAATATTGTTTATCAGATTTTTTAATTCCCTTGGTTTTTAGATTCACTTGTTGATAGTTACGTATTTATTGCTCATAATTTTTATCTTTGTTTTCTTCCACTTCCTAAAGAACCCCTTTTAGCAATTCATATAATTCTGGCTTGGCGGTGATGAACTCCTTTAGCTTAAATTTATTTGTGAAGCTCTTTATCTGGCCTTCGATTCTGAGTGATAGCTTTGCTGGGTAGAGTATTTTTGGCTGTAAGTTCTTGCTAGTCATCACCTTGAATATTTCTTGCCATTCCCATCTCGCCTGCATGGTTTCTGTTGAGAAATCAGCTGACAGTCATATGGGTGCTCCTTTATAGGTAACTACCTGCTTTTGTCTTGCTGCTTTTAATATTCTCTCTTTGTCTTTTGCTCTTGGCATTTTAATTATGATGTGTCTTGGTGTGGTCCTCTTTGGATTCCTTTTGTTTGGGGTTCTGTGTGCTTGCTGGACTTGTAAGTCTATTTCCTTCCCCAAGTGGGGGAAGTTTTCTGTCACTATTTCTTTCAATATGTTTTCAGTATCTTGCTCTCTGTCATCTTCTGAGATGCCCATAATTCTGATGTTGGTTCGCTTGAAGTTGTCCCAGAGGTTTCTTACACTATCTTCAACTTTCTGGATTCTCTGTCTTCTTGCTTCTGTGGAGGAGTGTCCTCTGGCTCTTTGTGTTCCAAATATTGGACTTGATTCTTGCAATCTTCCATTCTGTTTTTAGGACTCTGTATAATATTTTTTATTTCAGAGAATGTATTCTTTATTTCTAGTTGATCCTTTATCATTTCTTGTTGATCCTTTATTATATCTAGTTGATTCCTTTTCATATCTTCATAGGTCTCATTTATTTTATTAGCCTTTTCTGGGAGATTCTTGAACAACCTTATAAGCGTGGTTTTGAACTCTATATCCAGTCGCTTTTTGTCCTCCATTTCTTTCATTTGAGATCTGTTTCCTCATCTCGGCATTTTTGCTGCTTCCCTGAGTTGGTAGGTTGGGAGGATCAGCTGTGTCTATGCCAGGAGACAGCCTTATTCCACTAGACTTGGAAACCTGCAAAAGCTTCTGTGTTCAGCTTGGATCGGGCGGAGTTTCAGGGTGGAGCCCACAGCCTTGGCTTCCGATTAGCCCCGCCCTCTGAGGTTCCTGAGTCTCAGTGTACCTCAGTGTCCTTTGGTATTCCTTGCAAGCACCTCTGAGAGAAAGGCACCCTAGAGTTTTGCCCTCTACCAGACAGTCTAGTCTTTCCCCCAGTGAGCCCGCAACTGGGGTTCAGTGCAGTTGGAAGTGGGGTTAAGAACAGTCCGGAGCTTATGTCTCCTTCCACTAGGGCAATCCCACGGCCCAATCAACCTTCTGTCCTCTGCGTGAAATGTGTGCGACTCTGGGGCTCTGCCTTTTGCAGCACCCCTGAGCTTCTGCCTTTCAGCCCAGATTCCCTCTGTATGAGCCTGGAACCCCAGGGTCTCGTCCAGAACTGGGGTTCAGTGCAGTTGGAGATGGGGTTCAGCACAGTCCAGAGCTTTTATCTCCTTCCCGCAAGGGAACTCCAGCCAGGCACTCAGCCGCCCCCTCCTCTCCGGCTCCATCCTCTCCCCACGAGAGCACCATGTCTCCATACCTTAGGCTTTTACAGCTCCTCTGATTGTCCTTCTAGTTTTCCCTTTCCTTCTAGTTGTAGAATTTCCAGTCAGTCAACTTTCCTGTAGTTCTGGATAATGTCCACTTTATATTTTAGTTGTATTTTTTGAAATTGTTGAGTGAGGCTGCAGTTAGGCGTTTACCTCTGCCACCATCTTGGTTTTTTCCCTAATTCACTGGCAATATTGATGTCTTAACAATAATTTCTTCTCAAATGACATGTATCATTGTAAGTAATTTGTTCTTATGTTCACCATGTTTCCCTCATTCTTTGTACATCAGTACCTTAACTGATCTTCCTGATACTGTACACTTTATAATTTTTCCCTATAAGTCTCATAAGTCTCATTCTTTTGATAGCGATGCAATAGGATAGGCATTCCTGTGCACTGGCCTGGGTCCTACTACTTGTTCCTCAGACCAGAGCCATTGTTATGACTAGATGGATCCTTATGATCCTTATTATGATTGCAACAACCATCGTGGAGCTATGAAAATGTAAGTTTTATTCCTAGCAGGTATAGCATGCCCACATGCCACGCAGGAAAGTGAGTGAGTGAGTATGTGTGTGTGTGTGTGTGTGTGTGTGTGTGTGTGTGTGTGTGTATGTGTGTGTGTGTGTGTGTGTGTGTGTGTGTGTGAAAGAGAGACATACAAACAGAGAGATAGAAAATGGACTTCGACTGAAGGGCTCTCCCTGTATTGTCCAAGGCAGGATGGCTAGGCTTTTGTGGGTTCACTTTTTCTTTAAAACTTAAGTTGGAATTAGGGCAGGTGAAGAAAAAGCAGGGTCACCCTTGTGGTCAGTCTTCTAGGTTACTCAGGGTTTCCTACAAGGGGAATTTTATAATATGTTAATCTTGTGTGAAACATCACAAAAATTCTGTATTTAATTCCAAATAAACTTTG
Source organism: Vespertilio murinus (assembly GCA_963924515.1). NCBI lineage: Eukaryota > Metazoa > Chordata > Mammalia > Chiroptera > Vespertilionidae > Vespertilio > Vespertilio murinus. The sequence goes on from OZ004708.1 coordinate 88,092,621, forward strand.
CTTCCTAGATATATCCATTGTTTAATATAAACCCCCTTCCTTTGCCCGTATTGAAATTGCTTCTCATTAAAAATAAAATTGCATATATTTCAAGTTCCAAATCAAATTAAAAATAAAAAGAGAACTTCGTGGGTGGCGGCAACATGAGTGCTTATGTAGAAGCAGTGTCACACAACTGGCAATATGATTATCTCAGATGGATGTCTCTGAGAAAAGAAAAAAAAAAAGCTTAGTCAGGTACTTGTGCTACAAACATGCTCCCTTATTTTATACATAATTTCCAGGTTTTATTGTCTTATTTAGATGAAGGTCCAATTGTGGCAATTATAATAAGGACCACAGGGGTCCATCTAGTTACAATATTGACTCTGGTCTCAGAAAAAGTAGTAGGACCAGAACAGTGGCCAGGCATTCCTACCCTATTGCATTATTATCAATGGACTGAGATATAGAGGGAACAATCATGAATGACCAAAGTTACTGGCTGTTCCAACTCACCCTCAAAGTGGGAAATTATGCACAGGTGACTGGGGTTCCTCAGCCAGAGAACTGCACTTATACGGGTTGCCCACAGTACTTAATTAAAATTGACCAAGCATAAACTAAACACAGAAACAAGAGTTAGAATGCACGAATCCCAAGGTTTATTTACCAGAGTCCTGGTGGTTTCCAGAAGCCTAGGCAGGTCACCTGGAGATCTGTGCCGACAGACACACACACACTGGACAGGAACACGTTGCTGAAGCGTCTCGGTCAGGAACGAGGCCTCAGAGGTTTGGCTCACAGGCAGAGTGACAGTTCACTCAGGCAGAGTTCCATGCAGTATTTCAAACAGGAAGAAGGGAATGGAGAGATCACATCGGGTGGAGGGCCCCTTCATGGTCTCTGACCAGTGCCTCTAGGTCCCTTCTTTTATGGCCATTTCTGGGCAGTCCCTCGTTCCTTCTGGATGCAACCAATGGGTCTTCAGTGTGTGCTATAGGGCACTCTCCAGGTACCTTTTGCCTCAGTTTCCAACTTCACAGATAAACACTTGTTAGGGCGTCCATACAGTTACATCATTCCAGATAAGCACATGTCAGGGCGTTCACACAGTTAGGGCCTCAAAGCCACTCTTAAAACTCAAGTTTTACAAAATGGATTCAAGTCACACTAAATGGAGTTGCTTATACTAAGCCTAAAACACATTTCAAATAATTTCTTTTACTTAAAATAAAATCATAATAAGATCAGAAATACAATTCACACTTAAACTATAAATCACTCAGAAAAGGAAATGCTTTCACTCCTATTTTAAATCACACAAATAATTATTCTCACACTGTTTTAAATCTTTAAAATATAAATCAAACATCACACTAATATAATTATAACACTGGCAAAACTTGATTACCAAATATCTACCTTCTAGTGGAATCTACTTGGAAGCATACATGAGAGGTTCACAAACAGAAAGAGACAATGAGGTACCGTTTATATGACATTCTGAGCTAAAGATGAGGTAAAGCACCCTGAGCTACAGAAGGGAGGAAGGACATTGTAGGACAATAAGAAGAAAAGATGCCCCATAATTAGAAAATTGCAACCACTGTGGAGAACAGTATGGAATTGCCTCAAAAAATTAAAAAATGAAACCCCCATTATATTTTTAATCGAACTTATTGGGGTGAGGTTGGTTTGCAAAACCATGCAGGCTTCAAGTGTACAACTCAAGAAAACAACATCTGCACACTGCATTGTGAGCTCATCATCCCAAACAAAGTCTCTTCCATTCCATTTCCCCCTTCTTTGCCCACCTCCCTCTATCCCCCACCTCCCTTTCTTCCTGGCTATCATCACACTGTTATCTGTGCCTACGTGTTATGCATATATATTTTTGGCTAATCCCTTCAACCTTCTTTCTTCCAGTCCCGCTCTCCCCTCTCCTCTGACAGCCATCAGTCTGTTCCAAGTATCCACGTCAATATTTCTATTTTGTTCTCAAGTTGATTTTGTCCTATAGATTCCACATATAAGTGAGATCACATGGTATTTATCTTCCTCTGACTGGCTGATTTCACTTAGCATAATAATCTCCAGGTCCAAGGGTGTACAGAATAGTAGTGAGGTGCTGGAGGCTAAAGCAAACAGCAGTTAGCATATTAATGCAACAAGAAACATTGCAATGTCAATGAACTTTGATACATTTCCCCAGGACTAAAAATCAGCATAGCATTACCCTGCTGTAGGCTGAATGGCTCCAGGCAATTTCCTAACCTGATAATCATTAAACTGTTTACCGATCTTTACCTTTGATCTGCCTGAATGCATTGCTAAATGGAAAAATGTGTGTTCAAGTAAATAAAAAACAGATCAGGCCAGAGGTCAGAGTGCCTCTTCCGGAAAGAGATCTCCACCTGGCCCCCAATGCCTTCTAAATTCCTATTTCTTGTATAGCACTTTCATTTGTGCATTGCCCCGCCTTCATATCCTGAACCCTGCCTCGAAGGTGGCGCCAGTGGGGTAGGTGGATCTTTATTGCACCTCCTCTCAGATCTAAATTGGAAATAAAATTATATTGGGGGACATTCACTCTGAATTATCAACTGAAGACTAGCTGAACAAGAGACTTAAAAAAAACTAATATTTATTTTTTTTAAAATTCTTTTTTTCTAATGTTTTATTTTTTATATTTACTTTTATTGTTAATAGATTACAGATGTCTTCCATTTCCCCACTCGCTTTGCCCCCTTCCTCCCAGCCTCTTCCCCCACCCCCTCCAGGTCTTCATCACTCCATTGCCTATGACCACGGGGCTATGCATGTAAGTGTGTAAGTCCTTTGGTTTATCTCTTCTTGTCCTCCCGTCCCCACATCGAGGTATGCCAGTTTGTTCCATGCCTTCATGATTCAGGCCTTATTTTGTTGGTCAATTCATTCTGTTCACTAGATTCCACAAATAAGTCAGATGATGTGATATTTGTCGTTCTCAGATTGGCTTATTTCATTTAGCACATTAGACTCCAGGTCCATCCATGCTGTCCCAAAGGGTAAGGGACCCCTCTTTTTTACAGCTGCATAGTATTCCACTGTGTAAATGTCCCACAGATTTTGTATCCATTCATCTACTGATGGGCACTTGGGCTGTTTCCAAATCTTAGCGACTGTAAATAACATAGCTTAGCTGGCCTAAGAAAACAGAGAACGAAGACCCAATTAAAGCCATTGTGCCAGCTAAAACCAAGGACAAATGAAGTCAAACAAATAGCAAAACCCCATTAAAGCCAGACAGACCTAAGACAAAAGGAAAACAGTAAATCAGACCAGAGAATAACCCAAAACTCCCCTGTACACTCATTTTGATGCATCAGCATGTTACAAATGCACCTGGAAAGCTGATGAATATTCTACTAAATTCTCCCCTAAGATTCTTGCCTGCAGGGGGGAAAAAGGATTTTCAAAAGCCCTCAGGACAAAGACTCCATGTGAGCTTGCCCCTAGAGCACACCCAGGTCCCTTCCCAGGCATGAACTTTTCATTTCTAAGGGTTCCACACGACTTGCAACCAGGGGAACATGGTCAGTGGTAGCTCCACCCCCGATCCTGTCTCCAAGGCCCCCTTGACCTCTGACCTCTCCGTGAGCTGAAGCAGCCCCGCTAGGCTCCCTTCTTTCCTATAACATTTCTTAGAGAGCCCAGAAAACAGCCTAGTCCGAGGAATGGCCCTCTAAGGGCGCATCTCTCCTCTCCCCCCTACCATCTCAACCAAATAGCCACCTACAATTCAATAAAGAAGTCCCTGCTCAACACAAACGCATGCCTGAGAGGCCTGAACCCTGGAACGACTACGGTGGGCTCCCTGGAATCAGCGGAGAGATGAGAAGGGAGGGGTGCCAAGCAGGGCTACGTGTCTGCTGTCTTCGCTGCTGGAAACTGGCAGGGGCAGTTATGGGCACTTCCCTCAGCTGGCTGGGAGGAACGGAGAGCAAGTGGCTAGCTGTTGGTGTTGCCACTGGAGTGGCGGCATCGTGTGGTCGCGCACGCAAACAGTGGGTGTCTGAAGCGTGAGGGCGTGTTGGGAATGGGGTCTCAGTTGCACGCGTGAGCTGGGAGCCAGCAAACACCGGCCCTGCAGAGGCCCTGCGGAGCTGCTCTGCATGGCTGGGCCTGGCTGCGGGCTTTCAGGCAAAGGAAGAAAGTCGCAGAGCCCTGCCACTGATAAGACTCCCAAATCTCGCTTCCCATCGCCCTTGGCGTTGGCTCCAGGAGTGTATTGTCTGTAGGCCAAGAGCTGTTGCAGTAGAAACACAGTTTCCCTCTGTGACTGAACCCTAGGAGGGGTGCTTGGGCTGGAACCTGCAGAGGTCAGGAGTAGCCATTACTGTCAGGGGAAAACAAACCTCACCCCCAAGCAACAAAGGTGGCACAGCGGTATGGACGCCCCAGAGGCTCAAAACTGTGAGGCCACAGAGGATAAAAAAAATAAATAAATAAAAATAAAAAATCTTGCAATTCAGTGCCATCTACTGGAACAGAGTAGAAAGACCTCCTCAGAGTTAAATGGAAAGCAAAGAACAGTGAGTGCGTGAACAATCACAACAACAAGGATGACCAGAAAGAAAAAGAAAACACCCAGAAAACAGACTGGAACACATGGAATTATGCAAGTTAAATGACAGAGAGTTCAGGGTTGCAGTTCTGAAAATACTCAGTGAGATGCGAGAAAATGCTGAAAGGCAATTCAGGACACTCAGAAAACAAATCAATGAACAAAATGAGTATTTCTCCAAAGAAACTGAAATTTTAAAAAAGAATCAAGCACGGAGGACTGAGAAGGTGGGACAGTTCTGTACCGTGCTGCCTTACACTGGTTAAGACCTCCAAGAGAAAAGGCCTACCAAGGTGAGGATGCCCCTACAGTCACCTGTAGAGGGGCAGCACTGAGCTGGCCAATATTTGTGATGGTGCTGCTTGTCCTGGCTCAGGGGAAGCGTTCCACTAAGTCTGAAAGACTAAGACATCGCGGGGACTCTCCGTCACCGCCCGCGGCCTG
>OZ004708.1:88102652-88440152 GCA_963924515.1 Vespertilio murinus
AGCAATCCAATCAAAAAGTGGGCAGAGGACCTGAAAATACACCTCTCCCAAGAAGACATACAAATAGCCAATAGATACTGGTATATGAAAAGATGTTCAACCTCACTGGCAATTAGGGAAATGCAAATTAAAACTACAATGAGACATCACCTTACACATGACCAGTTAGAATGGCCATTCTCAACAAGACGACAACAAGTGTTGGAGAGGTTGTGGGGAAAAGGGAACCCTCTGGTGGGAATGTAGACTGGTACAACCACTAAGCAGTCTGGCAATTCCTTAAAAATTAAAAATAGAGCTACCCAACAACCCCACTCCTGGGCATGCACCCGAAAAGCTCACAATCATTTATATGCAAACATATATGTATCCCTAAGTTCATTGCAGCATTATTTGTGGCGGTCAAGACTTGGAAACAGCCAAAGCACCCTGCGATAGAGGACTGGATAAAGATGTGGTATATATATACAAAATAGAGTACTACACTGCCATAAGAAAGGGTGAAGCCGAAACCGGTTTGGCTCAGTGGATAGAGCGTCAGTCTGCGAACTGAAAGGTCCCAGGTTCGATTCCGGTCAAGGCCATGTACATTGGTTGTGGGCACATCCAAAGTAGGGGGTGCGCAGGAGGCAGCTGGTCGATGTTTCTCTCTCATCGATGTTTCTATCTCTCTATCCCTCTCCTTTCCTCTCTGTAAAAAATCAAAAAATAGATTTTAAAATATGTACTGTGTTTCCCCAAAAATAAGACATCCTCCGAAAATAAGACCTACTTCATGGAAACATAATACATCCCCTGAAAATAAGACCTAGCGCATCTTTGGAAGCAAAAATTAATATAAGACACTGTCTTATTTTCGGGGAAACAGGGATATATATATATATAAAGGGTGAAATAGCATCATTTACAACAATGTGGATGGACCTTGAGAACATTATGCTAGGTCAGTGGTCAGCAAACTCATTAGTCAACAGAGCCAAATGTCAACAGTACGATTGAAATTTCTTTTGAGAGCCAATTTTTTTTAAACTTCAACTTCTTCTAATGCAGTTCTAATGAAGTTTCTTTTAAACTTCAATTTCTTCAAAATAGACTCTCCCAGGCCGAGGTATTTTGTGGAAGAGCCACACTCAAGGGGCCGAAGAGCTGCATGTGGCTCGCAAGCCACAGTTTGCCAACCACGGTGCTAAGTGAATAAATCCGACAGAAAAAGCAAAGAACTATATGACTTCATTCATATGTGGGATATAAAACTGAAACTTATGAACACAAACAGCAGTGTGGCAGTTGCCAGAGGGAAGGGGTGGGGGAAAGAGTGGGGTCCTAATATGAGGTGACAGGAGGAGATTTGACTTTGGATGGTGGTCACATGGTCCTATCTACAGATTTTGTAAATTAGTAATCCACACATGAAACCTATGTGTTCATGTTGATCAATGTCACCCCAATAAAATTTAATTTAAAAAAAATAAAACAACCTAAGATGATCTCAAAAAAAAAAATCATGCACTCTTCCCTGTTGTTTCTTTTACCCGTGTTTCTGCCTTTGTTTCACTGTCCCCAGTGTTAATAAACATACTCTCAAGTCCGCCTGGACTCGTGTTGTGAAATCTTTCCTACAGGAAGTCAAGGACCCACACACTATAGGCCAGCCTGAAGCAAACCCACTCCAGTAATAAAGGAATGGAATAAATGTAGCTGGCCTCTAAAATGACCCCAAGGGAACAAAACTGGAAGAAAAAAAGTTCTGTTTTATTTTTCTTCCTTCACTCATGGGAACCAAATTGCTCAGAGAATAGAGTAACCATGGAACAATTATTTTAATGAAGATTTGTGAGAATCCAATCCCTAAAGCCCCAGAAACAGTACCTATGTCCCTTACTTCTCTCATCTGCTGCAGGAAGAAGGGAGTCCAACTGTGCTTTTCAGAACACAGATGCCTGATGCCCCTCCCTGCCCTTCCTTGGTGCTGGGTTAAAAACCCATCACCTAGGGAAGGAAGGACCAAGGAAACTAGTGGTTCGGCAATACCATCAGATATCTGCTGTGGCAAACAGGTATGTGTAGGACTCTCTTTCATGGCCCGCGTAGAAAGAGTTCCAATTCAGGGTTCAGGTTCTGGAGAAGGGCCGCACACAAATGAAGAGGCTTGAGACTTAAAGAAATTCAACTTGGCGATATGGGGGGCCAGGCGGTAGTCCAACTCTAGTGCGAGAACTACTCCTGCTCTGGCCCTGCCATCCCCTTTTATTGAGGCTTTGGGGAAAACATCCTAGGCAGCATAAACAGAAATTTACATGTGGCCCTTAGGCAGGAAATAACATAAATTTACACGGGACAAACCAGGTGAAGGCTTCTTCAGCTTAACAATATCTCAACTAAAGGTTAGAGCAATTAAGGTTGTTCACCAGCCTTCCTGGATTCCTGTCAACATCTCCTTTTTAGTGAAACTGATTTGTTTTCCAGCAGGTATGGAGGCAGGCAGAGTTCTCAAAGGATGAACTTTGATGGTACCAATGGGGATAGCACAATAGTGAGAATCTATTTACTTAGAACATTCTATACAATACAATTCCTTTGTCTCTCTCCATTTCTCTTTCTCTCAGCTTCCATTTCTCCCTCTTCTTGGACTCCATTCTAAGGATCTCTGACCTTCCTAAAGGAAATAGACTTTCTCTCTGCCTCCAACATCTGTCAAGAGTTTCATACCCAGCCATCTTAGCCATTTATTCAGGAGCCACTACAAGTTCCTCTATCAAAGATTCACCCATAATATTCTTCTTACTCACTCATTCATTCAAACAAGAAACATCCTCTGGAATTCTGACTAGTGAGGACTTATAAGTTTATTCATACCTCTTGTGATCTCAAGTTAAGTAATGTTTCTGTCTTAGTTTCCACATTTGTAAAATGAGAATACTGATAGTATCTTCTTTATAAGTATAATATGAGAACTAAATTTAAAAAGATGGGAAGATTTTTGTGTCTATCACCTAGTGAACATCTATACATTTTTTATTTTTTTAAATAAATCTTTATTGCTCAGATTATTACAATTGTTTCTCCTTTCCCCCCCCCCCATAGCTCCCTTCCACCCAGTTCCCGACCCATCCTCTGCCCTTACCTCCCCTCCTCCTCCCACCATTGTCCTCATCCATAGGTGTACGATTTTAATCCAATCTCTTCCTGCACCCCCACACTCCTTTCCCCCTGATAATTATCAATCCACTCCCTTTCTTTGCCCCTGAGTCTACTATATTCACCAGTTTACTCTGTTCCTCAGACTTTTAATTCACTTGATTTTTAGATTCACTTGTTGATATATATGTATTTGTTGATCATAATTTTTATCTTTTTATTTTTTTATTTTTTCTCCTTCTTCCTCCTCCTCCTCCTCCTTCTCCTCCTCCTCCTCCTCCTCTTTCTCCTCCTCCTCCTCCTTCTCTTCCTCTTCCTCCTCCTCCTCCTCTTCTTCCTCTTCTTCCTCCTCCTCCTCCTCCTCCTCCTCCTCTTCCTCCTCTTCTTCCTCTTCTTCTTCCTCCTCCTCCTCCTCCTCCTCCTCCTCCTCCTCCTCCAACTTCTCCTCCTCCTCTTCTTAAATAATACCTTTCAGCATTTCATATAATACTGGTTTGGTGGTGATGAACTCCTTTAGCTTTTTCTTATCTGTGAAGCTCTTTATCTGCCCTTCAACGCACCTATACATTTTAATTGTCATCATTGTATTATTGTAAACAAATATTCATTGTTAAATTTTTTTAAAAACCACAGTGATAATGATAAAATAAGCCAAGGCATATAAAATATAGCACAAGTGCTCAACACATGGGAGAGCCTCAAGAAACTTTAGCTAATTTAGTAAATTTATCATTCTCATTTTTGTGTTTTTGTAAGTTTCCAGCCCCTGTTCCAAGACATTTAAATTTTTGTTAATAAGTGAAATAATTGTAATCTATTTTCTAAGAGATTTTCCTAGACATGTAAGCACTGCTGTGGTTTTTCCCCTTGCACCCACTTTTTGTAAATTTTTATTTTTGAATAAATTTATAGAAAACGTACAAAGACAGTAAGTTTTTAAGTGAGTTCCCATAATGATGAAATGTTTTGGAACTAGATGGAAACAATGGTTGCAAAACATTCTGAAAATACTTTATGTCACTGAATGCCACTTTAGAATGGCTACTGATGCACTGGCCACGTGGCTCAGTTGGCTGGATCTTTGACCCATACAGCAAAAGGCTGTCGGGTCAATTCTCTATCAAGCCACATACCTAGGTTGCAGTTTGATCCCCTGGTCGGGGCATGTCTGAGAGGCAATTGATTGATCCCTTTCTCTCTCTCTCTCTCTCTCTCTCTCTCTCTCTCTCTCTCTCTCTCTCTTTTCAAGTCAACAACAACAAAAATATCCTTGAGTGATTATTTAAAACTAAATATAAATAAATATAAAAATAAGTGGCTACTGGTTTACATATTTGTTTTGTGGTGACTGCCTTATTAAAACTATGCACAGCTAAAAGAGGTTTTCAGCTGCCAATTCATTATCTCCAGCTCATGCATCATCAATGGAGAGTTGCCTTTTCAATAATTAGGACTCTCATATCTTTTTCTCCTTGCATTGCATTGGTTGAAACTTCCCACGAGTTAATAAATAACATTAATGATGGCAGACTTTCTTTTCTTCTTTAATACTTAAAGGAGAATTCTTCTATTGTTCCTGCCAGAAGATCCCATTTTTTGGTGGTAAGGTGGTGAGTTTTAATGTGTATTTAATTCCTTCCTGCATTGCTATCCTACATCCTGAATCAACTTTGGACACTCATATTTTCTTAGAAAACAAATTCATAATATTACTTACCCAGTGAATTTAAGCATTTCCTTACCTCTGTATTCATTTTTATCATTCCTAATTTTAGGCATTTCTGTTCTTTCTCTCTTTTCATCTTTTTTTTTATTAGACTCCTGTCTAATTTTGTCTATTTGTTTGCTTTTGCCAAGAATTAGCTATACATTTTATTTTTCAGTTCTAAAATTTTTTGTCTTTTTAATGTATTAATTCTGCTTTTACCTTAATTTTCTGCTATACCTAGGTTTGTTTTCTTAACATCTTCACATTTTATTAAGTGTTTCTTGCTTGAAGCTATGTGTGTTCATTTGTACTTTTGAATGAAGTAGTAGAAGAAAGTAAGTCTAAAAATCAAGATCAATGTTACCACTAAAGATTATTCTTATCCTATTTTGGTGTATCTTGCTTTAGATCAATTTTTCTTGATGTTGTACAAATATGTGTTTAAACATAAAAGATATTTATGCTGTTTTGATTTACCCAATCCAGGAACATAGACAAAGTATCCTTTTAGTGTTATTTCTCTTTCCACATGATGAATTTTGCATTTTTCTTTCTTTTTTAAAAGGCTTCTTAATTCCCTCAGTGAAAAAGGTGTCTACTTTATAAATTTAGAGTAGAATAAAAAATTTTCTCAAATATTTAATTACTCTTTTGTTGTTGTTGTTAATTCTCACCCGGGGATATTTTTCCCATTTATTTTTTTAGAGAATGGAAGGGAGGGGGAGAGACACAGAGAGAGAAACATCACTGTGAGAGAGACACATTGATTGGTTGCCTCCCAGGGCTCGGCACTGAGCCTGCAACCGAGGCACATGCCCTTGACCTGAGACCCTTCAGTCTGCAAGCCAATACTCTAACCACTGAACAACCAGCTTATGTTTCACTTTATGAATTATTAATAATGCATGCCTTTTTCCTAGTTAACACATTAATCTTTTATAATTTATAATTTAAAGGCTTTTTAAGATATTAAAATTTATCAACCAAATAGGGTATTTTTGCATTCTAATTTTCTGGAAGGCACATTTTCTCATTCAGAATTTTTCAATTTATGACCCAATTGTTGATTTTTTCTTTTTATTTATATCAAAGTCTTTATACTCAGAGAGAACTTCTACTTTCAAAGAGTACATATATTCATGTATAAATTTATATTACCTATATATTTATCTATTTTCCTCTAATAGTCTCTTGCTCCACAGTTAACATTTGAAATTTGTTTGGGAACATGAAGATAGGATTTAACATTGTTTTTTTCTAAGTAGTTACTCTCTAAACAATTATTCATACCTTTAAAAGTTCCTTTAAGGTATCCAGGTATAAAAATCGCAAGTTGGTGCTAGACACACAAGATTGCTTTCCCTTGACCCTTCGCAGTTAGGTGTGGCAATGTCACGAGTTCTGGCTAATCAATGGGCAATATGGATATGTGGGAATTCTGTGTCAAAGTGCTTAATTGTCATTGCAGTTAGTCTATCTCCCCTTTTCACCTGTTGTCATGCTTGTGGATGAGATTTCACACGATTGAAGGTTCCATATGATTGGTAACATGACAGCCCAAATTCAAAGAAGCCTCAGTTACTTCATGAAGAACAATTGGCTTGGAAAATTGTGCTTACATCAGGTTTTGCATGAATGAAAAATAAATGTTTATTGTGTTAGCCTCTGAAATTTCGGACTGCTAGTCGCTGCAGCATAACTGTGTCTATTCAGACTCATACAGGTATTTTCCTACATTGATGAAAAAAATGTGAAGTGCTAAGCTTCTTTGGAAGGTAATCTAACAGCACCTACTAAAATAAAAGATATATAAACCCTTAGACTGATCTAATTCACCTGTGGGAATTTATATCACAGAAATAAAATTACCAATTCATAAAACCAAAAAATAGTTTATTTTTTTAAATTTATATATCCTAAGTTATGGTGAATATAAAATTAAATCACAAAATGCTAGAATTATTCCCAAGAAAGAAAGAAAGAAAGAAAGAAAGAAAGAAGAAAGAATAAGAATTCCAACTATTACCATAAATTGGAAGTGTTCTCAAATTTCATACCAATAAAAATAATAATAATAATAATAATAATAAATTCATACCAATACAATAAATAGGTGTTGTAAATTAATGTTATTTGGAGAAAGTAGGTAAATGTTAGAGGAAAATCTTTAAAGTATATCATGGGAAATATAGTTAATAATATTGTATTTTGTATGGTGCCAGGTGGGTATTGAAAATAGGGAGAACGCTTTGTAAAGTGTGGGATTGTCTAACCACTACTATGCTGTAAACCTGAAACTAATACAAAATAATATTGAATGTAAACTGTATTTGAAATCTTTTATTTTCTTAAATCTTGAAATTAATCAGAAAATGAGTAGAACACCTTATAAATGCAAAAAAAATCAAAAGTTTTCCTAACATAGTAATAATACCAGAGATAAAATGTAGAAGAGCATTATTCTTAATGGCATTATGCCTAAAATACATGAAAATACTATGTAGAAATCCTGCCATTTGCAACACCATGTCTGAACCTGGAGGGCACTATGCTAAGTGAAATAAGCCAGACATCAAAGGATAAATTCTGCATTATTCCACTGATATGAGGACTCTAAAATGGTCACAAACACATAGACACAGGGATTAGGGGGAGCAGAAATGGGAAATGGTTACTCAATGGATATAAAACTTCTGTTATGCAAGATGAATAAGTTCTAGAAATCTGCTATAGTGCAGTATTGTGCACTTTAAAGTGTCAAGAGGATAGATCATAAGTGTTCTTACCACACACACACACACACACACACACACACACACACACACAGAATAGTTGAACATTTCTTAAGATGATGGTTATGTTTATTACCTTGATTGTGGTGTTGGTATCATGGTTGTATGCATATGTTTAAACTTATCAAGATATATGGTATACATTCGATAGGTACGAATTTTTATAAATCTTATACCTCAATAAAGCTAAAAAGAAAAGATGAACTCATGTGGAAAACAAACTGAATGTTTAGAAGCATTAGGAGGTTATATTCAGAAACTCTGTTTTTTATTTTATCTAGGAACACTAGTAATATACATGAAATGTAGACTGTGATTAATAATAACATGGGTTATTATTTTTGTTAACAGAAGGAGAACCCAAGGTCCAGAAGGTCTACTATAGAGAAACCATAGCACAATAAAGGAACCTCTTAGTGATTGGAAGGTCTGCCTTCCAGAGTTGGGAAAAGCCCCTTTCCTACAAGTACTGAGCAAAAAGTGCCAGAAATGCTGGGATTGGGATGACTGCTTAGGGATGCAGGCAACCACTGCTCAAGAAGTAGCCCTCGACTTCGAGCATCAGAGTTCCTGAGAGGGCATGCTAAAGCAGACACTGGCTCCACACCCCAAGTATCTGATTCAATAGGTCAGGTGAGACCAAAAATGTGCATCCCTAATAGCATACCACGTGATGCTGGTCAGGGACCACAACTTGAGAACCACTGCACCTAGAGACAGGCAACAACAGTAACCACAATTTGCCAACAAAGACAGCCAACCATTCATTACCTAAGATGAATGACTATGATTTTCCTAGGTTTGGATTAAGGAGATTTCTATCATCCCAAGGATTTCTTATTTGAAGTGAAATTTGTGTTGCTTTTTTTTTTTTTCCTCCTTCTGGGCAAACCCAGCCACTCTATGGAAAGAGGAAACCAAACAAGAGTCAGAAACTTTCTCCTCCTGGGATTCTCAGCGAAGCCGGACCTGCAGCCTCTCCTCTTTGGGCTGTTTTTGTCCATGTATTTGGTCACATTTACCGGGAACCTGCTCATCATCCTGGCCATCAGCTCCAACCCCCACCTCCACATGCCCATGTACTTCTTCCTCTGCAACCTGTCCTTGGTAGACATCTGTTTCACCTCCACCACCATCCCAAAGATGCTGTGGAACATCCGGACACAGAGCAGAGTCATCACCTATGAAGGCTGCATCACCCAGATATTTTTTTTCATTGTGTTTGGATGCTTGGACAATTTACTCCTAACCATCATGGCCTATGACCGCTTTGTGGCCATCTGTCACCCCCTGCACTACACTGTCATCATGAACCCCCGGTTCTGTGGACTGCTGGCTCTGGGGTCCTGGTGCATCAGTATCATGGGCTCCCTGCTTGAAACCTTGACCACCTTGAGACTGTCCTTCTGCACAAACATTGAAATCCCACATGTGTTCTGTGATCTCCCTGAAGTCCTGAAACTCACCTGTTCTGACACCTTCGTCAATAACATGGTGGTATATTTTGTGACTATTGTCCTAGCAGTTTTCCCTCTCTCTGGAATCCTCTTTTCTTACGCTCAGATTTTGTCTTCCATCCTGAGGATTTCCTCAGCTGGCGGCAAGTACAAAGCTTTCTCCACCTGTGGGTCTCACCTGTCAGTGGTCTCGTTGTTCTATGGCACAGGTCTGGGCGTCTACCTCAGTTCTGCAGCCACTTCGTCCTCTAGGACAAGTTTGGTGGCCTCAGTGATGTACACCATGGTCACCCCCTTGCTGAACCCCTTCATCTACAGTCTTCGGAACAGGGACATGAAGAGGGCCCTGGGGGGACTCCTTATTGGGAGTAATTGTCAGGGATAAAGCAGTTACAGGATTCTGGTGAGTAGCTGAGCACACAATACTGAGGACCAGAAATTCTGGCTTCTTTTATCCAATATTTTTCATTTTCTTTTTTTAAATATTTTAATTGATTTTTTAGAGAAAGAAGAAGGGAGAGGGATAGAGAAATAAAAACATGGGTGAGAGAGAAACATCCATCAGCTGCCTCCTGCATGCCCCCTACTGGGGATCGAGCCCAAAATCCAGGCATTGTGCCCTGACTGGGAATCTAGCCAGTGACCTCTTGGTTCTGAGGTCAACACTCAATCACTGAGCACACAGGCCAGGCCATTTTCTTAAATTTATATGTTTTGAAGCAAAACTTTCCTTGGGTCTTCTTTGTTCTCTCACTATTTTTCTTCAGGTCCTATCTTGGATTCTCTTTTTCACTTTACAACTAGTCATTTTAACTATAAATAAATAAAGCCTGGTGTTTTCTCCGTTATCGTAAGTAATCGTTTGGATTTTTAAAAAATATTAAGTCTCATACTGTATCTCCTATATGGAGACTCTGTGCCCTGCTTTGGTCATAGGGGTTCAGGATTATGGAGGTGGAGACAGAGCTCGGCTTGTGCCCAGGGCGCTGCCTGCTGAGCCAGGATCACTCCTAGGACAGCTGCCTTAACCTCCAGGTGTGATGTCTAGGTTCCCTTGGTTCCCAGGTAACTCGTTAAGAAAGCCTCATTTCAATTCACCTGTCATGTGCCCATATGTCTCTTTGCAGCCTACCATCTAGATTTCCAAAAGTGAAATGTAAGGTTACATTTTTTCAACTTTTAAGATTATTTTCCTTTAAAGATTGAAGGAGGCAGCAATAACCCTTTTTCCTCCAACATTGCTTTTGATAAGAGTTTGTCACTGTTATTAGAGTTAAGTTGGAATTGATGTCAACTAACCAAGAAGACAAAATAGGGCTCTCAAAAAATGTCTCCGGCTTTTAAAATGTATCCTCAGAAGTGATGCGATGTGTACCTAGTTTGGAACCAGTGCCCTGCAAACTCATTCACGGAGATGATTTCTGAGGTGATGTGAAATCCAGTCAAATTGCAGAATATGAAATCAATATGTAAAAATCCACTGATCATATGAACATGCAAAGAGAAGAGAGCCATCTGCCAGCTAAGGAGAGAAGCCTCAACAGAAACCAGTCCTGCCGACAACTTGATCTCAGACTTTCAGCCTCCAAAAGTATAAGAAAATTCATTTCTGTTATTTAAGCCTCCCAGTCTGTGGTATTTTGTCATGCAGCCCTAGCAAAGTAGTATACCCTGTGTGCTCAATGATTGAGTGTTGAGCTAGGAACCAAGAGGTCACTGGCTCGATTCCCAGTCAGGGCACAATGCCTGGATTTTGGGCTCGATCCCCAGTAAGAGGCATGCAGGAGGAAGCTGATGGATGTTTCTCTCTCATCCATGTTTTTATTTCTCTATCCCTCTACTATCCTACAAGGAGCACACTGGAAACACAGACCACTGATCCGTGGGGTGGTGTGAGGCCAGAGGCTGGTATGAGGCTTTGAGCCTGGGATCCCAGGCAGAGTTCCCCAGAGTCAAATGTGGAGTAGGATGTTTTACAGTGTAAGCCTCAAGAAGGTCTCCTTGTGGTTAACTGGGCACAAATTCATAGCCAGAGTCTAGCAGCCATTGCTGACAGAGGCCTCCCCTGCACTGGGCATTTCAGGGGAAAGCCACAGACTGAGCTGCCAGCCTTCGGCACTGTGTTCCTGCCATCTGAGTCTACCCCTATAAGGTAGTTCCTGGTATCATCTTTCAATCCATGGGCTGAAACATGCCTTATCTTGCAACTACACAGTAACATTTTCATTTGCATCTATACTGACCAATCAGAGCAGCTCCATGATGATCAATCAGAATACATGTTGCTGACCAATCAGGATTTGGACCAATCAAACTGTGCCCATTTGATTCCTCATTCACCTAAAAAAATGGACCAATCAGAAACCAGGGCGGGAACTTTCTCTGTAAAAGGCAGACCCCCTTTGCCTCAGCAGACACACTTTCAATTTCCACGAGGCTGCATTTCCCTTATTTGCAAACTGTTCGTTCACCCAACTAACTTCTCTCTTGTCCACACCTCAAATTGGGGACTTTTGTTAACAATAAGCAGAAGAGACTCTTGCCTTTGCATGAATTATTTCTTGTCTCTGACCATAAATGTCTCCGTGGTAATCTATTTAATCTACAAGTAGATTAAAGAATTCTAGAATTCTCTTCCAAGTTCTCTCAATTGTTTATGTCCAATGGTTCTCTTAGGATCCTAAAGATTGGGGTGGGGGCATTCCAAAACATACCTGTGCTTGAATATCCCTTGGAAAGGGTAGGTGGCTGAGTGAAGCTTAATTTCACTTAGAAAAAAATAATGTCACGTTTTCTGGACGAAAGGGTCATGGAGTTGAGTTACCTGATAGGTAGAATCATTTTACTCTCTGTTTACTTCACACCATATGTTTTCTCCACACCTTTATTAAGATCCCGGGTAATGTCCCACCTGGTTTACTAGACTGTGAGAAAATAATGCTAACAGGCCAACGTCCACTATTGCGTAGTTAAGAGACACAGAGCCCTCTGACACTAACATGGGGGTGAGGTGTCTAGGCCAATTGCTCTCAGGAATCAAAAGTTGGAGTTATTCATCCCCATTGGAAGCTGCTTTCTCTATTTTCAACTGAGGATTGTATGAAATAAAAGATTAAGTCAGAGGGCTAGGGGTGCTCAAAGCCTGCACATCCCAAAGAAAAGATTGGATCTTCATTGGTTCCTGAGAGGTGACCTTTGAGCCCTTGGGATATATTGCCTGATAAAAGTGTCTTTGGCCTGCCTGGTGATTGAGCATTGACCTATGAACCAGAAGGTCATGGTTCGATTCCTGGTCAGGGCACATGTCTGGATTACAGGCTTGATCCCAATAGAGGGCATACAGAAGGCAACTGATCCATGATTATCTCTCATCATTAATGTTTCTATCGCTTTCTCCCTCCCCCTTTCTCTCTGAAATCAGTAAAAATATTTTAACTATTACATTATTTTTAAATCATAAGAAAATGGGGTATTTATTTATTTATCTCATCCATACATGAGGATATTTTCCATTGATTTTTGAACAAGTGGAAGAGAGAGGGAAAGACAGAGAAATAGTGACGTGAGAGAAACTCATAGATTTGTTGCCTCCTGCACCTGTTCCAAGTAGGGCCTGGTCTGGGGAGGAGCCTGCAACCAAGGTGCGTGCCCTTGACCAGAATCGAAGCCAGGACCCTTCAGTCTGCAGGCTTATGTTCTCTCCACTGAGTCAAACTGACTAGGGCAAAAAAAATGTTTTTTTAATTTTTTAAGTGTCTTTGTATGCTTGTAGTCTTGAGCTATGCCAGGTAATCTATGCTGGCGGTGTAATATACAGCGAATGCCTGGTTTTGTTCACTGGTCAATGCTGTATTAGTTTGATCTCTGGGGGAACTGAAGAATGAGTAATTAAGGTCAGCAGGCACTTCACACCCACACAACAAACTCCCAATAAAAACCCTGGACACCAAGGGTCAGGTGAGATTCCCCAGCTGGCAATACTTTATGGGTTGTCATGCACTGTTGGTGGCAGAATAAGTGCCAGCCATGCAATTCCACCAAGAAGGGACAACTGGAAGCTCACATATGCTGTCCCCTGGACCCTGCTCCATATGTTTCTTGCCTTTGCTGATTTTAATCTGTGTCCTTTCACTGCAATAAACTAGAAATGTGAGCATCGAAGCTTTTCTAAGTTTTGTAAGTCCTTTGAACCAATCATAGAACCTGAAAGTGATCTTGAGGACCTCCCAACACAGAGGCCATGGATATTGTTTTATTAAAAAAATAAAATAGTGGTTTTCTTTACCTCCTTCAATTACACTGCTCCCTAAGAAAATAAGGAGCATAAGATGACCCCTCACCTTTTGAAGTTTCCTATATCCACATCCCCAGGAAAGACATTTCCAATTTCCACCCTCCCTCAAGTTCTCAGTATAAGCTCAGAGAGAAATGAAGACTGTGGACATCCTTTCATTCCTGCTCCTTTATCTTAGTTTCCCCCCAAACAGGTCGGACAGAATATGTGTTCGGGGTGTGGGTCATTCAGGCAGTGGGTCTTTCCCAAGACACCCCTCACATGGCACTCTCATTGCCACCCCGTCCCCTGGATGCCCCCTTCTCTTGTGCCATGAGTGACTTGTAGGGCTTCCCCAAGCTGGGGAGGGTGAGCTCAGCTTCCTGCAGATCTAGCTCCCGCTGAGACAAATGCTCAATGACAGCAGCTCCAATGGCGTCCCCCAGCACATTGGTCATTGTGCGAAGTCGATCCCTGGGAAAGGGAGGGGAGAGAACATTAACCATTAACTTCCATTAAGGCTGGAAGGGCACCAGAGGGGAGATAATACAACAGAGGCGGTTCCCTATGTCTGCGAGTTGGGGGGGTTCACATTCCAATCCAATTCCAGACCAAGCAGGTCACCTCCCCTCTCTGTCCTCAGTTCCCCTCCTAACAGAAAGAGAATGGAGAGGAATGAGTAATTAAGATCAGCTCTGATATGCTCACATTTGATCTCTGCAACACAATTTTTTTAAGGATGTAAACATTCAATATAGAAAATTAGGAGTTGTGAGCTGAACAGGATACAGAAGTCCAGACTTATGTAAACCTCCTATTTTTAAAGTTGGAGACTTTTAAAAATATATATTTTGCATTCCAGCTCTGTCCCAAAGATCACCTTTTGTGACTTCTACATAAAACAGGTAAAAGGGGGGCCTTTCTGGTTGATGGGTAAAACCTCCATCACTGTCGACTTTTTCCCCTACTTCCCAAGGTTAACTCTATGGACTTGGGGATCCACAAGCCATCATAGGGCATATTCTCTAAGCACCCCGCCCCCCCTTTCGCTCTAAAATTCTAGAACTCTGTATCCTTGCTAGAATGAGGACCTATAGGTTGGGGGATACTGAATGGAAAGCAGGGGGTCAAGGAGAGATAGCAGAAGGGTCTGAAGGACACTCACAGGAACCAGTCCACAGCTATGATCAGCGTGATGTCTTCAGTGGGCAGGCCGACTGATGTGAGCACAATGACCATGGTGACCAGACCCGCCTGGGGAATGCCAGCAGCCCCAACACTGGCCGCCGTCGCAGTGATACTGCGAATGGAGAGAGAACACGGAGGAGCAGGAGACGAAAAGGGAGAGATGACAAAGATAGTGAGAAGGAGCATGCAGAAGGAAAGAAGTGAGTTCCCCAGAGCATTTTAAATTAAAGTCCCCCACATAAAAGGCAAATCCAGTGTGATTCATGGAGTGCCAGTACAGATAGGTCTTCTCATCCTATGTTGGGATCTGATTGGAAGTCCATCTAAGACGGGCTTTTGAACATTTAGACAATTCATATTGTAGATGCAAGAGTAGGTTTTTTAATAAATTGCTTTGTAGACTGGAAGAGGGCAGAAGAATCACCCGGACAGCAGCCATGAACCCTGTAGGCACATATATTAGAAATAGGTAGGTTGTTACAACTGCCAGGAATGGAACTCTGGAAGAGGGGCCAAGTTTACCAAGTTTAGAACCAAAAGAAGAAATTGTCTATGATGCTGAGCAAGTAAAAAATAATTATGTATGGTTTTGAAAAACTAAAAGGTAGAACCCATGGAAAATAAAAGAGATAGTGGCCCAACGTCAGGTACAAGTCTGACTGGATCAAGAGTAAACTCGATTTTAGCCCCTACACCAACTCTGATTGCCTCATGTGGGATGCTAAGAATTCTAAAGCCACTGAGCTTGCCAGGAAAGGCTTTAATGCCTTTTATCTGGTTGCCTTAAAATACCCTTCCAAATTTTATAATTATGAACAAGGAGTCACTTAGGACACTGAGCCAAGATGATGTCTCTATCAGGACAGTGTTTGAGCCCGTGGGTTCATGGACAAAGAATGGACTTTGGGATCCAGTGGACTCCATTCATTAGCCACATGATCTTGTACATAAACTCAGAGCCTCTGTTTCCTTATCTTATAGATTATTATGAACAGTAACAGAGCACAGTGTTTCATGAATGGGGCTTCAGGAAGGGCTATTATTACTATTATTCTAAGTAAGAGAGACTATCTCCCCTAAACACCAGCCCTGGCATGTGGTTGCCCTCGGGAGGCAGAGCACACTCTCAATGGGATGAGCTAATTCTAGCTTGATCCAAGAAGCCGACTGGAACTTCTTTGGGTTAAGCTCAGATCAGGTCCAAAGTATGATCTCCCAACCAGCCAAGAAACTGGCCGTTGGGCCTCTATCAGCACAGGAGTCAGAGTGTCATCGTCCTCTCCCAAAAAAAATCCCTGAGTAAGAGAAGAGTCTTGCAGAGCTGTGTCTACTCAGCCTTTGCTGGGAATGTATGAAGAGTCCTTATTACCAGGAGCCCAAGCGTGATGAAAATCCTCAATGGCACCTTCTCAGGACCCTGCATCAGCTATGCCATCTGATTTCAAAAGACCCAGTGCAGAACCAGGAGTGTGCTGCTCACAGCCATATTCCCAGCTCCTGGAACCAAGTCAGAACTACTACAATAAACATTTGCTGACGGGTTGAACAAGAGGCTATTCCATAATGGTGAATACCTATGGGACCTGTTACAGGAGCCACAGGAAATAGAGCATCCCCAGCCCCATGAGATCCAGGTACTTCCTGTGCACATGAAGGCAGCATTGGGTTGCTGCATGTGTGGGACAGAAGAAGGCAGGTCTGGTGACTCAAATCCTACCTGTGGGCAAGAGAATCTGACACTACTTCCCACATATATGTACCTCTGCTTCCTAACGCAGCTTCCTCCCACCCATCCATCCCTCCTCCCACCCCATGCTCTTTGCACTTACCAGACTCACTACCACTTCCCACTAGGTGACCTTGGGCAAGAAACTTACCCTGCCTCAATTTTCATTTCTTCCTTCTCTAAAACAATTATTTGACTCACCAATTGGGGTATGGTGGGAATCAAGCAAATGGGCACGAAGGCACTTTACGTAAGAATTTACAGAGCCTTCAATAAATTAACTAGTTCAACCCATATTTATTGAGCATCTACCATGTGCTATATAACTAGTAGAAATCCCCATAGAAGAAAAGCCTTGCCCAAACAGAGCTACAATCTAGTGGGGGACGCGGGCAATAAGTGAATGAATAAGTAAAATATTTACTAAAAAAGATTGTGCCATGGAGAAATCGTTCAGCCTAAGAAAGTCCATAACATGCAGTGTTAAATAGGATATTCAGAGAATGCTTCCCAGAAAAGGTGACATTGGAACATAGACCTGAAGGAGGTGATAGCATTTGCGCTATTTTTATAATGATTAAGTTAGAACTTCTGGGTGATGGCGCCCAGGAATCCACATTTATAACAAGAACCTCAGGCCATTTCGAAAATACTGGACAAAGGGTCTCCCACAATAGCATGTGAGAGGAGATCTGACTGAAATACCCGGCTAGCTCCTGACAGCCTCGGATTGCAGTCTTACCTTGAACTTAATCTGGCATGGGTGACTGGCCTCTACCCACATCTCCCTGCTGGCACCCAAGGCCTCCCTTGACCTTGAGCTGCCTCCTCCCCTTAGCCATGCTAATGACTTCTTAGGTCTCAACTGCTGGCAGGTCCCACAAAGACTATCTCACCTGATAGTTGTGATCTGGCCCAGGTTGAGCTCGTAGTTGTTGACTTGGGCAATGAAGATGGCTGCCAGAGCCTCATAGAGGGCAGTGCCGTCCATGTTGACAGTGGCCCCCACAGGCAGCACGAACCTGGTGATGCGGCGGTCCACTCCCAGGCCCTCCTCCAGGCAGCGGAAGGTAATGGGCAGTGTCGCAGAGCTGGGAGAGAGAGCCCCAGGGGCTGAGAGCAGGGGATGGCGGTGCGGGGCTGGAGCAGCAATAGGCCAAAGGAGGGTTCCCCTTGAGAACACTGGAAGGCCAGGTGGAAGCCAGAGCCCGGGGCAGATGGCAGGGGTGTAACATTTCAGAGACTGATAACTGCATGCGGAAGAGGGACTCCTCACAAGACAGGGATAACACAGCAATGGTGTTCTCCAGGCTGAAGGCTCCTTGTCCCAGTTAAACCCAATAGCTTAAGGATAATTACTACACTGGTTCATGCCACTAGTTCACTCCATCTATCCACCCACAGAAAGGGAGGACTAAAGGTACTCTGGCTTTGCTCTTCTCAGGGCTAAGAGAGGGGTATTATAGAGGACCACCATTCCTCACTCCCCGTGTTTGGTCAGGGAGTGACCTCAGATACCCTAATCCTTTTGGTCTCTCTCCCTACCACTCCCTAGAGGAGGACGGGTGGCTTAACTGATTGGTGAGTTTTGTCAAAAAAAAAGTGTGCATCTCATTTGTAATCAGCCTGTCCACAAAACATGTGCCCCATCTGGTCAGCTTTATGTCATGCAGTGAGAAACCTGAACACAGAGAGCCTTTGCCTTTGGGTGTCCAGCCCCATTCAAGTCCTACACCCCCCAAAAAAAAAAATTACTCTCTTCAGAACTCTTTGCCAAGACATTGCCTAGACAAGCCCTAGCTCTGGCCCAGGTAGTTCAATTCTGAGGTATAGTGGCATCAGTGCTACTTGGCCACAGATCAAAAGGCACATTCACCCATCAGCATTATGGGCAATAAAAAATTATAGTTTTCTTCCATCTGGTTGGTGTTTGTGATACATCTAAAATTATTTTGAATTTGGATGAGGGAATGGGTAGCTCTTTATTAACCCGTTCCCCCCGCAAAAAAAAAAAAAAAAAGAGAGAAAGAAAGAAAGAAAGAAGAAAAGAAAAGAAAAGAAAAGAAAAGAAAAGAAAAGAAAAGAAAAGAAAAGAAAAGAAAAGAAAAGAGAGAGAGAAGGAAGCCTAGAGAGCTTCCAGGCACCACCTCAAAGAGAGTGAGACTCTCTGAGCTAGAAAATGACTTGGAACATGGGGCATGTTGGAGCCCTCATCCTAACCTCAAAAGTAGCAGCTGGCCCCTAACTGGTTTGGCTCAGTGGCTAGAGCATTGGCCTATGAACTGAAGGGCCCCGGGTTCAATTCCAGTCAAGGGCACATGCTGGGTAGCAGGCTCAATCCCCACTCAGGGGCATGCAGGAGGCAGCCAACTAATGATTCTCTTTTCATCATTGATGTTTCTCTCTCCCCCTTCCTCTCCCTTCTTCTCTGATATCAATTATATATATATATATATATATATATATATATATATATATATATATATATATAGTTGTTGTTGTTGTTTTTAAGTGGCAGTTGGTTCTCCTTCACATAAAATAAAGACACAGGAAAGGAGAAAAGGGGTCAGGAGAGTCAGTCCAGGACAAAAACAGTGTCCAGATAAGCCACCTTCAGGAACCCTGACATTACTAAACAACTCCGAAGATGCTCTGCAGCAGGGGGAGGGCAGGTACCCTAGAAGAGCCCAGGAAAGACAAATAAACTTAGGAAGTGTACCAGTGTTGGGAGACAAGGTCATACCTGGAAGATGTGCCCATGGCGGTGATAAGGGCCTGCAGCATGCCCCCGATGAAGGGGAAGGGGTTCCGGTGGGTAATGAGGAAGTAGATGAGAGGCAGGACACCAACAGCATGGAGAAACAAGCCCACAATTACAGTCAGGGTGTACATGCCCAGCTGACCCCCCAGAACGGCCATGTCTTCCATCTCTAGGATCTTCCCAGCAATCAGGAACAGGATGCCCACAGGTGCGTACCTGGGCCAAACCAGACACTAGTCAGGGCTCCCTCATGACTTCTCCTATAAGCCCAGAGCTGGCATCCCCAAGGCTTTGCCCTTATAAAACCCTAGAGCAAGACAGTGCCTAGCTCTCAGCACTCAACACCACCCTCAAACATGTCCTACCTGCTCTTCCTGCTCACCTACAGGTCAATCTCAGATAGCAGAAAAGTTCCTACAACTCCATGGCATGCAATCTTACAAGGTTTCTCCTTCATCCACACCCCTATTCAAGCCCTCCTCCCAAAATTACTTTCTTCAGAACTCTTTCTTGAAACATTGCCCAGACAATCCCTAGCTCTGGCCTTCTAACTTCCCTATTCACTACCCCCCAACTCTTCGTTCCACACCTCTCACTTCCATGCCCCCATTCTCTCGCCTAAAAGTGCATATTCTCACTCATTCCCTAGCCCTGAGCTATTTCACCTGAATTTCCCACAGACATTTCAAATAACTTGTCTCATAAAATCATGTTTATTCATTCACTCCATAAATATCTATTGAGCACCTATGTTGCAGTCACATAGCCCCTACCCTCATGGTGCCCCTACCCTCATTCAACATTCAAATAATGAAATTTTGCAGTACAGATAGAAACATGTAATTAAAAGAATTTCAGGTGGTGATAACTGCAAAAGACAGTCATTGACTGGGGCTGCTTAAATGTGAGAAGTCAGAAAGAGCATCTCTGAAGAGGTGACTTTTAAGCTGAGGCCTAAATCATGGGAAAGAACCATGTATCTCTGTGGGGGAAGCATTGCAGGCATAGTGCAAAGACCCTGAGATGAGCATGAGCTAGGAGTATTGGAGGAGCAGAAAGAAGACCAGCTGGCTGGGACAGTGAGTGAAAAGGAGAGCAGAGGAGTCAGAAGTGAGTTCTTCAATGGCTCACCTGTTTTCCCCCACACACTAACCCATTGCTTAGACTTGTGTGTGTCTGTCAGTGATGCCATCATTCGCCCATCACTGGACTTCAGTTGCTATTCCTCTCTCTTTAGAAATGGAAGTCTATGGTTGGCCATTGCCATGGTGGGTATCTTGGAAGAGGTGAGGACTCTCGGGAATTTAGTTCAATAACTTGGATCAGAAGTCATAAAACTGAAGCTAAGACCTGAGAATGAGGATGCAGGTTCTTTTCCAGACAAACTCAAGTTGATCTCAGGGTTAGCCCTGGTCAATGATTGTTGATTTATCTCCAACTCTACACCTAGCTCTATGATTACTCTGCAAACTCCTTTCCAAACTCTCTCACTTCCATCCTTCCATCTCATCCTCTGAAAATTCCTAACTCTGAATCAATTGTATATCACTTCTCTCCTCCTGTACTCAGCCACCTGGCACATATGGATATTTCCCCCAACCATGCCAAGGATACCACTATAAACTCGGTTCTCAATTCAATTGATCCTTCAATGCGCATCAATCTTCTTGCTTATCATTGATAAGCCCCCTCTTCCTTTCCCCTCAGCTGCTTTTCCAAGTTCTTAAATTGGCCTCTACCCCCCCTACACAACTTTAAAATTATTTGGGATGATATACTAAGTCTTTCTTGATTTGGAACCAGAGAGCCTTGTTAACATCTTTCACCACAACTCCCAAGTTACAGTATGCTCCTGCCTTCCTGAACTCCTCACCATGCTCCAAACAACTCAGGTTTTTCAGCTTTGCATGGTCTCTTCTCTCTGCTTGAAGTACCTCTTCCCTCTTTCTGTCCTGTTGGATTCCTACTCACCTCTCAAAGCCCAGCTAATAGTTGTCCTTCTTCATTACTCCCTCCTCACCTTCCCAGAAAGAGTTTACTGCATATCCTTCCATTGGCTCCCTTCTCCATGTTCACACTTTTTAACATCCCATTACTATAGAACCTTCCACCTTGTATTATATTGATCTAGTATGTGTCTGTCTCTCCCAAGACTTTGTAAGCTCCTTGAGGATAAGAACTAATGCATCTTTGTTCCAGAATTCAAGACAATGTTAGCTCAGAAAATGTCTGCTAAATAAGAGAAGAAATTGGTGTCCTAACCGGTTTGGCTCAGTGGATAGTGTCAACCGGTGGGCTCAAGGGTCCCAGGTTTGATTCCGGTCAAGGGCATGTACTTTGGTTGTGGACACATCCCCGGTAGGGGGTGTGCAGGAGGCAGCTGATGGATGTTTCTCTCTCATCGATGTTTCTAACTCTCTCTTCCTCTCCCTTCCTCTCTGTAAAAAGTCAATAAACTGTTTTTTTAAGAAAGATAAGAAATTAGTGAAGGTGTGAAGGGATTTAAAGAATAAATGAATACGTGCATCAATTAAGGAATAATTAGTGAATGGATAAATGAGTAAAAAAATTAGTAAATGAGACATGAATGAGAGGGAGAGTAAATAAATGAGTGTGTTAAGTGAATGGATCAATGAATGCAGGAAATATCTGAGAGAGTGAATAAATGCAGAGATGAATAAATGGGTCCAAATGAATTAATGACTGAATAAGTAAGTAAATTAATTATGAATGAGTTCATGAGTGAATTTATAAATGAATAAATGTATGAGTGAGTGAATTAACCAATGTACAGGTGAATACAGAAGTAAATGAGTGAATAAATCATTGCAGAAAAGAGCGAATAAATAAATGAGTAAATGAGAGAGTGAATTAACCAATGCACATATAAATGACTTTGACCAAATGATCCTCATGACCCGGTCAGCAGCTGCCCCACTGTCTGACTTCCCATCCCTGGCTCCATCCTTCCCTGTGTCATCACCACTCACCCTCTCTCAGTCCGGCACTCACCAGATAATGATGCCCACCAGCCTCATAATAGCCTCATTGAGGCTGTCGAAGAAGTCCCGCAGGACTCGGCCCTTGTGTTTCATGCCGCCAATGACCAGCCCAAAGGCCACGGAGAAGACCACAAGGCCCAGGGCATTGATGCCATTGGCTGAGCCAGGCACAGGCACGATCTCCTCAAAGGTCAGCACCTCCTGCAGGGTGCCCAAGGCTCGTGTGACATTCTCCAGGAGGCTGGTTCCGTTCTCCATTGAAGATGAAGGAGGCATGGAGGCACTCTGCTCAGATCCATTCTCTGTCCTCACAACGGTCCTGGTTACCAACCTCGTGCTGTACTGCGTCTTGAACTGAAATATGGAGAGATTTGAGGCCAAATTTGATTCAATGGGTGCATCAGAATCACTTGAAGAAATGTCTTTCAAACACCAATTCCTGGTTCTCACAGCCTGGAGAGCCTTATTCAATAGATCTGATGAATGAATGAATGATTTGACCAATGCATAGAAGAATGAGTGAATGAATAGTAGAATGAGAGAGTGAATGGCCAAATCATCAAAGAATGAGTAGAGTCTGCATTTCTCACAAGCTCTCTGGGCAATGCTCAGATTTGGGGGCTTGTCTCCAGTCAAAAGCCTTGATTCCTCCTCTAGTACCATCCCCAGGAAGCCCTTGACCTACATCCTTCTCTCTAACCCTCCCTTGAACATCATGCCAATGGCCATTGCTCTGTCAGGCATGTCTTCCCACCCCTGATCCCTGGTCTGTTCACTCAGCAGCAAGCTCCCACCACCCTCCAAGCCTCCTTGATCAAACTGTACTTTTCCCTGACCTGTTTGAAGCAAGCCTCCACAAGGTTGGGTGGAAACATATTTCTGCAGAAAAACATCAAATAAAGGGAAGAGATTAGCTATTAGAAAGGTGCCTAGGATAATAATAATAATAATAATAATAATAATAAATAGCAAAGGCAACAGTAATAATGGCAGCCAACATTTGAACACTTACTCTAGTCCTAGCTAAGTAAGCTAAATGCTTTACCTATATGTTCCGATTTAAACACTACAATATCCCTAAAAGTGAGTGCTATTGCTGTCCCCATTTTACACACTCAGAGAGAGAGAACAAAATATTTTATGCAAGTTACCCAAAGCTACATAACTGCTAAGGCATATAGATGAACCTCAAATCCATCTCAGGTCTGTCTAAATCTTATAGTAGGACCCTATTCATATACAAGGACTTCAATTCATATACATGTGCCAGTGAGGCCTCAAAAAATAATAAAATAAACCAGACAGCTCCTGCACTCCTCCATCTCCCCCCAAGTCCGTGGCTAGGGTAAAACTATGGCTAACCTTAATTGGGCTGGCAAAATCTTGCTGCTCTAAGAGAATCATTCACCCTCCAACAGATCTTGGGAACAGCAAACATCATCTGTCCTGAGCCTATCCCAAGATATAGCTTCCCTAAGCTAAGGGTCAGCTGCTCTCAGAGAATTTGTGCAAAGCTCCAAGCCAGAATATGGACATCAATAAAACCAGGCTCAACTTGGATGTTGCACTTCCAGGCAGGGTCAGCCTGTCCCCTTTGTCTCTGCTTGAATATATACATTGTTGCACATGGGGCCAGAATTCCCATCAAAATTAGAAAGGACGTCACCTGACCAGGTCCATGAAGGCATCAGCTGTAGGGATGGTCTCAATCCGGCCCTCACGGTGCAGACCCTCCTTGGAGCCCTTCCCAGGATGGATGATGGTGACCATGAGGATGCCGATGAAGACCGCAATGACCGTGGTCACCATGTAGTACACAGCTGCCCGCATCCCCATCCGCCCTGTTGCCTTGTTATCCAGGGATGCCATACCTGGAGGACAGGTGGTACAGCCCCAAGCATCTCCATTCACACCCCACCACCCACTCTCCCATCCAGCCACTCTTCTCTCCCCATGCAACCGGCTCAACCATTCCACCTTTCCTCCTACACCCACCCCAGCACCCACACCATCATTTTTGACCCATATCATCACTCTTCAAACCCCATTCTATTTTCTATACACTTCTTTCTCCCCATCCTTTACCCAAGAAACACTTAATCAAGCTTCCCTCTACTCCAAGCTAACCTTTTCAACCCCAACCCAGCCACCATTTACCCCTATGTGCACTATAACCTCACTTTTGTTCCTCTCTCCATCCCACTATCCGCCCCATGGCGACACCTCCCTGCAACCCAGCTCACTGTACACTATCTGTAGTAGATGCTTTTGGTGCCCTATCTAGACACCCTTTACCGGGCTAATAGCCCTATTCTTCGGCTGCTCAGTGTGTTGGCTGCTAACAGCTGATGCTGCCCCCTTCCCTGAGAATTGTGCTCAGAAAGGCCCCAAGGCAGACCTACAATCAGTGTCCGGTACAAGGATTCAAAAAGCCAGCTCTTGCCGAAACCGGTTTGGCTCAGTGGTAGAGCATCGGTCTGCGGACTGAAAGGTCCCGGGTTCGATTCCGGTCAAGGGCATGTACACTGGTTGAGGGCACATCCCCGGTGGGGATTGTGCAGGAGGCGGCTGGTCGATGTTTCTCTCTCATCAACAGGAGAGATAGAGTTTCTAGCTCTCTATCTCTCTCCCTTCCTATCTGTAAAATATCAATAAAATATTTTTTTTTTAAAAAAAGCCAGCTCTTTTGACTCCAATGGGACCAGAGTTGAGAGGATCCATTCTGTGGTGTGACTCATGCTGCAGAGCTCCCTCCAGAGGCCAGTCTTCTGAAGATCGCTGCTTAGTTTCTTTCCCCACCTCAACCTCTTCCCTTACATCCTCACAGGTTTCTTTGAGAGCAGTCCTGAATAAATGACCTGTGCAAATATCCCCATCTTGTGCTCTGCTTCCAGGAAACCTAACCCAAGAAGGCATTTTTCTTGCCTTTGTCTTCATGCCTATCACAAAATCTGGAGATTGGCAAGCAACCACCCAAGGGCCAAAGTTGGCCCGCTCCTTGTTTTTGTAAATAAAGGTTTATTGGAACACAACCACACCCATTTATTCACATATTAATCTGCATCTGTTTTAGTGCTACCGTGGCTAAATTGAGTCTTCATGAAGGAGGCCAGATGGCCCCTAAGGTACTACTTGGTCCTTTACAGAAAAAAAATGTGCTGACCCCTGCATAGTCCATCCCACCCCCATCCCCCATCCTGTCACCTCTACCTCAAACACCTGATCCATGTCACACCCCCTGACCATCCATCCCATATCCCCCTACCTTCTCTGGCTCTCCCACCACAGCCTTTCTTTCACCTCTGCATGATACTAAACTCCTGGCATGCTGGTATTTTATCTCCAGTGAAAAGTATGGAAAACTTACTAAGTGGTATAGGTAAAATGGGGTCTAGAACCTGGGTCTGATCAGGATCTGGGCTTTGGCCAAGGACTCTGGGCTAGGTGTACACTCCATGTTTGAGGTCCTAAATTAGGGAGGTGGTCCCACACTTGATACCACTTTGGCTCCAGGTTTAAGCTTAGGTGGGTCTTGGAGGCCAGCCCTGGCCTGGGTTCTCTCACCTGTGACCAGGCTGGAGACGATGAGCGGCAGCACCAGCATTTGCAACATCCTCATGAGAAGCTCTCCGGGGAAAGAAAAGTACTTGATCTGGCGGTAGGTGAGCTGGTATGGGCGTAGGCCAAAGGCCAGGCTGACCCCTAGGGAGTGGAGTTTGGGTCACTCAGCCCCAAGAAGGTACCATCCATCCCAAGAAGGGTGTGTGCCAATGGAGGTGAGAGAAAAAGAGCAGTGTGTGTGTGTGTCTGTGTGTGTGTGTGTGTGTGTAATTTTATAAATGAATGGATTTATGCTAACCTGTTGAAACTGTAAATTTGTGTGTAAAGATCTGCACACATGCACACATATGTAACAGCATACACTCATTTATGCATGTGTCTGTACTTGTATATGTGGACCCATGTGCATGTTTTTCCCATGTGTGTATAGAGATGTGACTTATATGCATATAGTTCTCAAATATGGGAGTGTATGTGTATTTAAACTGTGTGTGCAGAGGAATGTTGGTGCATGTGTGAATGTGAGTGCAAGTTCCAGGATGTGTACAGCTGTGTGAGTTTACATCTTTGCAAATATAAGTTCTGTGCATGCATAAAAATAATATGTTCTTGTTTGTGTATTCGTATGCAGAAAGTGTGCACACATACATATACATATGACATTGTGTGGGCACAGAGCTGTTTTTACATAACTGTGCATTATCTGTATGTGTGTTCTACACACGAACGGTCACTGGTAGGACACTACTTGAATGTGTGCAGATGAGAATGAGTCGGTGGAATGAAGAGATGTGCGTGCAAGGAATTTCCCTGAAGTCCCCGCCCTCCCAGCCCACTCACCTATGATCACAGCGCTGATGGTCAGCAGGATGAAGGCGTTCCTGCGCAGGAAGCGCAGCACGTGCTCGCAGGTCATGGTCTGCAGGCGCAGGCGCGTGCGCAGTGCTCTCTGCTGCATGCTGTCCTGCAGCCGCTGCAGCCAGCCCATCCTGCCAAGCCGCTGGCCACTCTCCCGCAGAAACAGGCTGTTGGCGTGGCTGCTCATCGTCTATCTGCGGGGAACAGAGGGCCCTGGGCCTGATAAGGAACAGGACAGAGTAGGATGTGGGCAGAGGCGGGAGGCTGGCAGGGTGGAGGAAGCTGGTGAGACACTCCAGACAACGGGGGACTGGCATCTGCTGGGATGTGCGCCGGCTGGGACACCTGAGGACCCTGCCTAGGACTCAAGGGTCACAACTTGGCAGAAAATAGTGAAGGTATTAAAATTGCTTCCCTGCTTGTCTGGGAAGGGGAAGGGAAGGAGATCATGATGTAAGAGGTTCTTTTGCCAATCCCTGACTCCAGCCCTGTCCTTATTCCATAAGATCATCACAAGCAATTGGTGGCTGTTCCATCTAATAAACCAGTCCAACAAGGCCACTGCATGCAGAGCCCTAAACATGGTTCCTTGGGGTTAGTCCTGACTCCGTTTTAATGTGGTTTTTGTGTCTGCCCTGCAGACGCTCACAAATGGTCTTTCAACAACAAAATCAATGACAGCAAGTGCCTGGCAAACAGTAGGTGCCTAATCAATGCAGCTGCTCTGCCTGAGTGCCTGGGTGAGCAACAGGAAGGGAGAAGAGTCTCTTGGGAAGGAAATGGTTACAATCCTTGACTCTGGTGGTCCTTCAGGATCCTCCTTTGAAGGGAAATGTGATGTTCAGAATCTCACTGTCTTCCCTACTTCAGACTTTTGTGTCTGCTCTTTAAATTTGGCCACATCCATATAATCTTATTTACATTCTAAATAAATGTACCTCTCTGGAAGACGCTGGCGATGCCTTGCCATACTAGCAGTCAGCAGCTGTGCGTCACTGCAGGTTGCCCAGGACCAAACCAGAGAGAGTCAGACCTGCATTGCCACCTTGTGCCCACCATTCAGAACTGAAATACCATGGCTGACATGTACACATAAGGAACTGTTTGACATAGACATTGGGACTCAAAAGAACTGTTGGCCCAGAAAGAAACTCACTATAGACTGATTCATTTGCCTCTCAGCATAACCATTATTGCTTGTCTCATTTTCGGCTCTTATAAGTGTATTTCTAGTATCACATGAGCTTATTCACCTAGGGGAAGTGATGAACAACATTAGACCCAGAGACAGGGAAGCATCGATCAGACGGTCAGACCTAAGAGGGAAGGTGGGGGAGGGTGGGAATAAGGGAGAGATCAACCAAAGGACTTGTGTGCGTGCATATGAGCCTAACCAGTGGTCACAGACAACAGAGGGATGGAGGCATGCATGGGGAGGGGTTTGGGATGGGAATGGGGCAGGGGGTGAGGAGGACAAATATGTGATACCTTAATCAATAAAGGAATTTAAAAATAAATAAATAAATAAATAAGTGTATCTCAAATGGAAACTTTAGATACATTGGGTCTTTAATTATGTTTTTTTCATTTTTTAAAAAAATATATTTTATTGATA
Source organism: Vespertilio murinus (assembly GCA_963924515.1). Taxonomy (NCBI): domain Eukaryota; kingdom Metazoa; phylum Chordata; class Mammalia; order Chiroptera; family Vespertilionidae; genus Vespertilio; species Vespertilio murinus. The sequence continues at coordinate 88,130,732 of OZ004708.1, forward strand.
TTTTTACAGAAAGGAAGGGAGAGAGATAGAGAGCTAGAAACGTCGATGAGAGAGAAACATCGACCAGCTGCCTCTTGCACACCCCCTACTGGGGATGTGCCTGCAACCAATGTACTACATGCCCTTGGCCGGAATCGAACCTGGGACCTTTCAGTCCGCAGACTGATGCTCTACCCCTGAGCCAAACCGGTTTCGGCTGGCTTTTTTTTTTTTTTTTCATTTTTATTGTTGAAAGTCTCACATATGTCCCCCTTCTTCCCATTGAGCTCTTCTAGCCCGACCCCCGCCCCAGCCCAGCTAATTATGTTTTAATACACATTAAATAAAATACATATAAAAATAGGCACCTTCCTAATCTTTTACCAACTAAACACCTAACATCAAGCATGTCGAACTCCCAGCTCGGGAGTTCATTTAAATGAGGCCTGTGGCCCACGAGCCACGAGTTTGACATATTTCCCTTACATGTATAGGGCAGCATAGAAATTGTGACTTTTGTGGACCTAAGGAATTTATACCTCTGTGGACTCCTTCCTTCATTAAAAAAATAATAATAAAATTGTATTTCACAACTGCATTGATATAAAGATGAATATATAATCTAGGAACTAGGTAAAAGTGATGGTTGTACAACATTGTGAATGTACCAAATGCCACTGACTGTCATTTTGAAATGGTTGGTTTTCTGTTATGTGAATTTCACCTCATATTATATATTAAAACTAGAGGCCCGGTGCATTAAATTGGTGCAGGGGGGAGGGGTGTCCCTCAACCCGGCCTGTACCCTTGGGGGATGTCACTCTCACAATCTAGGATCACTGGCTCCTAAGTGCTCGCCTGCCTGCCTGCCTGCCTGCCTGCCTAATTGCCCCTAACCACTTCTGCCTTCCATCCTGATTGCCCCCTAACCATCCCTGCCAACCTGATTGATGCCTAACTGCCAACTGCTGGCCTGATTGCCCACAACTGCCCTCCCCTGTCAGCCTGATTGCCCACAACTGCACTTCCCTATCACAACCCACCTTCTCCTTTGGGATTAGCCTCCTCTGAGACACATACAGCAGTGGACCCCCAGGCCTCAACATGCTGAGCAGCCACCAGGCCCCGCCTCTGCTGTGTGTGTGGCCATCTTGTGGCAGCCATCTTGTAGTGGCCATCTTGTGACAACATCACACAAGAGTGTCACGGGAGGGCATGACATCACCTAGGCTTTTATTATAATAGGATATTTTCTTTGACTTGAAGTTTAATTCTTTCTTCTTATTTTTAAAGAAGTGAAAACATTTCTGTAGGTTCCTAAAAGTTTCGTGGACTCCGGGCACTGGGCCTCCAGTTCCTAAAGAATAAGCAGCCTTAGCTATACTGATCTTACAGCAAAAAAAAATAAAATAAAAATTGTGTCCTGGAAGTCTGTTATTACTCTAGATTCACTCCCAGGTAAAAGGTTGACCACTAGAGATGGCATTGCCCAGGCTCCCCTGCCCACTTGCTCCCCTCTGGGTCAGGCCAGTGGAAGGCAACAGGAGAGTAGAGAGGGGAGGGGATGGAACATTGGTTCTCCCAGTTCCCCCTGCCATGGCCCTGTTTGGCAATGGCTGCATTCCTCTACCTAACGTCACAGCTCCCATCAGACAATCCTCTCTGCCCATTGGCACCTACATGTCTTCCTTGAAGAAATGTCTATACAGTTCCTCTGCTCATTTTTAAAATTGGACTTGGGAAGTTTTTTTGGTTATTGAGTTGTATGAGTTCATTATGTATTTTGAATATAAACCCTTTTTCTTGCTTATTATTTGCAAAAATTTTCTCCTGTTCTGCAGCTTCGGGCAGCCCTGGGCATCTAGGCAGCTACCATTGAGGCTTGTCTGCACCTCATGCTGCCTCTGGATGACTGGGGAGCTGAAGGAACTGGGGGAATCTAAGGCAGGCACATGGAATGACTGGGCCCCAGTGGTGCTGAGGGGACTGGGCTGCCATCTTTGAGGTCTGAGTAGTCAATTAGCATATTCCCTCCTTCTTGGCTGTGGGCACCGCCAGCTTTGCGATGATGTGAGAGTCAATTAGCATATTCCCTCTTTATTAGATAGGATTGTTGCAAGATTAAAGTTAATTTGCTTTGTGAATTCTTCCTTCTGCTGTTCAGAAGCTTTTAAGTTTGATGTAGTCCCACTTGTTGATTTGTTTTATTGCCTGTACTTTGGGTGTCATATCCAAAAACCATTGCCCAATATCAAAGAGCTTCTTTCCTCTATTCTCTCCTAGGAATTTTATGGTTCAGGTCTTATATTTAAGTCTTTGATGGATTTTTGAGTTAATTTTTGTGAGTGGTGTGAGAAAGGGGTCCAGTTTCGCCGTTCCGCATTGGTTCATCCTGTTTTTCCAACGCCAATTGTTGAAGAGACTGTCCTTTCCCCCATGGGTGCTCTTGGACCTCTTGACGCAATACAAGTTCTAACTCTCACTCTAAAGGCAATCATAGTATAATACATAAATGTATCAAAACACCATGCTGTACACCTTACATTTTCTCAATGTTATCTGTCAAATGGGTTTCAATTTTTAAAAATTACATCATCTGTTACAGCCTCCACTCTCCTTGGGTCCCTCTCCTGCTCCCCCCCCCTCCAAATCTCCACTCATGCTGGTCCCTAAGTGCTACACCAGCCTTACTGGTTTTCCTTCACCCTGCTCAGACCTTTGTAAATAGTCCTTACTTTAAACTCTTTTCAGTGTGCTTGTCTCCTGACTGATACACTAGATTCACCTCACTGTCAGGAAAAAAACAAAAAAAATCTCTCCAAGCCTGGCAGGCATGGCTCGGTGGCTGAGCATCAACCTATGAACCAGGAGGCCACAGTTTGATTCCCTGGTAGGGCACATGCGAGGGTTATGGGCTCCATCCCCAGTGTGGGATATGCAGGAGGCAGCCGATCTCTCTCATCATTGATGTTTCTATCTCTTCCTCTCCCTTCCTCTGTGAAATCAATAAAGATTTTAAAAAAAAAAAAAAAAACTCTCTAAGCCAAAGGAAGGAAGTAAGCTGCGGAACTCTGCATATTTGGTTTGCCTGGGATTGCTGCACCGGTAAGAACATGGTCTCACCCAGCTAGTCTCTGAGGGATCAGAGCTTTGATGTGTCTCCTCACCCACTCCCACTGCCTGAATACATCCAGGCCGGAGCTGGGAGTCTGTAAGAAGTCTCAGTGCCACCAGCAGATGGGCCTCTGGACTTCTTGGGTGTTTTTTTCCTGCCATTGGCTGAGCTCACTGTCTTCCTTGCCCTCCTTGGCTTCCCCCTACATCTGAGGGTGGGTCATCTGCCTCAGCTTTCCAGGTCTCAGTTCCAGGTCCCGAATGCCAAACCCCAGTTGGGTCCTGCTCCAAACGAACCCATTGATGCTGCTTCTCACCTTGCTGTGAGAGCCCCCAGACGTGGGACCACACATAGCACAGGAAACTCGTAATCCTTCCCTCCCCTCTAGGATGTATGTTTCCAGTCTTTGAGCAGTGTAGCTCTGAGCTGCCCATGGGTCCCAAGAGACAGTTCAGCTGAGATCTAAACTTGTCACAACTCCAGAGCTAGTCTTGTCTTTCCTTTCTCTTCTTTACAAAAAAAAAATAGTATGGCATAGAGCAGGCATGGGCAAACCCGTAGTCTGAGGGCCAAATCCAGCCCCCTGCTTGTAGCTATAAATAAAGTTTTATTGGAACACAGCCACACTCATTCCTTATGTATTGTCTATGTGCTATAATGTCTGAGGTGAGTTACTGGAAGGGAGAGTGTATGGGCTGCAAAACAGTCAGTCTCTCTGGCTCTTTAAGGAAAAACTTTGCTCAACGCTGGCCTATTAGAAGAGCATCCCTGAGCTCTTTATTTCAAAGCCTGCTCTGCCTCACAAGAACCGGTCTCCTTCTGTGTGGTTTAGATGGCCCAGTTCAGGTGGTGCTTAGAACAGCGCCTGGCGAGCAGGAAACAGATGCCAACTGTGGTTCATATAAAGCAGAGCCGCGACAGACTCGTGGCTGAGGACAGAGAAAGATGCTGGAGCAGGAGAATGTCTTCCTCTCCTTTTTTCTCAGTCCTGTCCGCGTCACTTGTCAGGCAATACTTGACTTGAAATGGTTTTCCCAGGACCTTGACTTCCACTTGGGCCTTTCTCAGTCCCTCTGGACGCCTGGGGGCTTCTCCCCTCAGCCTGAGTTCTCTCTTTTCTAGTCTCTCCCGGTCCTAGGTATTCCCTTAACCCTGTTTCTTAGGCGTCCTGTGTGGGAAATGGCCCTTCTGGTGCCCCCATGTCTCTGCAGAGATTCAAGGATCCACCTCCCAACTGGTTCCCCCAACCTCCAGGCTCTGATGAGATGTGCTGGTGGCCCTCGGAGCCAAGGGAGAAAAGGAAAGTCTCTTATGTTCTAAAGCTGAAGCGAACTATGGTAGCCAAAGCAAGGTGGCTTCCCATACATTTTATCTCAACCCTCTGCTAACCTAACTGGAAGAGTGAGAGGAAAGAGAAGAAGGAAATCACACACTTCTCTCTCTCTCTCTCTCTCTCTCTCTCTCTCTCTCTCTCTCACACATACACACACACACACACACTTGACACACAACCGCACACACCTCTCTTGTGCAACTGACACATACGCCCTCACACAGAGACACACAATCACATACAGAGCACTGCTCAGACATATAGCCCCAGGCACAGCTTCAGAAATGCCGCTGCACTCAATGCGGCGTCAGTCATACCATGTTTATACACACGAATACACGCGCACACACGTGCCACATTCATGCACACCACCCACCACACAACCCCACACTCCTCTTCAAGCCTGCAACCCCACACACACCTTCACGGCCCTAGGCAAGTCCCCTTTGCAAATGGCACTCCAGACATGCAGCGCCAGCCCAACAATCCCTACACACACACACACACACACACACACACACACACACACACACAAACATATACACACGACGCGAGGTGGAAAAACTTCAGACATCCCATTCGTTCCCATGTTTAAACATTCAGCCACACACACCTCTTCCTTTGTCCCAAACACACACATACACATCACCACCGCCTCCCACACATCTTTGGTCCTAGCCTCCCTGCAGCGGTGACCAGTGCCGGTCACAACCAGGTCTGTGGAGTTGAATGAAAACCCTCCAATAGACCAGGGACGGAGCCCTGGGAAGGGTCAAGGCATCAGACACAGAGCTGGAACCAGCCTAGGAGCGGAGGCCACAGGTAGAGGGACAGAGGCCACAGGTAGAGGGACAGAGGCCACAGGTAGATGGGCAGAGGCCACAGACAGAGGGACAGAGGCCACAGGTAGATGGGCAGGATGGGGACCAGAGAGAGGGCAGGGAGACCCGGGCCAGGTAACTAACGGTAGGAGACGCAGCAGGACTACCGGGAGGTGAGCGGCGGCAGCGGCTCTGAGGGGCAGGGAGGCGCTGGAAGAGCGGCCAGGGACGGCACCCCATCCGCCTGACCCCAGGGTGGTCCAAACCCGCCTGGGTGCGGGCGGTGGTGTCCGCACTCACCCGCGTCTGGAGCGGCGCCTCGGCCTGTACGCTGCGTCCCGGATGCAGGAGCCGGAGCCCCGCCAAGCGCCGGGCTCGGGCAGCGGGGACCCGGCAGGGACGGCGCGGTGCGGGCGCGGAGACCCGGGCGGCGGAGGCGCGGGTGCCGAGCCGGGATGCGCTGTGCAGCCGGCGGGATCCGCGCCGGCCGTGCGCTCACGTGGGTGCCCGCCGGGGCGCCGGCGGCCGGGGGAGGGGAAGGGATCCCCTCAGGGATGCCCCCCGCCTCCCCTGCGCCCAGCCCAGACTCCGCGGCCGCGCTGAAGGAGGGGATCCTGGGGCGGGCGGGGCGGGCGGCTCTCTCGCGTCCTGCCCCCGCCCCCAGCGCAGAGCCGCGCCTCCGAGCCCCAGCCTCCGGCCGCCTCCCCGGCCCTCGGAGACCTGAACCTCCCTGAGGGCGCAGACTCGCTCCCGGCGCCCCCGGAGTGGGCCCGCGTCCGCATCCCCGGCGGAGGCCCCGGGAAGGCGTGGGTGCGGGAGTCCCGGGGACCGCAGCGCCCGCGCGTGGGCTCCCCTGCCCGCTGCTCCCCCGGGGGGCAGGATGCCTTGGCCAGCTGGATGTGTCTTGGGCCAGCCCCTCTCCCTCCCTGAGCCTGACCTCCTTCTCCAAGCAGCAGATAGACTCTGCTGACCCCACAGGAAATTAAAGCGCGTACCTGTTCCTATTGTAATTAATACTATTCTTTGCTGTCTTCTGCAGCGATTTATCCAGCACGCCGGTCCTGCTTGTCTTCTCAAAGGGTGCTGGCATCGCTGCCAAAGCTCCCGCCACTCTGTAAGCTCCTTGCCATTGTTAAAAGGTGAGCACAGAGCCACGCGAGGGGGTTTAAAAGTCAATACGTGGGTTGCCCTGGCCCCTGTGGCTCCGTTAGCTGAGCCTGCTTCCCTGCAGGCACGTTGATTTTTATCTGAGCTGCACACCCCTATGAAGTAGAAATCACTGCCCTCCCTCCCACCCCCCCACCCCCGTGCAGATAAGGGGGCGGGCCTCAGAGAGGTTCAGTAACTTGCCCGCCAGAGAGCCAGAGAGCAGCCACCTCCATTCCCGTTCTCTGTACCTACAGCCTGGACTCTCCTCCTTGGCAAATCCGCGATCCAGGTGGTTCTCCAACTCAGCGCTTAGTACTTGGGAATCACCAGGGGAGCTTTTAGAAATCCTGATTCCCCCGGTGGCAGCCCAGGCCAGTCACACCGGCGCCCCTGGGCACCCGGCTCGGGCTAAAGCCTGGCATATGTCAGTGCTCCCCAAGTGGTTTCAATACGTGGCTTAAGGCTGAACCCCTGCACCAGATGTCAGGTTCTCCAGCAACTCCTCCTGAAGCTCTCACTCTCCCTCACCCTCTCTGTGAGGAACTGGGGGGGGGGGGGGGGTGCTTCCTCTCTGAGCCTAGAGCTGCCTCTGAGCTCCTGGGTCTTGAAGTCACTCTGTCCACGAATTTCTGGTGCCTCCATGTGTGCACTAGAGGCCGGAGACTGAGCAAGGAAGAAGACAGGGCACACTTGCGCTTTTACACAAAATAATAAGTAACTAAAATAGCAGCAGTTCTCAAACTATTGGGCCTAGGAACCCCTTTACCCTCTGAAAAGTTACAGAGGACCCCACAAAGCACAACCCCAGTCATGGTTAGGTTTCTTGTTTTGTTTTGTTTTGTTTTTAATCAGGTAAATTCCAGGAGGGTGCATCCTACAATAAATCTGACCAGTGCTCCTCAAAACTGTAAAGCCATCAAAAACAAAGGAAGTCAGGCCCGGCTAGTGTGGCTCAGTGGTTAAGTGCCAACCTATGAACCAGGAGGTCACAGTTCGAATCCCAGTCAGGGCACATGCCCCGGGCTTGTGGGCTCGATCCCCAGTGTGGGGGCATGCAGGAGGCAGCCAATCAATGATTCTCTGTCATCACTGATGTTTCTATCTCCCCCTTTCCCTTCCTTTCTGAAACCAATAAAAATCTTTAAAAAATAATACTAACAACAACAAAGAAAGTCAGAGAAACTGTCATGGGAGACTAAGGAGACGTGATGACTAATAAGACGGGGTCTTGCAGAGGTTCCTGGAACAGAAAAAGGATGTTAAGAGAAAACAGAAAATCTCAATAGGGTGCGGATTTTAATAATAATGTGTCAATATTAACTCAAGTATAACAAATGTATCATACTAATGGATGATATTAATAATAAGGGAGCCCTGCCTGGTGGCTCAGTTAGTTGGAGAGTGGTCCCATACATGGAAAGGTTGTGGGTTCCATCCCCGATCAGAGTGCATATAAGAGGCAACCAATCAATATTGCTCTCACACCTCTCTCCCCCCACCAGTCAAAAAAACATGTGGTTGAGTGAAGATTAAAAACAATAGCCCAGCCAGTGTTGCTCAGTGGTTGAGTGTCAATCTATGAACCAGGAGGTCACAGTTCAATTCCCAGTCAGGGCACAAGCCTGGGATGTGGGCTCAATTCCCAGTAGGAGGCACGCAGGAGGCAGCAGATCCATGATTCTCCCTCATCATTGATGTTTCTCTCTCTCTCTCTCTCTCTCTCTCTCTCTCTCTCTCTCTCTCTCTCTCTCTTCCTCCCCACCTCCTCTCTGAAATCAATAAAAAAAATTAATGAAATAATGGAAATTGTTAGGTGGAGAGGAAAAGGGAACTCCCTATACTATATAAAATTATTCTAAGAAATTGTGTCTGTTGATTAAAACAATCATGTACAGTACAGGGAATAGTCAATAATGTAATAACTTTGCATAGTGATAGATGGTTCTGAGGCTTATTGTGGTGGTCAATTACATCATAAGGTTTATAAATGTTGAGTCACTATGTTGTACACCTGAAGCATAATATTACATGCCAACATTTAATTTTAAAATGTATATAAAATAATAAGATCCTGGAGGACTCCAAAGAATATACATCTATATGAGTTATACCAATTAATCATTACTGTATTAGAAAGTAGCTGAGGGTTTTTAAATATGTATTTATTCATTTTCACATAAAAAGCATATTTTGTAAAAAAATAACATTTTCCAAAACAAGAAAAAAATTAGTGAGAAGAGTGGCACTGGTTCACACTTTTGCAAATGGCTTAGATGTGCAGCTTAATAAAAATAAAGTGGGGTGCTCATACAGTTGATCTTGATCATGGGCAGACTCCGCAGTAGCAAATCCACCCACTCGCATAAACGTGTTTGTAACCCAAAATCAATGCTCGTGGCCTTTCTGTGGTCATTAGCGAGCTTGCTCCAGGCAGCGCAAAATGTGAACTGGCCAACAGGTGTGTTCCCAGCTGCAGGTGAACAAGGCTTTGTATGCTCTGCCTTCTTGGACCCGCTGTCTGACTATGAAAGACGGCCTTCCCATGTCCAGTTGGTGCCACGCTTTTCTCACTTTTGTGGATGTTAAAATGGCTCCCAGGCCTAGTGCTGAGGTGCTGTCTGCTGTTTGTCAGCATAAGAAGGCTGTGATGTGAGCCACGGAGAAAATACGTATTAGATAAGCTTCATTCAGGCATGAGTTATAACGCTTTTGGCTGTGAATTCAATGTCAATGAATTACGTAGAGATACTTACGTATGATCATAGACACCATATTAAATTGGTGTCTTTAAACAGAAACACTCATAGAACAATCAGGTGTTGATTGGTTGATGACAGACTGACAAAAATGTGAGCAGGGGCTCGAAGCAACCTCACCCATTCTATCTCCACTAACTCAGTGTTTGCATGACTTTCCAGAACAAAATTACCATGAATCAAGAGAATCAAATGTATTTTGTGCATTGAATCTGCGGGGATATGTTGTTTTGATTGAAGTATTTGAAGAAAATTCAATCTCACACTAACAGGTAATTTAAAAAGGAAAGAATATTTTGCTCAGTTTTCCAGGTCATTGTGACTATTCTCTGAGGCTGCACCACCAAAACGCAACACATTTAGTTTCTTAAAGGGTAGTTGCAAAGTGGGATCTGAATTATCAATGAAGTTTTGTACTTTTTAAATTAACATTGCCGAAACCAGTTTGGCTCAGTGGATAGAGCTTCGGTCTGCAGACGCTCTATCCACTGAGTGCATCTTTACCCATGCATGATTTTGAAACATCATGCACTAGTCATTCGAAAAATATTAGTTCACTGAATTATAAAGATCTCCCAAATATTAACACATTTCATTATTCAATATCCAAAATGAATGCAAAATATCCACAAAAACAAAATGTCAACATTTAAATTAAAAAAAAGACAGGATCAAAATTCCTGATTTTTCTTTTGCTTCTGTCTACCATATGGCTTGGTTCAACAGTCACAGATTCTGTCTTTAAATTTTTATATTTAGCTCACCACTGAGTTTTTTTCAAGGATGTACATAATAACTTTATTCACTATGTTAAAAAATTGGAAACAAACCTAAACCCAAGGATAAACAGCAGGACTAAGCAGAGCCTGCTCTATCAATGCACTGAATACTCTGTACCTACTTTAGTATTTTTTTAAATAGTTTTGAAAGATCATCACTGATTTCTGCATTAGTTTTATTGGAGGCAGGGTTCAATTGACATTGAAATATGATTTATCTGTTTTAGGAGAAAAGATTGTGTAACTATATCTCCAAAGAATGACTCATAAAGAAAAAAGAATCTGAACTATAATTGAAAATCGTTTTTTAAAAGAGAAAAATCTTATATAATTCTATATAATAAAAGGGTAATATGCAAATTGACCAAACATCAGAACGACCTGTCGCTATGATGCGCACTGACCATGAGGGGGCAGACGCCCAATACAGGAGCTGCCCCTTGGTGGTCAGTGCACTCCCATGGGGGAGTGCTGCTCAGCCACAGCTGGGCTGGTGGCTGGTGAGTGCAGTGGCCCGCCTCTGTGCAAGCTCTAAGGTTGTCTGACTGACCGTGTAGGCCCACTCCCATGGACATCCCCCAAGGGCTCCCTGACTGCAAAAGGGTGCAGGCCAAGTCGAAGGATACCCACCCCACCCCAACTCCTAGGGCACAAATGTCGTGCACCAGGCCTCTAGTAAATAAATAAGTACCGTGTTTCCCCGAAAATAAGACATCCTCCGAAAATAAGACCTACTTACAGGTTTCCTTCTGAGTGCAATATAAGGTATCCCCCCAAAAAAAAAAACTAAGGTCCCCAGGCTCTGTCTCAGAATGAAAATTAATTTACCATAAACTGGTCGCCAGGGCCGCCCCGACTGGCGTCTAGCAACCAGTGACATTACGCGGAGTCCTGGCGTCACTGCTGTGTGAATGGAGAGCAATCAGCGTGGAAACTTTGTGAAACCTAAACTGCAACAAGTTGTGACTTGGGTGAAGAATTCATGGGAGAAAATCACTGACAGTTGCATTGCAAATGCACTGCGAGCAGGCTACCTTGACAAGAAGTACTCATTTAAAGACATTGCTATTGCTAAACATGAGAGATTTGGTCCACTGATTCTGAAAGAAATGGAGTCGCAAGAAATTCACCAGGAAATTCAGGAATTGGATTGTTATGATGATGTTCCAGAAGATGATGACATGATTGTCATTGAATAAATGAGCAAATTCTTGATACTGTAGTATTCACAGTTTGTCTGGTTTGTGTTGACAACTACTGTACTACTGTACCGTATACAGGTAATAAATTTCCTTTATTTTCATTTAACTATAAATGTGTACCGTATTCTTCTTCATGGAAAAATAAGACATCCCCTGAAAATAAGACCTAGCGCATCTTTTGGAGTAAAAAATAATATGACACTGTCTTATTTTCGGGGAAACAGGGTAAATAAATGACAAAAAGAATCTGACATATTTCACTCTTTTGAAGTTACAGATACACCCAAAGTGATGCCCACTCTCCCCCTCACCCTGGCTCTGGGAGTGTCTCTCTCTCCATAAGGGAAAGGCCACTGGCTCTGTTTACAGGTGTAAAAGGGGCTCACAACTTGAGCCTGCCTCAGGCACACTCTGGCCAGCGGCTCCAGCTCTGGCCGGGGATGTTAGGATGGAGCATCCCCAGGCTGTCCCAGATGACTGCCCTGTCTGAGGGGTGGAGCCTGAGCAGAGGCTAAGCCGTGAGGAGCCTGAGACAGGAGGAATCGAGGCTAATCCTCTGTGGGAAGTGCTCCCTATTAATTAATTAATTAGGGCAGCGCTGGCCTGAGGCATCCCCGCAGCCCCCGGAGTCATTAAGGGAGAGGGAGTCTCATTATCAGCTGTCAGGTTCCCCACCGCTCCCAGGGGCCCCAAAGGGAGCGGAGGAGGAGGAGAAGGGAGAGAGAAAGGCCAGGTCCCCCTCCTCGGAGCCCCGCCTCCTCGCTCCTTATTACCAGATATGCAAGTGAGGAGACTGAAACCACAGGCAGAAGTTCAGGGGAGAAAAGGAGAGGAGAGTCAACGATGAGGGGATGAGTTCATCTCCCTCCAGACTGACTCAGCCTGGCTTTAGACTGATGGAAGATACTCAGGATGAGTCCATCCATAGAGACAGAACATAGCCGAGGGGCTGTAGGGGGAAAGGAATGGAGAGTGACTGCTGAAGGATGCCGGGTTTCCTCTTGGGGCCACGAGAACATTCTGGAACCAGATGTTGATCGCACAACATCATGAATGTACTTGATACCACTGACCCGTGACTTTTAAGTGGTTATAATGGTGGTAATCGTTTGCAATACATAAATGTAACAAATCCTCACATGCTTAATCTTACAGTGTTACATGTCAGCTGTATCTCAATAAGGGGAAATAGTTACAATGGCAAGTTTTGATATGTGTACTTTACAATTAAAAAATCAGTCTCACCGAAACCAGTGGATAGAGCTCAGTCTCGCCAAAATCAGGCTCAGTGGATAGAGCGTCGGCATGCGGACTGAAAGGTCCCGGGTTCAATTCCGGTCAAGGGCATGTACCTTGGTTGCAGGGACATCCCCAGTAGTGGGTGTGTAGGAGGCAGCTGATCAATGTTTCTCTCTCATCCATGTTTCTAACTCTCTATCCTTCTCTCTTCCTCTCTGTAAAAAATCAATAAAATGTATTTTTTTAATCAGTCTCCTTCTAGACCCTGATTATTTATTTAACATTTCTGAACATCTGTTTTGTGCCCCCACATTGTTCTGGGCAGGGAAGCATAGCCCTGCCCTCAGAGCTCTGTCTCGATGAGAAATAAATAGCGCTGGAGACCATCCCCATGGCCTCCTCAGACCTTCTCCTTCCTCCCCTGCTTCTGAGTCAAGGACTTGGACCCTCGTGGGTTGTACCAACAGGCTCCCTCACTCTCTGGTCCTGGCTGGGTTGAGGTAAAGGAAGACACTTGCGGGAGGTCTGAAGGATGGAGGAGAGAGAGGCCAGGGCACGTTGCCCTCAGGCCCCTCCTCCCACTCTCCCTGCAGATGGCTGTGCCCCTGGGCAGTAGACACAGGTCCTGGCGGGTGGCCCTCTCCAGATTCTGGCAGTAACTGCTCCCTCCTCCTCCTGCTTCTGCTCAGTAACAGCTCCCAGGTGCTGCTCGCTCCAGGTTCCTGCACCTTCCTATGCTGCTCCCTTCTCCCACCATCACACCTTCACCAGCTCTCCTGTCTGAGTCTTCTTCTTGCTGAGTCTTCCCTCTAGACAGGCACTTGGAAGCTGCAGTAGAAAAATGAACAGACACGGATAAAAGGAGATCTAACGCACAGGATAGTGATTATAGACAACCACACACTGTGCTATACACTTCAAAGTTGCTAAAAGACTAGATCTTAATTGATCCCGTCACAAAAAAAGAAATGATAATTATATGATATGATAGAGGTGTTAACTGACATTACCATTTAATCATATTGCAATGTCTACATCTAACAAATGTACACTTTAAACTGACACGATGTACGTGTCAATTATATTTCAATAAAAATAAATTTGAACAATAAACACAGCAGTCACACCCTCACCTATGGAGGTTACATTCCCAGATTGCTAGTGATGTCCTTTGTATGCTGTTTTCCTATACATACACACCTGTGATTAACTTATGAATTAGACATAATAAGAGATTAACATAATAATAAAATAGAACAATTATAACAATATACTGTAATAAAAAGCTATGTGAATGGTTTGAGGCTATAGTTAAGTAAAATGAGTGTACTTAAAAAAATAAAAATAAAATGAGTGTACTTGAACTCAAGTATTGCAATGCCATGACAGTCAATGTGATCATGCAGACGGCTGCTAAATGGCGCATGGGAAGGGAGGGTACCCAGCACACCTGGTAGGCACAGCGCTGATTTACACTGGGGCACAGTGGGGTGGCTCGGTTTCATTACCCTTACTCAGAACGGTGCACTATGTAAAACGTGTGAATTGTTTATTTCTGGAATTTTCCATTTACTATTTTCAGACCACAGTTGGCCATGGGTAACGGAAACTGCAGAAAACAAAGCCATGGATAAAGGGGGACTAATTAAAGAAAATTAGTCATGACAACTTAAAAAGAAATATTTGGATTTTTTTCCAGTAAACAGGCAATGAGAAACACACTGCAGGATCTCAGTGTGTCCTTGGTGGCAGCTGCAGGAGCTGGGGAGCCTGAGCGAGAAACACCAGAAAGCAGCAGCACAGCAGGAAAGAGAGCAGAAAGGAACGGGGGACAGACGTTTTAAAAATGTTTTTATGATCAAGGTAATACCTGTTTATTGTAGAAGATTTGGAAAATGCATAAAGTATAGAAGGAAACAAAAAAAAGTCACACAAATCCATTTTTATGCACAATAATGAATTATCAGAAAGTGAAACTAAGAAAGCAACCCCATTTATAACTTCATCAAATATAAAATAAAATATCTAAAAATAAATTGAACCAAAGAGGTAAAACACCTCTACTCAGAAAATTATAAAACACTGAAGGAGACACCAATTAATGAAACATATACTATCCTCATAGATAGGAAGAATTAACATCATTAAAATGTCCTTACTACCCAAAGCAATCCATAAATTCAACACAATTCCTATCAAAATACCAATGGTGTTTTTCACAGGACTAGAACAAATAATCCAAATATTTGTATGGAAACATAAATGTCGCGGAATTGCAAGAGCAACCTTGAGAAAGAAGAACAAATGGGAGGTATCTCACTACATGATATCAATCTATATACTACAAGGATATGGTAATCAAATCAGCATGGAACTGGCATAAAAACACACATAGATCAATGGAATGGAATAGAGAGCCCAGAAATAAATCAATCAATAAGTTGAGTGGTACAAGTTTTGAGTCATACAACTTTTTAATCCATTTTGAATTTATTCTTGTATATGTTATAAGAAGGTGGCCTAGTTTCTTTTTTTGCATGTATCTACCCAATTATCCCAACACCATTTTATGGAGTAGTCTGTCTTTACTCCATTGTATATGCTTGCCTCCTTTGTCATAGATTAATTTATTTATTTATACTTTAAACAATAAAGAATTAAAGAAAGAAAGAGCCAAAACCGGTTTGGCTCAGTGGATAGAGCGTCGGTCTGCGGACTGAAAGGTCCCAGGTTCGATTCCGGTCAAGGGCATGTACATTGGTTGCGGGCACATTCCCAGTGGGGGCTGTGCAGGAGGCAGCTGGTTGATGTATCTCTCTCATAGATGTTTCTAGCTCTCTATCCCTCTCCCTTCCTCTCTGTGAAAAATCAATAAAATATATTTTTTTAAAAAAAAAGAAAGAAAGAAAGAAAAAGAAACAACATCGTTAAAAAGTGGACAGAAGAGCCCCGGCTGGTGTGGCTCAGTTGGTCGGGCACCGTCCTGTGCACCAAAGTTTGCTGGTTCAAGTCCAGGTCAGGGTACATGCCTGGACTGCCAGCTTGTTTCCCAGTGGGAGGGCCTATCGGAAGCAATTGATCTCACCTGGATGTTTCTCTTTTTCTTTCTCTCCCTTCCCCTCTCCCTTTCTCTCTCTAAAAAAGCAATAAAAAAATATTTTTTTAATGTGGGCAGAAGACCTGAATAGACACTTCTCCAAAGAGGACATACAGATGGCCAATAGACAGATGAAAAGTTGCTCAACATTACTAATCATCAGAGAAATGCAAATGTAAAGCACAATGAGATACTACCTCACACCTGTAAGAATGGCTACCATCAATAAATCAACAAACAAGTGTTGGCAAGAATGTGGAGAAAAGGGAACCCTTATGCACTGTTGGTGACAATGCAGATTGGTGTAACCACTATGGAAAACAACGCACAAGTGTCTCAAAAAATTTTAAATAGAACTGCCTGATGACCCAGCGATTCCACTTCTGAGTATATATAAAGAAACCTAAAACACTAATTCAAAAGAATATATGCACCCCTATGTTGATTGAAGTATTATTTACAATAGCCAAGCTATGGGAGCAACCCAAGAGTCCATCAATAGACAAGTGGATAAAAAAAAATGTGTGATACATACACACAATGGAATATTACTTGGCCATAAAAAAGAATGAAATCTTGCCTTTTGTGACAGCATGGATAGAGGATATTATGCTAAATGAAGTGTTAGACAGAGAAAGGTAAATATCATATGCTTTCACTTATGTGTGGAACCTAAAGAACAAAATAAATAAACAAATAATAGAAACAGATTCATAATTACAGAGAACAGACTGACAGTTGTCAGAGGGGAGGAGAGCTGGGGGAATGGGTGAAAAAGGTGAAGGGATTAAGTGGAAATTGGTATTTACAGAATAGCTACAGAGATGAAAATTACAGCATAGGAAATCTAGTCAATAATAATGTAATAACTATGTATGGGGCCAGATGGGTACTTGAAATCTTGGGGGGGGGGGGTTGGGGACCACTCCATAAAGTACATGATTGTCACCTAATCACTATGCTGTACATCTGAAACTAATACAGAATAATATTGAATGTAAACTGAAATTGAAAATTTTTTTAAAAAAACTCAATAAAATCCCATTCATAACCTTCACTAACGTGTTGGATTACTTTTAGGTAAGGATATTTTTCCTGTTGAAGTTAGAATCATGCCTATATGCTACAGCATGGATAAACCATGAGGCCATTATGCTGGGTGAATTAAACAAGCCAGATACAAAAAGATAAATACTGTGTGATTCCACTGATATGGGGCACTTAGAGCAATGAGATTCAGAGGACGTGGAATGGCCAGGAATTAGGGGGTGTGAGGAGAGAGTAAGGGAGGGGGAAATATAGGAAGTTAGTGTTTAATGGGGCAGAGTTTCAGTCTGGGAAGATGAAAAAGCTCTGGAGATGGATGGTGAGGCTGCACAACAATGTGAATGTACTTAATGCCACTGAACTGCACACTTAACATGGTTAAGATGGTAAGTTTGGTGCTATGTATATTTTACCATGATTTTTTTTTTAAATAGAATCATGTCATTTTGGCAGCTTGTTGTCTTGCTTATGATGTTATTTATTTGATGATGGTGATGATGATGATGATGATGATGGTTTATTGCACCTTAAGCAATTACTACTATCAGACATGGTTTTAGTGGTTTATTTTCTTTTTTAACAGGAAACAAAGGTAACAGTAATATTAGTATTATACATTGGGACATAAATCACAGTCAAGCACAAACATCAAAAGAGTAGACTCCTTTCTCATCTTTAAGCTGTCTGTTTTCACTGGTTTCTTCCATATCAAAAGGGAATGGGTTTGTCATAGGCCATTAGATGGTCATAGTCTTCAGGGTTTGAAAAGAGACCTGAATTAACTACCAGTGGTTTTGCTTTAGCATAAAATGTGGTGCTTAGAACCTTCGTGTCACCCTGGTGAAACACTGTACTCATTTCTGAAAGCACAACACTCTAAGAAATGGCTTTCCCAGTGTCTTTGTGGCCTCGTGGCACAAGCAGTGACCTAGCCTTTTGTGACAAAGAGAAGTAGTACCGGGGTGCTCACTGGGAAGCATCCTCTGATGCCATAAAATGAGATTTGCGAAGGCAGGCTTCCACACACGATATTATTCTGTGAAAGAATGTGTGACAGAAAGGCAAGGCTGGTCACACTTGCAGAATGAGATAAACATTTCACACCAGGTGTTGTTTGGGCCAGAACCCCAGCATAAATCAGCCTTCCAGATTCTGATTTTCCAGCCTCTGTGTGGAAGCATCAAACACATCTTTCCCAAACAGATATGTTGGCACGGGATGCCAGGAAAGTGGTGTGGCTCCCTGCAGCCCTGCGCTCCCACCAACGTCCATGTCCACCGTAAGGAGCTGCTGCAGAGCAGGGTGGCCTGCACAGCGCTGCCCTCTCCCCTCCCTCTCAGCCATGATTGGGCCAGCCAACCCCGGAAGCGGCATTCTGCGCCTGAGAAGTGTCCAAGGACAGGCTTCGGTGGCAGCTGGGAACCGTAAAGGCCTACTCTTCACCGACTACTTGGTGGCTTAGTTTAGTTTCTCATTTTCCATCCCCCCCCCCAATGGACCAGAAGCTACATAGGGGAAGGGTCTTTGTCTCTCATCAATCACTCTTGGCTCCTGGTTCTAAGCCCAGTGATGACACAGAGCAGGAGCTCAGTAGTATTTGTCAAATAACTCAATCAACCAACCATTAGGAAAGAGATTTTCTGGTGGATCCCCAAGTCCACCCCTCACCCATCTCCAACCCACTCTGCACTCCAGGCAATGGATGGATCTGTGTGGGCCATATCAGTGGACTCCCTGTTTCTAGGAATCTGGCAGGTGGGTTTGAATTAAATCCAGCAGGATATGACAGGAGCATTAAGATTAAGGTGGGAAACTAACATACAGAAGATGAGTTCTAGCCCGGTCAGTCTGGCTCAGTGTTTGAACATTAACCTATGAACCAGGAGGACCGGTTTCAATTACCAGTCAGGGCACAGGACAGGTTGCAGACTCAATCCCCAGTAGTGGGGTGATAGGGGAAACATGCAGGAGGCAGCCAAACAATGATTCTCTCTCATCATGGCTGTTTATATCTCTCTCTCCTTTTTCCTTTGAAATCAATAAAAATGTACTAGTATATTTTTAAAAAGAAGAAAAGGATGATGAGCTCAGAACACCAGGAGAGAACACAGCTGCCTCTGTGGTTCTGCTCTGTGCACACTGAAGAGGTGTTTTCTGTGTGCACAGGTGATTGGGAATGTCCTGTAGAGAGACTTGCCAGGGGTAGGCAAGGGACTTCCGACTAAAGAGATAGATGTCATTATATTAGCTTCCTAGGACTTCCATAACAAATTACCACAAACTGGGAGGCTTAAAATAATCGGAATTTATTCTCTCACAAACCTGGAGGCCAGAAGTCTGAAGTGAAGGTGTTGGCAGAGTGCTGCTCCCTCCAAAGGCTCTCGGGGAGGATCCTTCTTTGCCCCTCCCAGGTCCTAGAGGTTGCCAGCAATCCTTGGTGTTCCTCAGCCTATACATGCATCACTCCAGTCTCTGCCTCTTTCTTCATGTGGCCATCTTCCCTGTATGTCTCTGTGTCTTCATGTAGCCTTCTTATGAGAACAAGAATAACTGGATTAAGGTTCTACTCTACTGCAGTATGACCTTGTGTAATAACTAATTACATCTGCAAAGACCCTATTTGCAAACTTGTAAATAGGTACTTGTTTGGTACCTATTTCCAAACAAGGACACATTCACAGGTACCTGGAGTCAGGACTTCAGCATCTTTTTGAGAGGACACAATTCAACTCATGACAATGGGTGAGGCCCTCCATCAACCCTGCTTTCACCTAATTTGGGTTCCCCCATAAATTAGAAGGGTGCTTGGAAATGGAGCGGCCAGAACACAAATGTCCATGGCAGAAGCAGCAGTGAGTCTTGGTTAGTTCACTCATGGACTATGTCCAAGTATGGCAGGGCTACCATCATCCAGTCATTCAAAAAATAAGTACAAAGGGCCTGCTTTATGCCAGGAACTAGGCTAGGCAGCATAGATTCGGTGAGGACTAAGGGAGACAAGAGTCCCATTAAAAAAAACTGTGGTACATCTACACAATACAATATTACGCTGCTGTAAAAAGGAAGAAACTCCTACTATTTGCAACAGCATGGATGGACCTGGAGAGCATTATGCTAAGTGAAATAAGTCAGTTGGAGAAAGATAAATATCACATGATCTCACTCATTTGTGGAATATAATGAACAACATAAACTGATGAACAAAAACAGATCCAGAAGGAAGGCAGAGGAGGGTGGGGGTAAGGGAGGAAGATCAATCAAAGGACTTGTATGCATGCATATAAGTATAACCAATGGACACAGACACCAGGAGAGTGAAGGCATGGGGGGGGGGGGGAATGGGGAGGATAAAGACACATATGTAATACTTTACTCAATAAAGAAGAAAAAAACACTGTGGCAATAAAAAAAAGAGTCCCATTAAAGGACTTATATATAGAGAAGGAGGTGAGAGAATCACAAACTGATGAGTATTACGAGGAGAAGAAGTGATACAGTATGGTATGGTGTGTGATTCTTCAGATCAGATGGTCAAAAAGGGGCTTTTTAGAAGATAAAAATTGAGCAAAAACCTAAAGGATGAAATAGAGTAAGCCATATGAAAATTCAAAACATCTGAAGAGGGGGAAAGCAAGCACAAAGCCCATGAGATTAAATGAACTTGGTGAGTCTGAGCACCAGCATGGCTGATCCTTAATGGTCTAAGGACAGAGGGCTTGGATATGGGGAAGAAAAGGTGGGCAGGAGCCAGGTGGTAAGGAACTGATATTCTGCAGATTATGGTAGGAACTTGGATGCTATTCTAAACTTGGCACTTGCCTACCCATTTGGTCTTAAAGCCACAGTTGCCCTAATCTAATAAGTAACATCTAAAGCTACCAATATGGATGAGCTTTTCCAGGGGAAGGGTGAGGAATGAGAAGTGACTAGAACATGGGAACCTAATACATTAGTTAGCTATTGGTGCATAACAAACTATCAAAAAACTTAATGGTATAAAACAACAAATATTGATTTTATGGGTTCCTGTGAGTCAGGAATCTGGTCATGGCCTACCTGGGTCCTCTGGCTCAGAGTCTCTCACCAAGTTGCAGACAAGGCATCAGCTGGGGCTGTTATCTCATCTGAAGGATGGATTGGGGAAAGGTATACTTCAAAGCTCACCCATGTGGTTTTTAGCAGGCTCCAATTTCTCCCAAAGTATTGGACTGAGGACCTCAGGTCCTTGCTGGCTGATGGCCAGAGGCTCCCTCAATTCTTTGCCTCATGGTCTTTCCATTTCTGGAAGAGTGAGGTAGAAACCATGTTCTCTTATAACCTAGTCTTAGAAGGAATATTCTTTAATGTTTGTCACATTCTATTGGTTAGAACTAGATCCAACCTACATGCAAAGGGAGGGGATGACATGGGGCACAAAGACCAGAAGATGGGGGTCCCTGGGAGCCATCTTTAAGACTGAAGAGCACTAGATTTGAGGGGGTGGATGGCAGACAACCAGCCAGTGAAGGATCAAGATCAGAGACAAAAGGAAAAAGTGGCCAAAACCGGTTTGGCTCAGTGGATAGAGCGTCGGCCTGCGGACTGAAAGGTCCTGGGTTTGATTCCGACCAGGGGCATATACCTTGGTTGTGGGGACATCCCCAGTAGGGGGTGTGCAGGAGGCAGCTGGTCGATGTTTCTCTCTCATCGATGTTTTAACTCTCTATCTCTCCCTTCCTCTCTGTAAAAAATCAGTAAAATATTTTTTTTTAAAGCGTGAAAGAGTACAGGGAAGGAGATTCATGTTTCAGGCAGTAAACAATTTCAAATTCTACCTCCGGGTCAAATTGAATGGAATAGAAAAGAAACTGTGGAATTGGTGAATTGCAGGAGGACATGACTAACTTCTGCCTGCACCATTTTAGGGGACTGATGGGGACTGAAGCCATACAGACCAGTCCTCATTCCTCACCAACTAGTAGGGTCACCACCTCTGCAAGAGGGACTGCTAAAAGCCAGGAAGAATCTCCCCTCCCAGCCTGGGGCTTCCCACTCACTCTCTCCTGACACCTCCCCCAGGAAAGCGACCTCATTTCTCAAAGACAAAACTGATTCTAGGTCATATCCCCCTGGAATGAGAGACTAACTGATGTGATTATCTCCAAGAGAAAGGGGGCACCTACTAAAAGTAGGAGCTGGTGCCCCAGAAGGGAAGACATCAGGGAACCGGAAAAGGGGTCTCTGATAATTACCTGCCAAGATTTCAGAATGAAGGGCACCAACGTGCAATAACAAAGGGGAAAAAAGGAAAGAAAAGCTAGAAGTTTTAGAAGGCTTTTCTTCCTCCTACATTCTGCAGTTTCATTCTATTTAATCCAAGGACAGAATTCCGCTCCCCATTTTGTAATACTCATAGCATAGAATAGATGGTCCCGGCAAAGATGGCCACGCAAAGGAATTTCTGTAAAATAACCTTCATTATAAAAACCAGAGAGCTAATTTCACAAATATTATTCCCCATTGGTCTGAGTTAGACATATTTGAGCATTAGTATACTGAGAGGAGAGAGATGCGTAGAACTATACACACACACACACACATACACACACACGTGTACACACACACAGGCTGTGGGCAAAAGTAGGTTTATGGTTGTGAGTACGTGAAACACAGAGTTTGTTCTTGTATTGTTATTTATTAATTGTATTATTTTTCTATGCAAACCACTGTAAACCTACTTTTGCACAACCCTGTATATGGGGGAGGGAAGTTTCAGGAAATTTTGGCTAGAGTGAAATCAAAACATGTTCAGAATAGATATCTCTGGATGATGAAATTACAGATGATTTTTTTCTTTCCTTCATTATATTTTTCTGGGTTTATGCCAGGCACTAGGATAGGCAGCATATATTCAGTGCATACATTACTTCCATAGCATGAAAACAGGTTTATTTGTTAGCTGAAGAGAGGTAGTTGAGTTTTTATAATAGTAAACATTTTCCCAGCTAAGTGTTTCTGTAGCATTTTTTGAGCATCATTTCTGTTCAGCCACATGCAGTTAAATCTCTTGGAGACTGAGCGTCGGTCCCAGCCCTACAATGGTTCCTTCCAGGCACCTGCTGTTTTAGTCTGTTTGAGCTGCTATCAAGAATGCCCCAGACTGGTAGCTTAGAAACAACAGACACTAAATTCTCAAAGATCTGGGAGCTGGGAAGTCCAAGATCAAGGTGCCAGCAGACTTAGTGTCTGGTGAGGGCCCGCTCACTTCCTGGTTCGTAGACAGCTGTCTTCTCACTGTCTTCACAGGGCTGAAGGGGCAGGGGAGCTCTCTGCAGTCTCGTTTATAAGAGTGCTAATCCCATAGATATGAGGTCTCCACTCTTGTAACCTAATCACCTCTCAAAGGCCCCACCTCCTGAAACCCTCACATTGGGCATTAGAATTTAACATATGATTTGGGGGTGGAGGGGGTAGAATGCTTGGGTTGGCAAGTTCCATAGACTGGTTAGTACCTGCCAACCCAAGCTGTGATCAGCAGGCTTGGAAAGCGGAAGGTGGTTTGCCTCGTCCTGAAACACAGGCTACTTTCAAATAGGGAGGTGGGGGGGGGGGGAATGTCCAAAATGGACCATCAACGCTCAGAATCAGAGGAGAGTTTTAGAAGTTGGTACAAACTGGGGTTGGCAGATGAAAGTGAGAACTTGGTGGACTGAGCCATGGGCAGTGGCATATGCTGATTTCAATGCTCAGGCAATGGTGGTATACACTGGGGCTGGTTGGCATGAATACTTTGAACCAATTAAAGGCCAGACTAGGACAGACTGCACCTCCACCCACAGCCATAATGAATTGCACCACAGACCTATGTGGAAGCCAAAATCACCTTTATGTAGATCTGACACGAGGGCACCAGGGAGGGCGGCACAGCGCTCCCCAACAGAAACACCCCACACGCCAGGCCGCAAACCACGACAGTGAAATCCTCCAAGTGGGAAAATGGAAGCACTAAATGAAGAAAGCCAAGATGGATGGCTGAGTGCTGAAGGTTGTCCCAAGTAAGCTATCTCCCCAGTTCTTTGTGAAACCCTCTCGGCATCTCTCTGTATTCGAAAAGCTCATTTGTCTATTCATTCAGTGAATAAAAATGCAAAGTAAGCACCTACAGAGTGCTTGCTCTAATGCCAGACAGTGTTTAAGCACTTCACTCTTATGAACTCATTTAACCCATGCCACAATCCTGTTATCCTAGCTAACAGGTAAGGACACAGAGAAGTCAAGTGACTTTCCCAAGGTCACACAGATGGGAATGTCAGAATTACAATACGTCCCCGAGTTGTCTGGCTTGACCATGATTTGAGGCGCCTACCGCAAGTAAAGATGCTATGCTGAAAGGAACGGAGGTGGAGAACTGGGGCCGGGGGGGGGGGGGGGGGGGGAGGGAGTAATAGAGTGTAGTTGTCTCTTTTTTCTTCCCCAGACTCTGGCTTGCTCCTATGTGGGAGGAATTCCCCATATGAGTCTCAGTGGGAAACGGTGTTTCTTTTTTTCTTTTTCTTTTTTAATATATTTTATTGATATTTTTACAGAGAGGAAGGGAGAGAGAGATAGAGAGCTAGAAACGTCGATGAGACAGAAACATCGACCAGCTGCCTCCTGCATACCAGTTTACATGGTGTACACTGCGGGATGTGCCCGCAACCAGTGTACTTGCCCCTGACCGGAATCGAACCTGGGACCTTTCAGTCCGCAGACCGACGCTCTACCGGTTTCGGCAGGAAACGATGTTTCTTCCTCCATGGAAACAGAAAGTTCAGACAGGACTCTGTGTTTCTTTGAATGTTTTGCTGTGATTCTGATGGTGAGGTCCCCTTTTCTGTTTCTTGCACTAACAATCCCGCGTGACGGGAGAGAGTGAGGCTTAGAAACTGTGCTAAGGAAAGATCCTTTGAAGATGGCGATGCGTGAGCTGGGTTCTGCAGATTGAACATGAGCCAGCCGTGGGAGGAACAGGGGAAGGAGTATGCCCCGCAGATGGAGCAGTGAGGGAATAACGCTTTGAAGGGAGGGAGAGCTGAGCATGCCCTAAGACCCCTGTTGCTGGCGGGTAAGAAGGAACAGGGAGAGGCGGGTAGAATGAGGTCCTCTTTCTCAAGGAGCTAGGACACCAAGCCGCCTCTGCAGAGCTCCAAAGGCTCCATCTAGCAGCGCCTCCCTGTCGCCTTCCCCCGCCCCCACTCCTGGAACTCCGCGCGCCCTCCTGTCACCGCGCTCATTGTGATGAGGGCTCCGCTTCCCTGGCTCTCCAGGACAGGAGGCAAGTGCGTGTCGTTGAGTGTCCCTGCCTCTCCCCGTGGAGGACGCACGCGAGACCCAGGCAGGGCACCAAGCCGGGGCCATGCCCGTGCTCATCCCCCACGTTGAGCCTAGCCAGAGCAAGCGCGTCGGGGCCCCGGAATGGCGCGAGCAGGCCCAGGCCAAGATGCTGGAGGCGCAGCAGCTGACGGACCGCTGCGGGCAGGAGTCCGTGGCCATGTGGCAGCCCAAGGACAGCGTGTGGGACCCGCACGTGGCGCACCACCTCTGCCGGGCTGCCTACATCCTGCCCTGGCGCTTCAGCGTGGAGATGCTCCAAGACGGGAGCACCCTGGAGAAGCCGCCGCCCGGCGAGGGCGTCACGCTGTGGAAGAGCAAGATGAAGCCGCCCGCCTGGCACGCGCGCCTCCCGCTGCCCCTGAACCGCGACGCGCGCGCCCTGCAGACGGTGGACCTGGTGCAGGCGCACGCGCGCGGGGCGCGCCTCACCGCCGCCCGCCTGGGCCGCGCGCAGCAGCAGATCAACGCGCAGCTGCAGCTGCTGCAGCGCCAGCGCGACGCCACCGACCACCGGCTCAGCCAGGTGCGCAAGGGCCTGCTCATCAACCGCCAGAGCGTCAAGCTGCGGGGCTACCGGCCCGAGTCTGAGAAGGTGGGATACCCCGCCTCCACCCACGCCCAGTCGCCAAGCCTTACCTATAGCTCACCCTGGCAGAATCCCGCCCCGCAGAGAGAGCACCCATCCCAGGCCCCAGTTCCAGTGACCAAGGACCCAAGAAGATGAGGACACCCCCAAGATGAGGTGCCTTGGTCCCCAGCCCCAGAGAGGGAGATTTATTTCCCCCCTCCTACCCCCACGCTCACCCATGAGGATGAGATCCTCAGTCCCCTTACCCCGGATGGGATGTTTCCCAGTCCCCCCGTGAGGGACGGAAGATGGAAGATGAAGTTCTTCCCAGTGAAGTTCTTCACAATCCCCAGCCCAGGCAAGCCATCACCCAGCCAGCCCCCAGGCCCCCGGTGCGAGACCTGCCTGTGGTCAGGAGCCCCTCGATGCCATGCCCAGTGAAATATGCAGAATTTCCTATTTCATCACCCATAAAAAAGAATGGGTGATGTCCTGGTCCCAACCCATGAAACTTGCCTCAAAGTGTTTATAAAAACAAAAACAAATAAACCAACAAACAAAAAGCCTCTCCCCAGCCCCAGGGAGGGAGAAACCCTCCCCAGGCCTCATGGGAAAATAAAGGAACGGGTCCTGCCTGCAGGTTGAGGCCCTCAGACTCCCAGCCCCACACCCAAGAGTTCATTCCAGCCGGGGAGAGAGAGCCCCTACCTCGCCCTCGGTCCTGTGAAATCTTCCTCCAAAGTGAAACCCTAGACTTGGACCCCAAAGCAGGAACATTCCAGCCTCCCTGGGGAGGGATGAGATCCCACTCACAGGGTGGTATTCCCAGCCCCAGCCCCGAAATTCAGAGAGTAAGATCCCGTAAAAAGCAAGCTCTCATCATCCCTATAATGAATTTCCTCGCTACTGGCCAGGGAGGTTGCAGGCGGGGGGGGGGGGGGGGGGGGGGGAATAACACCATTGCTAAGGAAGGGGGTCCCCCAGCCCTAGAAAAACCTTCATCCTAGCTCACTGGACTCCTGCCAGTGAAAGGGAGATATCCAGCCCCCTGAAATTATAAAGTCTTCTCAGAGAGACCCCCGACCCCATCGCCCCAACCCAGAGTTTATAAGGTTGGCAAACCTCTACCTCCCTCCCGCTGGCCTCTCTGGGAGTGAGAGCACCTCTCCCCGCCTTCCAGATCCCAGACAAAGCTGACAGCATGCTCACCTGGGAGAAAGAGGAGCTAAAGATCATGAAGAGGAAACTGGAGAAAGACATGGAAAAATCAGAGGCCCTGCTCAAGGTCGGGAGTCCCTGGGGCCCAGAGAAGAGGGCTGGAGGGGGACCCCCGGCTGCCTAAGGAGCAAACCTCTCTGACCTGGGGGACCAACAACAAACCTCTCAACCCACTCACTCTGACTTGGCCCTCACTAGATTTCTGCTCTGCTCTGAGGGACGGGGTTGGGCCTCAGAATGACAGTGGTCATCACCCTCTCTGTGCCATGCCCTGTGCAGTCACTGAGTCGGCTCCTTTAAGCGCTCCTGTGAAGCAGAAACTGTGGTCTCTTATCGGAGATGGGGACATTGAGGCTCAGAGAGAGATGGCCCCACCCCAGGCATAGGACTAGCCAGGGGCAGGATTGTGGTTTTAGGTCACGAATCCTTTTCTCCCCAGCTTCAGTGCGGTATAATTAACAATTTTAAATTGTACATATAGCCTGGATGGCATGGCTCAGTTGTTGGGCATCGACCTATGAACCAGCAGGTCCCGAGTTTGATTCCTGGTCAGGGTACATGCCAGGGTTGTGGGCTCGATCCTCGGTGGGGGACATGCAGGAAGCAGCCAATCAATGATTCTCTCTCATCATTGATGTTTCTCTCTCTCTCCCTCTCCCATCCTCTCTGAAATCAACAAGTATACTAATAAAATATTTGCTATAAAATATTACTAGAAGATCAAATGATCAGGTGACATTTATTGTTATTTTCTATAAACGAACACAATCTCTGGTATGCTAAAGTAATAGGTATCATAGAAATAGTCAGATAGGGAGACCTACAGGCTCGATTACAAGGGAGGCTTACTATCACAACAAAAATTTATTGCTTAAAAAAAAAAAAAGCAGGGAGCCAACTAGAAACTGAACCAAATAAGAGCCCTTGAAGGGCAAATGTAAATTGGATAAGCTTTGCTATTACAAGAGCGAGAAGAAAAAATTCAGATGCAAAAATGAAAACCACATTGCATCCCCTCTAAGTAGCTGTTAAAGAAAAAGAATGATATACTATGAAAATACTTAAAACAGATTGTCAAGACATTTGTTCAAAGAGGATTTCCTAGAGTAGGTGATATTTCAGTTCATTTTTTTTAAAAAATATGAAGAGGTTAGCTAGATTTAAAAAAGGTGTAGGGGTCCCAAATTGCAGAGAGTGCAGGCAGGGCTGAGGGACACCCCCTCTCTATGCACAAATTTCATGCACTGGGCCAATAGTTTGTGTGTAGGTGTGTGTGTGTGTGTGTGTGTGTGTAATATATATATAGATAGATAGATAGATAGATAGATAGATAGATATAGATATAGATATAGATATATAGATATATAGATATATAGATATATATAGATATATATAGATATATATATTCTGAGATATAGTATATGTATACATTTGAAATAATCACCACAATCAAGGTGGACAGCACCTTACATAGTTACTATGCTGTGTGGTGAGAACACTTACCATCCCCTCTTTAAGCAAATGTCAATTACAAAATACAGAACTGTTAACTATAGGCACATTGCTATACACTAGCTCTTCAGAATTTACTCATCTCACATACTGAACCTTTGTACCACTTGACCAGCATCTCCCCGTTTCCCCCTCCCCTCAGCCCCTGGCAGCCACCCTTCTATTCTTGGCTTCTATCACTTTGACTGTGTTAGATCCCATATATAAGTGCGATCATGTAGTAATGCTCTTTAAGCATCTGGCTTATTTCATCCGTGTTGTCACAAATGACAGGGTTTTCTGATTTTTTAAGGCTGAGCATATGTATGTATGTATGTATGTATGTATGTATGTATACTAGAGGCCCAGCACATGAAATTAGTGTGTGGGTATGGTCCCTAAGCCAGGCTGCAATCAGGGCCATCCTCCCCAGCTGTCCACAGCCGGCCCTGAAACCCGCTGCCACCCACCCCCTTTCACCATAGATCAGGCCCCATTGAGGTGAACTGTGAAGAGCCAATGGCTGCCTAGGAGGCGGAGCTTTTGATGCTAACTGGCATGGAAACCAACCAATCAGAAACTGGTGGCCAGGGAAAGGGATTAAGAGGTCAGCTGTTACCGCCTGCTCACCAGCCCTGCCCCCACTGTGGATTGCCCTCTGTAGGGGGCGACTGATGGGGTGAGGGCCTTGGCCTGGCACCACCCACATCCCTGGCCACCCACCCCCAGTTCCTCATCTGTCATCAGGTGATCAGAGCCTGCCGGCCAGGGAAAAGAACCTAGAGGTAGTCAGTGCACCTCATAGTGACTGGATCAGCAGTCATTCTGATCATCCTGCCTTTAGGGTCAATTTGCATATTACTCTTTTATTATATAGGATAGAGGGCTGATGCACGGATGGGGACCAGCTGGCCTGCCCTGATGGAGGCCCCAGATCTGGGAGAGGGGTCCCCATTGGGGGTTAGGGCCAGTATGGGCAAGAGGCTGCAGGCAATTTGCAGGCCAGCCATGCCCTCATCAGGTGGGGGGGTCCCCACTGGAGGGCTGATCAGGGTTGGAGCCAGCTGGGGGCAGGAGCTGGGCATCATAATGACCAGTCATCTGGTCGTTATGACATTATAGTCACTGGCTTTTAGATAGATAGATAGATAGATAGATAGATAGATATTAAAGGCCTGGTGTCTGAAATTTATATAAATACACTGAGTGGCCAGATTATTATGATCTCTGAATGCATAATAATCTGGCCACTCAGTGTATATTTTATATAATAAAAGGCTAATATGCAAATTGTCCCCTTGACCAGGAGTTGACCAGCAGGCAGACCTGGCCAACTGCCCAAGTCCCCTCCCCCTGGCCAGGCTGGCCAGACCCCACCCACGCACGAATTCATGCACCAGGCCTCTAAAATACATATATATATATATATATATATATATATATATATATATACACACACACACACACATACACACACACTGAGTGGCCAGATTATTATTTGTTCAGAGATCATAATAATCTGGCCACTCAGTGTATATACTAGAGGCCCAATGCACGAAATTCATGCAAAGGCCTTGGCCCTCACAGCCCCAGCTTCATCTGAATTGTCCAGAAGGACATCTGGAAGGATGTCTGGAAGGTCATTCCACTGCCCAGTCTAATTAGCATATTATGTTTTTATTATTATAGATATACTGGAGGTCTGATACATGAAATTCATGCATTGGGGGGGGGGGTCCTCAGCCCAGCCTGCACCCTCTCCAATCTGGGACCCCTCAGGGGATGTCTGACTGCCAATTTAGCCCAATCCCAGGGATCTGACCTAAACCGGCAGTAGGACATCCCTCTCACAATCCAGGACTGCTGGTTCCTAACTGCTCACCTGCCTGCCTGCCTGATTGCCCCTAAACACTTCTGCCTGCCAGCCTGATTAACATCTAACTGCTCCCCTGCCAGCCTGATCACCCCCAACTGCCTTCCTCTGCCAGCCTGATCTCACCCCCAACTGCCCTCCCCTGCAGGCCTGGTTGCCCCCAACTACCCTTCCCTGCTGCCCTGATCACCCTTAACTGCCTCTGCCTTCCTGATCGCCCCTAACTGTCCTACCCTGCCAGCCTGATCTCACCCCAACTGTCCTCCTCTGCCAGCTAATTTGGTTCTGATTGGTTGGTTTCCATGCCAGTTAGCATCAAAAGCTCTGCCTCCTAGGCAGCCATTGGCTTTTCACAGTTCACCCAGATTTGGTTCTAATTGGTCAGTTTCTATTCCAGTAAGCATCAAAAGCTTTGCCTCCTAGGCAGCCATTGGCCCATTGCACTTCACCCAGATTTGGTTTTGATTGGTCAGTCTCTATGCCAGTCAGCGTCTCTGGGCCTATCAATGGGGCCTGATCAGAAAGTCGGGGCAGCCCCTGTGGAGGCCTGGAGAGAAATGGAGGCAGGGCTGCTGGCCAGGCCAGGAGAGAAAGAGAGAAGCAATCACTTATCAATAAAGCCCAGAGGCTACAGATCAGACCCTGCTTCTCTCTTCAGAGCTCTCTCTGGGCCTGATTCTCAGCCCCCTCAGCAGTCAATGCTGGGTCACCACACCTACAGCTGCAACAGTCAGTGCTGGGTCACCACACCTGCAGAAGCAGCAGTCAGTGCTAGGTCACCACAGCAACCCAGCACCGACTGCAGGGCTGACTTCTGGTTGGTCGAGCCCCCGGTTGTTGTGGATGTAATGGACCCAGGGTTTTTATATATTAGGATGCTTCATTTTATAATGGTGTAAATAGGATTTGGATGAGGTGAAGGTCCAGAAGCAGTAGATCCGGAGAGAGGGACTCTGGGCAGTGCAGAGGGCTCCTGACACCCATTAGAGAAGAGAACGTGGGACTCTGAGGCTAGGGATGAGGTGAATGCAAGTTGAGGATGAAAAGGACGGCACAGGAAGACAGCGATGTGGGCATAGCCAGGGCTCCCTCTCCACTGTACAGATAGGGAAGTCGATGGGGGAGCAGCTTTCTCGGGGTGCCAGGGCAAAGCCAGACACAGGACCTAAGCAACGGGCACCCAGGACAGAGAAGCTGCCACCTGGCCTGCTACTCCTGCTCTCTCTACTCCCAGGGTCACGAAGGCTTCCGGAGAGGGGGTGAGAGGGTGGGATGTCTGCACTTCAACTTGAAAATTGCTTCTTTTCGGCCACAATTAGAACAGAAGAGGGTCAGTTCAGAGGCAGAAACACTTTTCAGCCCCCAGCAGAAAAAAAAAAAAAAAAACAGTTCCAGCCACACACCCCCCTCCCAGCATGCTTTCTGCCCTCAGCCCGGCCTCTCTCCCACTCCTCCCCCCCAGGCCCTGGCCTCCTGCCGAGACACCCTGGTCTTCTGCTGCACCGAGAGGCTCCAAGTTGTGGACTTGATGAACAAGCCCCTGGACAAGGTTCTGGAGCTGGCCGGCCGCCACTCCTGGGTGGACCTCTCCCGCATCCCCACCCCCAACACTCAGGGTCACAAAACGCCGCCTACAGACCCCGTGGGCGTGTACACACCAGGTAGGCCCCCTCAGAAAGGAGTCCGCTGTAGTGGGTGCTCACCCACTCCCCTCCGCTTCTCAGCTGCCCCTTTTCCTGGGGCATTATCCCCCTAGAGCCGTGGTCAGCAAACTGCGGCTCGCGAGCCACATGCGGCTCTTTGGCCCCCTGAGTGTGGCTTTTCCACAAAATACCACGGCCTGGGCGAGTCTGTTTTGAAGAAGTGGCGTTAGAAGAAGTCTAAGTTTAAAAGGTTTGGCTCTCATATGGCAAACTCCTTTAGTGTGGTGCATTTTTTTTTCTAATAAAGATGACTAAAATGAAAAAAGAAGAACAAAATTGGCTCTCAAAAAAAAAAATCTCAATAGTTGTAATGTTGATATTTGGCTCTGTTGACTAATGAGTTTGCCGACCACGAGGGCCTAGACCAAGCAAGAGGGCTGAGAGCCAGGCTCCAGCTGAGTCCCCCTTCTGGAATAGCTCCTCACCCTGCCTACTGCTGCTTCCCACACCCTCTCCTCACTCCACCACCCCTCCCCTGGGCCTCCTCCCAGGCCCTCAGGAAAACCTCCTCCCCCAAAGCCCACCACCACGGTGGCAATAGAGAAAGTGATGCAGCCCTAGCTGGTTTGGCTCAGTGGATAGAGCTTCGGCCTGCAGACCAATGGGTCCCGGATTCAGTTCTGGTCATGGCACTTACTTTGGTTGCAGGTTCCTCCCCCAGCCCGGGACCTGATCAGGGCTCCTGCAGGATCCATGTGTTTCTCTCACGTCATGTTTCTCTCTGTCTTTCCCTCTCTCTTCCACTCTCTCTCTTTAAAAAAAAAAAAAAAAAAAAAGTCGCCCTGACGGGTTTGGCTCAGTGGATAGAGCTTCGGCCTGTGGACTCAACGGTCCCAGGTTCGATTCCGGTCAAGGGCACGTACCTTGGTTGCGGGCACATCCCCAGTAGGGGGCGTGCAGGAGACAGCTGATCGGTGTTTCTCTCTCATCGATGTTTCTCACTCTCTATCCCTCTCCCTTCCTCTCTGTAAAATAAAATCAATAAAATATATATTTTTTTAAAGTCAATGGGAAAAATATCTTCGGGTGAGGATTAACCACAAAAAAAATAAACAAACAAACAAAAGAGAGGGTCAGAGAGAGCCAGGGGAAGGTTGGGGGCTTGGCACCCACGCGGGCCCCACCCTCCTGCAGAGTGCGCCGCGGCGCTGAGCGAAGCCAAGCGGCTGTTGCTGGACTCCAAGGACATCTTACAAGAAATGGCAAAGAACGAGGAGGAAGTGCAGGAGCGACAGCGGCAGGTCAGCGACAGCGTGTGCAACTCGCTGGCCATAAAGATGCGCGAGACCACGGTGCTGAAGGTGCGCGCCCGGGCGCGCCCCGGAGGGGGTGTCTGGGGGGCCCGGGTGGGAGGGGACCAAGGCCGAGAAGGGGGGACCCGGGAAGAGAGTGGTTGGGGCGCCAGCGTGATCCCCCTGCTCTCTCACCCCCCACACCCCCACCCCCCAGGAAAGAATGAACATGACGTTAGGCCTGATGAGGGGGACCATCCACCGGTGCAACAAATTCAACCAAGAGATGTACATCACCCGCGGCCTCATCAAGGTATGGTGGGGGGGGGGGGGCAGGGCCTGCGGGGAGGAGGCCGGGGATGCCCGCGTCCAGGGGGGCTCACGGCTCGGCACCCCGCCCTTATCCAGGGTCCTCTGTCAAAAAGTCACCTGGAGACTCGAGAGAAACTGGACAGACCCCTGGTCCGCGTGTACCAGAGGCACGTGGGCACCCAGCTCCCGGAGCCAGCGCACCTCACCCTGGTACGCCCCTCTCATTCGCTCCCCTGGGTGAGACTTCCGCCCCAAGGACGCGTGTCCCGGGGAAGAGCCTCGCACCCGACTTTGTCAGTCCTTCCCCTACCTCCCCAATGCGTCCCCGCAAGTAAGACCCCTCAACCCCCGCCCCCGCAACCCACCCCACTCGCTCATGGTCCGCCTCCTCTCTCAGTGCCTCCCCAGGCTCCCGCCTGGCACACTTTGCCCAGATGCTGGCCCTCACCCCAGGCCCCCCTGCCCCCGGCCCCGCCCTGTCCCTGGTAATTTTTCCAGCACTTCTGGCCCAGGGGTGCCCCCGCCCCCCACTCCGAGGCGCACCATTTCTTCAGCTTGCTCCCTGGCCCAGATGAGTCTGCCCCCCTCCTCCTCCCTGCTCTCGTCGCCTCCCTTTTTGGGATCCTCTTGGGCGGTCCCCCCAACACGGCCCGCCCTTCCCCCTGCCCTCCCCCCGCCAGGGCACTGACAAGCTGCAGCGCCACATCTCGCACGTGGAGAAGAACCTGGAGGATCTGCGCACCACGCACAAGAGCCTCGCCCGCTGCCTCGACAACAAGAGGATCGGGCACGAGGTGGACTACAACGTGGTGCGCCTGCGCCTCCGCCAGAGGCACCCGCACGTCAACTACCAGCAGGCACAGAGCCTGGTCAGCGACTGGGACCCGAGACCGCCGCCCAAGACTAGGACCCGCCCGCAAATGCGGCCACCAAAAGCGGACAGCAAGGCTGCCAAGTAGCAGGCGCGCCCCCTAACACCCCAGCACCACCACCACTGCACACACACACCTCCTACCCCCATGGCAGGTTCCCCTGGGAAACTTCTCAGCCTGGTGACCCTCCCTCTCCCCTGGCTCACCCTCCCTCCGAGCGCCCTCTTAGCAGAATTATAACTAAAACGAACAATCATTACACTTCCTAGGCATCTCCTGTAGAGCGATCATTTACCCGACAGCACTTGGGGAGCCGTGTATCCTGGAAGTCAACCGGATGGCTGTGGGTACCAGGGTTCCGGGGTTTCAAAACCCTGGCTTTCCAAGCTACGTGGCCTTGGTGGGTGTCTCCACCAGTGAAAAGGAAGAATTGCAGCACCCACCTCAAAGGCTTGTAAGGATAGGTGCGTTCATATGCAGAAGGCCTTAGAATGGTGACCGCATAGTCAACACCCTCAGTGCACTGAGTCGTTATCATCCTCATTGTCCAGTTGAGGGAACGGGCACAGTGAGGCTGAGCAGCTCCCCTGAAGCCCTCTCTGGTGGAGACTTACTCTCCCAGCCCCCAAGCAGCTCAAGTGGAAAGTTTGGGGTTGAGTTCCACTGCCCTTTACTTCCTTTACCAAGAGGGGTTTAGGGGGTGATGGGGTGGGGACGGCTCCTTCCCATAGCTTGCTTTCTTGCTTGCTTGCTTGCTTGCTTTCTCCCCCTCCCCGCCTACAAAGTTTCAGGTTCTGAGTCAGGCAGTGGGAGTGCATCAGTGAGCAAGGTTGCCGTAGGCCCGGATCTCAGAGAGCTCACAAGTGGTAGACCAAGTGCAGCCAACAGCATCCTTTTGGATGCAGCTGCAGCATGGCCGCTTAGGAAGCCCACCAACTGCAACCACCCACCCATCAGCTTGTCCTCTCTGTTCTCCTGGCCTGTTGACACCCTCCCATGACACCAAGCTGTACGATCTGCTCTCCATGGGGACGTCTCAGGGTGTGGCATATGTAGGATAGACTGCTCAAGCAAGCCACAAATATTTCCTAAGCAACTGTTCTCTAGAGGCTGTGTTCAGTGCTGAGGATACACTGAGGACCAACAGAGGCATGGTCCCTCTCTGCCTCGTGGAAGTGACCGTGTATATGCAGAGAATGGTCCTCACAAATGTTATCTTTTAGGCAGAGCCAGCCAGTCTCATGGACACAGCTTAGCCCCGCCAATATTTTACAGAGAAGGCAATGAAGTTCAGGAAGGCGAACTCACTTGCCCAGGGTCACAGAACCAGAGAGGAAGTAGGGCTAAACCTGGGTCTGCACGCTCCCTTGCTCTACACTGCAAGCATCGGCCATGGGCTCACCATGACCTTCATTGGTCTCCTTAACAACCAAGTGAAGATGGTGTCAGTTATGCCCATTGGACCGGAAATACATAGAAAATAAGTAGCTTGCTACCCCGGATCACAGAGATGAGAAGGAGTAGGGCTGAGGGGTTCAAATGAACCATCTCTGACTCAGAACCAATAGGCATCACAGCCATTTTCCTTATCTCAAGAGGGACTTCACAGCCTGAGGGTCATCGGGAGCTCCTGAGGGTTAAGAATGTCCTTCCTGCCCAAACCGGTTTGGCTCAGTGGATAGAGCATTGACCTGTGGACTGAGAGGTCCCAGGTTCGATTCCAGTTGGGGGCATGTACCTTTGGTTGCGGGCACATCCCCAGAGGGGCGTATGCATGAGGCAGCTGATGGATGTTTCTCTCTCATGGATGTTCCTGACTATATGTCCCTCTTCCTTCCTCTCTGTAAAAAAATCAATAAGATATATATTTTTTAAAATGTTCTTCCTGCCATGGCTGGTTTGGCTTGAGTGAATAGAGCTTCTGCCTGCAGACTGAAAGGTCCCAGATTCGATTCTAGTTAAGGGCACATGCCCAGGTTTCTGGCTGATCCCCAGTAGGGGGCATGCAGGAGGCAGCCAATCAATGATTCTCTCTCATCATTGATGTTTCTTTCTCTCCCTCTGAAATCAATAAAAATACATATTTTTAAATGTTTTTCCTCTCCAGTGTATCCCAAAGTGTGGTACGCATACCCCCAGGGGTACAGAAAGAGTTTGGTGGGGGTACGAGTTGCACCGGAGTTTGGTGGGGATATGCACTGCACTGTGCTTAGCTGCGCCTAATTCTATGTTCTCATGAGTCAAGTCAAGACAGTCTTGTGAGGCATGAGATGGTCCGGTGTGCAAATAAATGTTATTTATAATATAACTTTTATTTACATTTTATTATGAATAATTTTATTTTTCATTTATTATTATTTTGTGTATGTACCAAAAAAGAAAAAATGTTATTTATAATATAACTTTTATTTACATTTTATTATGTATGTACCAAATATAATATAACTTTTATTTACATTTTATTATGTATGTACCAAATATAACTTTTATTTACATTTTATTATGTATGTACCAAATATAATATAACTTTTATTTACATTTTATTATGTATGTACCAAATATAATATAACTTTTATTTACATTTTATTATGTATGTACCAAATATAATATAACTTTTATTTACATTTTATTATGTATGTACCAAAAAAGAAAAATGTTATTTATAATATAACTTTTATTTACATTTTATTATGAATAATTTTATTTTTCATTTATTATTATTTTGTATATGTACCAAAAAAAGAAAAAATAAATATATTTTGGTTGTTATTAAAATACATCCATTATTTTGTTTTTGACGAGGGGTACTCAGCGTTAAGAAAATTATAGAAGGGGTGCACATATGTCAAAAGTTTGGGGAACACTGCAACAGGAAGCAGATATATGTCAACCATAATTTTTTTAAACCAAGCATCATTTTTTAGGTCTACCTAGTGCCATGTTTTTCATATTTTTAGTTTCCTAAGATTATTTCTGAAATGCTCTATAGGATTCCTTAGGCAAAAAGACTGTGATTTAATACACCATTTTCTCTGTGCCTCACAGAGAAAATGGTGTATTAGACAAGCTTCCTTTGGCGATGAGTTATAATTCTGTTGACTGTAAGTTTAATATTACTGACTCACAATAACATATTTTTGAATAATGTGTATTAACTAAGGCATCTTTAAACATAAATACACAACTAAACAAAGTTATGGCCCTAGCCGGTTTGTCTTAGTGGATAGAGCGTCAGCCTGAAGACTGAAGGGTCCCAGGTTCAATTCAGGTCAAGGGCATGTGCCTAGATTACAGGCTTGGTCCCCAGTGGGGGGCATGCAGGAGGCAGCTGATCAATGAGTTTCTCTCATCATAGATGTTTCTATCTCTCCCTCCCTCTCCCTTCCTCTCTGAAATAAATTTTTTAAAAGAAAAGATATATCTGCCGAAACCGGTTTGGCTCAGTGAATAGAGCGTCGGCCTGGGGACTGAAGGATCCCGGGTTCGATTCCGGTCAAGGGCATGTACCTTGGTGGCGGGCATATCCCCAGTAGGGGGTGTGCAGGAGGCAGCTGATTGATGATTCTCTCTCATGGATGTTTCTGGCTCTCTATCCCTCTCTCTTCCTCTCTGTAAAAACTCAATAAAAATATTTTTAAAAAAAGATATATCTAATTTTAAGAAAATATGGTTATGTGTTGAGCAGTTGAGAAAAATGTTATGACCAGAGGCTCAAAAGAACCTATCCATTCAAGTACTTCCGCTGGGAGCAATGGTTGCTTATTTGGGCAACTTTATAGAATATAACAACAGTGAATGATGAGAACTGCCTTTATTGGCAAAGGAGTAGGCAGGAGGTAGAGACAGGATGCTAATTATTGTGGGGAGCTGCCTACCCTTTGGTAAGTCAGGAAGGGACAAGGTAGTCAGAAGCAGGCATCCTGGCAATACCCTTCCCCCTCCATGGGTCAGTGTCCCCGCCTGTTCACAGCCAGAGAGAGAGGAGCCCATTGGTGCAGTCCATACATCCTTCCAGAGCACAGAGCTGCCGCCTCCACCCTACTGGCTTTTGAGCCTCTTGCAGGTCCTCTCTGGGGCTGGGGTTGTCCCTTTGCCTGACTGTCCATCCATTCTTCCCATGAGCCTTGCTTGGGGATGCAAATGCTCCCCTCTGAACAATGCCCTACCTCTGATTGAACCGGCCCATTTGTCGCCTCAGTCACCCAGTGTTCCCCCACAGCTTTGCACAACCCCCTTTGTTGCCTCAGAGCTGAGATTTCAGCTGCTGCCCCAGGCCGAGTTGTGGGCACCCAGGGAGCCTCTCAATGGGACCATCACGTGGGTGTCATCACCCCTGTGGGAAAGATGAAGAAATAGGCTCCACGCAGTGGAACGGTTTCAAAAGCCACCCAGCAAGAGAGGGGTCATGTCAGGACTTTAAAAAGGGAGGGGATGCCCCCCACCTGGAGATATGCCACAGCCCCCAAAGAATGGTCCAGGTCCCATCCTCCTGAGAACACCTGCTGGGCCAGTGGTCGGCAAATCGCGGCTCCCAAGCCACATGCGGCTCTTTGGCCCCTTGAGTGCGGCTCTTCCACAAAATACCACGTGCAGGCACACATGTACAGTGCAATTACACCTTTGTGGCCCATGCGCAGAAGTCGGTTTTCAGCCTGGGTGAGTCTATTTTGAAGAAGTGGCATTAGAACACTCAAGGGGCCAAAGAGCCGCATGTGCCTGGCGAGCCACGGTTTGCCGACCACTGTCCTGGGCCACCTTCCAGACCTACCAGAATCTGAATCCCAGTGGGCAGAGCTGAGGACTGTGCGTTTCTAATGAGCGTCCCAGGGACATCTGATGCCTGCCAGTGCTCAAAATGCATTTCCTGGGGGGAATACAGGGTCATCAGTAAAAGTGTCAATGATGAAAGAAGAAGGAAAGAAAGAAAGAAAGAAAGAAAGAAAGAAAGAAAGAAAGAAAGAAAGAAAGAAAGAAAGAAAGAAAGAAGAAAGAAAGAAAGAAGAAAGAAAGAAAGAAAGAAAGAAAGAAAGAAAGAAAGAAAGAAAGAAGAAAGTAACAAAGAAGAAAGAAAGAAAGAAAGAAAGAAAGAAAGAAAGAAAGAAAGAAAGAAAGAAAGAAAGAAAGAAATGCATTTCCTCCCTGCTGCCAACTTGCCCGGGCCGATTTCATCACCAGCCACAGTAGACACTAGCACAAATGGAGGCGCTAGCACAAATGTTTTCATTTTAATTTCTTTTTTTCTTTTTTTAGATTCTTTTTTCTTCATATGTTTTTATTGACTTTAGAGAGAGAGAAAGAAAGAGGGAAAGCGAGATAGAAATATCAATGGTGAGAAAGAAACATCATCAATCGGCTGCTTCCTACACGCCCCCTACTGGGATTAAGCTGCAACCGGGGTATGTGCCCTGACTGGGAATCCAACCAGTGACCTTTTGGTTCATGGATCAACACTCAACCACTAAACCACACCAGCCAGGCCATTTTAATTTCTTTTAAAGTCAGAAGAAACATGAATACATAACATGGAACTATAATTTATTTATATAATATACAGTAGTTTGTCATACAATATAATTGTATAATTTTTACATTAATAAATTGTATAATAATCTAAATTTTTAAATTATATTTATCTTTATACCAATGCAGTTTTACCAATATGTTTAATTGTGGTAAAATACACATAACATAAAATTTACCATCTTAAGTATTTTAAAATATTTTTTTTATTGATTTTAGAGAAAGAGATGAAGGGAGAGGGAGAGAAACAATGATTAACTATGTCTTGCACGCCCCCTACTGGGGATTAAATCTGCAACCCAGGCATGTGCCCTGACCCGGAATCGAACCAGCGACCTCTTGGTGCATGGGGCAATACTTAACCAACTGAGCCACACCAGCTAGTGTCCAGTTCAGTGGCAGTGAGTACATTCACATTGTTGTGCAGCCATCACCACCATCCATCTCCAGAACTCTTTATCTTGCAAAACTGAAACTCTGTTCCTATTAAATGCTAACTCCCCATCTTCCTGCCCAACCCCTGGCAACTACCATTCTACTTACTTCCCCTATGATTTGACTACTCTAGGGACATGATTTAAGTTATACTGATGTAGTTTTAAATAATTTTTAAATATTTTTATGAAGGGGCCCACAAAGTCATTCAGACAGTCATTCAGTAACATCAACTGAATCCAGCCACACTGCTAAGCCATAGGAGCAGGCATATAACAAACTTTGGGTAAACATTTGTTTCTTGAATTAATAAACAAATAAACAGTTAACTTTAAATTTGCAGAGTGTTTCTGCATGCATTGCCTTATCTTTTTCACACCAACAAAAACAATAATCCTATGTAATAAAAGTCTAATATGCCGTTCAACCAAGCAAAGCGTAATATGCTAATGAGCTGTTAAGGCCGCTCAACCACACGCTATGATGTGCACTGACCACCAAGGGGCAGAGCTCCGACCAGTAGGTTAGCTTGCTGTTGGGATCCAGCCAATCGGGACTGAGCAAGATGGTCCAGACACATCCTGGAGCCCTCCTACAGTTTCTCCCCGGCTGGCCAACCTCCTGCATCCCTCCCTGACCCTGATTGTGCACCAGTGGGGTCCCTTGGCCTGGCCTGTGCCCTCTCAGAATCCAGGACCCCTCAAGGGATGTCAGAGAACCGGTTTTGTTCCTATCCTGCAGGCCAGGCCAAGGGAACCCTCAGGTGCACAAATTTGTGCACCGGGCCTCTGGTGTTTTTAATAATATCAAATACCATAGTCAGCATTTAACTTTGTCCAATTGGGTAATTTTAAAAAAAAAAACATATTCTTCAAAGCACAATTCCAAATAAGGTCCATACAATTGTGCATTGCCTTATTTAATTTTCCATTTTAGAAATGCAGCCCTAACCAGTTTAGCTCAATGGATAGAGCATCTGCCTGTGGATTCAAGGGTCTCAGGTTCAATGCCGGTCAGGGGCATGTATCTTGGTTGCAGGCACATCCCCAGTAGGGGTGTGTAGGAGGCAGCTGATTGATGTTTCTCTCTCATTGATGTTTCTAACTCTCTCTCCCACTCCCTCTCTGTAAAAAATCAATAAAATATTTTTTAAATGCAAAGAAACAAAATTGAAACACACTCATAGAGAACAGACTGGTGGTGCCAGAGGAGAAGGGTTTAGAGGAATGGGTGGAAAAGGTAAAGGGATTGAGAAATACAAATTGGTAGTCACAAAATAGTCACAGAGATGTAAAGATAGTCATTAGTATTGCAATAACCTAGTCTGTGTGGCTCAAGTAGTTGATCGTACATCAGGTCAGGGCACAAGCCTGGTTTTGGGCTTAATCCCCAGGAGGAGGCGCACAGGAAGCAATAATCAGCGATTCTCTGCCATCATTGATGTTTCTACCTCTCTCTCCCTCCCCCTTCCTCTCTCTGAAATCAATAAAAATGTATTTTAAAATAATAACATTCTGTTAACTATGTATGGTGCAAGCTGGGTGCTAGAAATATCAGGGGGAACACTTTGCAAAGCATATTATTATCTAAGCACTACACTGTATACCTTAAATCAATAGAAAGCAACTTTAAAAGTAAACTGTAATTGAAATTTTTAAAAAGAAGAAATACAAATATTCCTTAGTAATCCTCTATTTCACTGTCACTTAGCTGGCTTCCTTATTGTCTTTCCAGTTTTCCCGGAGACTGGCTGGGGAGGCAGTACAGCATCACCGGGGAGAGAAGTAGACCTGGGCTTGCTTGATCCTTCCTAGCTGTGTTACCTTAAGCAACTTGCTTATCCTCTTTGAGTCTCTGTTTTCTCATCTGTACAACTGTGGGTACAGCAGTACCTCTCCCACCAGGTTGCTGTCAGGAGTCATTGAGACAATGCTGCAGGTCATTTACCTCAGTGCCTGATATAGAAGGATGTCTCCATACATGGTAAAACACATGCTCAATGTTTTTTATTGAGGTGAAATTCAGGTGACATAAAATTAAATACACAACATGATAGGAGTGGTTACTTCAGAGCAACAGTTTTTCTATTTAAGGTGACACTCACGGTCCCATCATAAATACTTTTACCTCAAACTCTAGGACCTCTGGGTGATGAGAAGTTCCCTCCAGCAGTCCAATGGCAGTCTTTCAGTCAGGAAAGCAAACAATAAGTTATCTGCCCCATACACATCAAATAAAGTGTTGGGAACCAAACAGGCGAGTAGTGATTTAAAACCCCTACGATGACATTGCCCTAGTTAGTTTGACTCAGCGGATAGAGTGTTGGCCTGAGGACTGAAGGGTCCCAGATTTTATTCCAGTCAAGCGCACATACCTCAGTTGCAGTCTCAATCCCCGGCCCTGGTTAGGGCCCATGTGAAAGGCAAAGGCAAACAATCAATGTGTCTCTCTCACATTGATGATTTTCTCTCTCTCTCTCTCTCTCTCTCTCTCTCTCTCTCTCTCTCTCCTCCTTTTTCTTCTTCTCCTCCTCTTTCTCCTCCTCCTTCTCCTCCTTTTCTTCCTCCTTCTCCTCCTCCCTTCCACTCTCTCTAGAAATCAATGGGAAAATACCCTCTGGAGAGGATTGACCAAGAAAATAAAACAAAATAAAAGTAAATAAAACCACTATGATAAAATGAGAAGAGTTAACACTGAGCATCCCCTAATCATTAGCAAGTGGCAAATCTTTCAGGCAGACTATTAAAGAATTTCTTCTCTGGGAATAGAGTGTGCTTCTCTTTAAAAAAAAAGTATTGATTTCCAAGAGGACGGAAGAGGGAGAGATAGAAACATCAATGATGACAGAGTATCATTGACTGCTGTCTCCTTCATACACCCTCCTGAGGATCAAGCCAGAAACCCAGCACATGCCCTCACCAAGAATTGCACCATTATCTCCTGGTTCATAGGTTGATGCTCAACTGCCGGAAGCCAGTTCCAGCATGTCATAATTGCAAGAGTTTCATCGAAAGGTTCATGGAACTTAGGGGCTCAACAAGGGCTGACTCACATATGTTATTCCCTGTTGGGAATGGCTTAAGGCATTTCCCCAAACCTGAAAATGATGCATTAAATTGATTGTTTGCTGCCAGACAGCTCATGGCATCTTAATCCACATGTTGTTGCCTCCTACTGGCCAACCACCTGAATAGCTGCAAGCAATTCCCCATTCTGACAATGGAACTCTGTAGACAAAACCCTACCCTTTGACGTTTATATCTCCACCTTGCCTTGGGACAAATTGTGTTAATAAAAAGCAAGGGGTCCTGAGACAAGGAAAACTTAGTTGCATTAACTAGGTTTCTCCAACCTCCCAATGCCTTTTGAAATTATCTTTCATCTCTGAACTCTTACTTAAGTTACACGCAGCCTTTCTCCAGATTATTGAACCCTTCTTAATGCTGGACAAGAACCCTGGCACTCAACCACTGAGCCAAATCAGCCAGGGCGAGCGAGCTTCTTTTGCTCAAGAAAAACTCAGGATGTTATTAGAAGGTACTTTACTTGCAACTAGTAGATAAATATGTCTTAAAAATATAACACACACACACAGTAATTATAGACAACAAAACTGCATTATGAGCATTAAACTTGCTTAGAGACTAGATCCTAATTGTTCCCACCACTAGAAATAATTCATTACGTGACATGACAGGGGGAGTTAGCTAGTGCACAATGGCAATTTTATTGCCACATACATTTATCAAATCACTAGATTACACAAGTGTACTGTGGAGATATTGCCAGTCTGGTTCCAGACCATGGCAATAAAGTGAATATCACAATTAAGTGAGTCGCATACAATGTTTGGTTTCCAAGTCCATGTAGAAGTTATATTTACACAATACCGTAGTCTATTAAACGTGCACTCGCATTATGTCTTAAAAATGCGCATACCTTAATTTAAAATACTTCATTGAGAGAGAGAGAGAGAGAGAGAGAGAGAGAGAGAGAGAGAATGCTCTCATCTGAAGTATGGCATCAATCAAACTAAGAAAATGATCCTGTGTGCAACTGTATTTTTTTAAGTAGCAAAGAATAAATTTAACCAAGATGGTAAAAGACCTGTACTCATAAATGTATTAGATACTGAAGAAGATACAAATACAAGAGAGACCCAAGATGGTGGCCTAGGTAAACACAGGTACTTTCCACCTCCCACAACCACATCAAAATTACAACTAAAATACAGAACAACCATCATTCAGAACTGCCTGAAATCTGGTTGAATGGAAGTCCTCCAACTAGAGAAGTAAAGAAAGCACACAGAGACTGGTAGGAGAGTGGATGCCTGGAACAGGCTGGTCGGACACCCATGCGTGGCGTTTTTGTCAATTGGGAGGTATATCTCTGCTGCAAAGGACTCCCTTTAGGTGTAAGGGGTCCCAACCCCACACCAGCGCTCCTGCCCATGGTTTCAGAGATGGAAAGAGAAGTCCTCATAACTTCAGGCTGGGAAGGTGGCTGAGTGACACAGAGGCAATTGGAGCCTCAGGCAGTTTCTCTTAAAGAACCAGCACATGAACTTACATGGACTCACTCCCTCTGAG
Source organism: Vespertilio murinus (assembly GCA_963924515.1). Classification (NCBI taxonomy): domain Eukaryota; kingdom Metazoa; phylum Chordata; class Mammalia; order Chiroptera; family Vespertilionidae; genus Vespertilio; species Vespertilio murinus. The sequence continues at coordinate 88,175,417 of OZ004708.1, forward strand.
CTCCAGAGCTGGGGCAGCAGCTTGAGGGGATCCAGGGGCATACAGAGAGGAACTAGATTGTCTACCATCAGAACAAGACCTCAGGAGTGGCTTTCTCCCAGACAAAGGTGCTCGCAGGGATCATTGTTCCCATACAGAGACCTCACCCATTGCAGAGCTGGCACAGCCATATCTGAGTTTCCATCAGCCTAGCTCACACTCTTTGCCCCACCCTGTTGATTCCCTGAGACCCCGCCCATGCAATTTGAAGCCCCACCCAAGCTGTTTGCAGCAGCTTTTCTATATGAATGGGCCTATCCTGTCTCAGGCTTTCAGACTTTCCTAAAATCTCTCAAATAATAGCAGTTGCTATCAGCATGCCCCATACCTATCAATAAGTGGCCCAAGATAGCCTGCCTGGGCGCTTCTAAGCCCAACACAAGTAACAATCATCTGCAGATATATATGTGGTTCCTGCTGGTTTCACCCCAAACAGTGGCTGACTTTCATCTTCTGGTAGGCCCCAGAGCCAGTGCTCCTGGTGGATAGCTTCAGACCACAGCAGATTACAACTCTACACATCCACAAGTGACACACTCAAGGGGCAGACTCAGTGAGCACCAAAGCCCCACTGAAGCAAATCCTAATCTTTAGGGGTGTTTCCTGCACAGTAGCTCTCCTACTGTAGTTGCAGCTGGTCCTCACAGCCAATTGGCCTGGAGGACAATTCCTCCCAGTGACACCAAGAGCAATCAAGGCTCAACTACAACAAGACTGTGCACACATCCCACACAGGGGCGCACCTAGAGTGCCCAGCTCAGGTGACTGAGGAGGCTGAGCCACTGGGCCCTACAAGACACCTACTACACAAGGCCAATTCCAGGAAACATAGCAGCTCTACTTAATGTGTAGCAACTAACATAAGGAAGCTGCCAAAATGCATTGACAAAGAAACATGTCACAAATGAAAGAACAGAAAAACTCTCCAGAAAAAGAACTAAATGAAATGGAAGCAAGCAAACTACTAGATCAGCGATCACCAATCTTTCAGACCTCACTGACCACCAGTGGTCTGTAGACCACCAGTTGGCAACATCTGTACTAGATGTAGAGTTCAAAACAATGATTATTAGGTTGCTCAAGGATCTTAATGAGAGCTTCAAGGATCTTTTGAGAATTTCAAAGACATGAAAAAGGACCAGTCAGAAATGAAGGATGCACTGACTGAAAAAAGAATTTACAAGGCTCCCATAGGAGAGTAGAGGATTCTGATAATCAAATAAATGATTTGGAATATAAGAAAGCAAAATATACCCAATCAAAAGAGCAAAAAGAAAAAAGAATCCCAAGTATAAAGATAATGTAAGGAGCCTCTGGGACAACTTCAAGTGTACCAACATTTACATTATGAGGGTGCCAAGAGAGCAAGAAGGAGACAAGAGAGCAAGATATTGAAAATGTTTTTGAAGAATTAATGACAAAAAACTTCCCATACCGGGTGAAAGAAGTAGACTTACAACTTCAGGAAGTTCAGAGAGTCCCAAAAAAGAAGAATCCAAAGAGGACCCCACCAAGACACATAATTAAAATTCCAAAAGTTGTAGGGGAGGCTGGGGGAAGGTCAATGAGGAAGAAAAAAGCAGACATATGTACTACTATTTGTAATACTTTAAACTAAACTAAAGTAAAATAAAATAAAATAAAATAAGAAAAACAAATAAAATGCCAAAAGCTACAGACAAAGAGAGAATTTTTAAAAAGAGCAACAGAAAAGCAGTTAGTAAGAAGAAGGGGAGGGATCAAATATATGAAAAATAAATAAAATGGCAATAAGTACATATATATCAACAATTGAATCTAAAAATAAATGAATAGGCATCTAATGAACAAAATAAAATGCTGAATAAAACAGAACCAGAGGCTTAGAAACTTGGAACAGACTGATAAATCTCAGAGAAAAGGGGGAGGAGCAAGAAGAGATTAACCAATGAACTTCTTTGCATATTTACCTATGGAAACAGACAATAGGGTGGTGAAGGCCTGGGGTAGGATGGGAACTGGGTAGAAGGGGGCAATAGGGAGTTAAAAGAGGAGCATCTTTAATAATCTCAACAATAAATATTGTTTTTAAAAGAAAAGAAGATACAGCTGTAACCAATTTGGCTCAGTGGATAGAGCATCTGCCTGCGGACTAAAAGGTCCCAGGTTTGATTCCAGTCAAGAGCATGTACTTTGATTTCAGGCACATCCCTGGGGGGGAGGGGGGTGTGCAGGAGGCAGCTGATCAATGTTTCTAACTCTCTATCCCTCTCACTTCCTCTCTGTAAAAAATCAATAAAATATATTTTAAAAAAAGAAAAGAAGAGCCAAAACCGGTTTGGCTCAGTGGTAGAGCGTCGGTCTGCGGACTGAAAGGTCCCAGGTTCGATTCCGGTCAAGGGCATGTACATTGGTTGCGGGCACATCCCCGGTAGGGGGTGTGCTGGAGGCAGCTGGTCGATGTTTCTCTCTTGTCGACGTTTCTAGCTCTCTATCTCTCTCCCTTCTTCTCTGTAAAATATCAATAAAATATTTTTTTTTAAAGTATACTACATGGCCATAGTAATCAAAACAGCATAGTATTGGCATAAAAACAGACATATAGATCAATGGAAAAAAGAGAGATCCCAGAAATAAACCAATGTCAAATGGTCAATTAATATGTGACAGAGGATGCTAAAAAGATACAATGGGTTAAAGACAATCTATTCAATAAATGGTGTAGGAAAAACTGTACAGATACATGCAAAAAAATGAAATTAGACTGCTTTCTTACATCATATATAAGAATAAACTTGAAATGGATTTAAGATTTAAATATAAGACACAAAACCATAAAACTTCTTTAAAATAGGCTGTAAACACTCTGTTATTAATTGTAGCAATAATTTTTCTGATATATCTCCTCGGGCAAGGGAAACAAAAGAAAAAGATAAACAAATGGGACTACATCAAACTAAAAAGGTTTTTCAATTTTAGTATTCGGCAGCACATATACTAAAATTGGAACAATGCAGAAAAGATTAGCATGGCCTCTGTGTAAGGATGACACACAAATTCATGAAATGTTCCTTATTTTAAAAAAAAAGGTTTTCATAGAAAAGAAAATCATTAACACAATGAAAAGACAACCCACTGAATGAGAGAACATATTCACCAAAGATACATCTGATAAGGGTTTAATATCCAAAATTTATTTTTTTAAAAACACTTATAAAACTCAACACACACACACACACACACACACACACACACACAAAGATCTGATTTAAAATGGGCAGAGGATCTGAATGGGCACTTCTCCAAAGAGGTCATACACCAAGACTACTCTCTGTGCTTCTTGGACTTGTAAACCTATTTCTTTCACCAGGTATAGGAAATATTCTGTCACTATTTCTTCAAATAGGTTTTCAATATCTTGCTCAGTCTCTCTCTCTTCTCCTTCTGGAACCCCCGTAGTGTGAATGTTGGTATACTTAAAGTTGTCCCAGAGGGTCCTTACACTATCTTCATATTTGGGGATTTTTTTTTTCTTTTTGTTCTGATTGGGTGGTTTTTGCTTCTTCATATTTGAAATCATTGATTTGATTCTCAGAATCTTCTAATCCACTGTGGAATCCCTGTAAATTCATCTTTATTTCAGTTAACGTATGCTTAATTTCTGATTGGCCCTTTTTCATGTCTTTGAAATTCTCACTAAGATCCTTGAAAGTCTCACTAAGTCCCTTGAAGCTCTCATTAAGATCCTTGAGCAACCTAATAACCATTGTTTTGAACTCTGTATCCAGTAGTTTGCATGCTTCCATTTCTTTCATTTGAGATATGTTTCTTTGTCTCTGAATTTTAGCTGCTTCCCTATGTTGGTTGCTACACATTAGGTAGAGCTGCTCTGTCTCCTGGAATTGGTAGAGTGGCCTTGTGTAATAGGTGTCTGTTAGGTCGAGGCGGCGGAGAGGGGTGGGGGGAGCCAGATGGATGGTGACAAAGATAGCTGGCTAGCTGGTGCCTTCCTAGGGCCTTCCTAGACCCCTGGCCCGAGGCAGGAATTCCACACTACTCATGCCCTCCACCCTCCCCTCCCTAAACAGCTGTATAAAAGAAGTACCTATGCCGCTTTTTGGCTCGAACTTCCCTGACCCACCCTCGGACCAGCGAGCTCTGCCCGGGAGTGCAGATTAAAAAAAACCTTCTTAATCGCCTGGATTCCGTGTCTTGCTTCTGCGTCGAAAACCTCTCAGATGGGACCTTACAACCTTACATCTTTGGTGCAAAACCCAGGCACAGGGCAAGTGCCCTGCCCTGTAAGACCTTTCCCGGTCTGGGGTGCCCCCGTGGCTAAGGAACCCTCAGATTTCTCTCCAACTCGGCAACGTCAGAGTCAGCGGTGAGTCCCAGTCTCTATTGATTGATTCCTAGGGTCATTTTTTTCCTGCATCTCTGTCCATAAACCGCGGCCGCATCAGAGATTGCCCCAGGTGCAGCCCTCCGGACCTCTCAGGGAGGTTCCCTGAGTCAGGGGTCGTGGTGAAGACATTCCCACTCCCCCTTGACTCTCCAGCCTAATTCCAGACCCCGGGAGGCAGGGGGGCACACCCTCCTGCCATCCCTCGGGTCCCCGGTCCATAGCTTTGGGCTTAGTTAGGACACTGGTCCTTGGGCCTCGGCTATCGACCTGACCCTAGGTGTCAAAATGGGCAACCAAAAAACCAAATTAGATCCAAAGACCCCCCACTGGGGTGTCTTGTCACCAATCTGGCTAAGCTAGGCCTGTCCCAAGATCTGTGTCCTAAACACCTCATTTACTTCTGTAATGTGGCATGGCCTCTGTATGAATTGGACAACGGGTCAAGATGGCCTGAACATGGGACTTTTGATCTTAACATTCTGACTGACCTCAACAATTTTTGCAAATGAGCTGGGAAGTGGCTGGAGGTTCCATATGTCCAGGCCTTTTTCTATCTGCATTTCCGTCCCTCCCTCTGCTCCTTCTGTTCCACTGCCCAGGTTCTCCTAGCTCGGGAGAAACTTCCCCTCCCTACCGACACTCCTCCACTTTCCGCCTTACCTGAACCCCCTGAGAATCTTTCCTCCCCTCCATCTCGCCCGCCTTCTTGCCCGCCTCCCTAACACTGGGCTCCCTCAGCCTTGTCTCCTGCCCCACAGTCAGTTCCCTCCCTTCCCCCACCCTCACTTCCAGACCTCCCTCCGCCGCCCCCTCCCCCAGAACCCTCTTCTCTACCTACCGACCTTCCCCTTTCCCCACCCTGCCTGCTTCTCCAGTCAGCAGGCACACCCGCTCTCAGGCTCCGCTCCTCTGCTCCCTCCGGGAAGTTGCAGGAGCTGAGGGCGTGGTCAGGGTTCATGTTCCCTTTTCTCTGTCAGATCTCTCCCAGATTGAAAAGCGGCTGGGGTCTTTTTCCACCAACCCCACTGAGTTCATCAAGGAATTCTGATACCTTTCTCAGGCCTCTGACCTCACCTGGCATGACATCCATGTCATTCTCTCTTCCACCCTAACATCAGATGAAAGGGAAAGAGTCTTAGGAGTGGCAACGGACCACGCAGATCAGATCCACCACTGGGGTGTCTTACAGACGCCTCTATGCCAGTGGGGGCCCAGGCCGTTCCTCGTCAGGAACCAGGCTGGGAATACCAGTTAGATACCCCTGAAGGGCGAGACGGGTGCTGTGGTCGCGACCAGATGCTCCAGTGCCTAATAGCCGGCCTACAGGCCGTCTCCCACAAGGTCGTTAATTTTGACAAGCTGAGGGAAGTTACTCAGGGACCAGATGAGAACCCCGCGGTCTTCCTTAACAGGCTGACTGAGGCTCTGACCTTATATACTCACCTGAACCCTGGGTCCCCGGCCAGAGCAAATGTTCTAGCCACTTACTTCATTTCATAGTCAGCCCCAGATATTAGAAAAAAGTTTTTTTTAAAAAGGCAGAGGATGGCCCTCAGACTCCTGTCCGGGATCTGGTGAATATGGCATTTAAGGTTTCCAATGCCAGAGAAGAGCGGGCAGAGTCAGATCGGGAGGCCCGCCTTCGACAAAAGGTGAATCTGCAAACTCAAGCCTTGGCAGCAGCCCTAAGGCTGGCAGCCCCGCATGGTCCTGGGGGGGGCTGTCCTTGATGGGGATGCCACAAAAGGACTAGCGCCACCTGGAGGATGCTTCAAGTGCGGAAAAGAAGGCCACTGGGCTAAACAATGCCCACTGCCCCTTGCTCCAGCCAAGCCCTGCCTGGCGTGCGGTCAAAGCGGCCACTGGAAAAGTGACTGCCCTTGGAAAAGTGGCGGGCCTTCTGCATCTCAGCGTGGAGGAGCCGTCCTTCCAGGTCATGACCTGCCGCTGGCCATGCGGGGACTGGCTGAAGACTGAAGAAGCCCGGACTCCACCACCCCCATCACATTGGCCGAGCCCCGGGTAAAGCTCCAGGTAGGGGTAAGCAGATCTCCTTTTTGATCGATGTGGGGGCTACCTTTTCTGTTCTTCCCTCTTTTTCTGAGCCACTGTTCCCTTCCCCGATCTCAGTCATGGGAATTGACGGCAAATCCACCTGCCCACTGGCCACCGGGCTCCTTCCATGTCTCCTCAACAATAGCCCTATAACCCACTCGTCCCTAGTCATGCCTTCATCCCACTCCTGGGCCCACCGGGCCGCCTTCCTCCCTGTCATGTTGGGGGTAAGTATCGCTGCTTCAATAGGCCTAGCTGGGGGGGCCCTGGGTAACAGCATGATCTCTGCTCAGGATTTCAATGGCAAACTCCAGATAGCCCTGGAGTCTACCACTACCTCCTTAGCTTCCCTGCAGCGGCAAGTAACATTGGTAGCCCAAATAGCCCTGCAGAACCCAAGGGCCCTAGACCTTCTTACTACATGTTCCTTCAAGAAGAATGCTGCTACTACATCAACGAGTCCGTAGTGGTGGAACAGAACGTGCAGACCCTGACTAGGCTGAGCGAAGAATTACGTGCAAGACACTCCTGGGACAACTCTCCTTTCAGCTGGCTCCAAAGCCCTTTAGCTACTTGGATCCTAACCCTGATAGGGCCCCTAATTCTAACCAGTGTCTTTTTTTCCCTAGCTCCCTGCCTCCCCAAATTCATCCACTCCAGGATCTCCAGGATCGCTGAAATGTCTCGGGTGACTGTAAACTAGCTCCTGCTCCATCCCTACACTAGGCTGTGCTCAGATCTGCCTCTGCCTGACCCTGGCCTTTAACATCCCCCACCCTCTTCGCCCATGCTAGGCAGGAAGCAGTCAGACGATTTCAACGCCCCCTACCACCAAAAGGCTGGGATGTTAGGTCGAGGCAGTGGGGGGAAGCCCAGAGCAGATGCAAGCATCTGCGGGATGGATGGTGACAAAGATAGCTGGCTAGCTAGCACCTTCCTAGGGCCTTCCTAGACCCCTGGCCCAAGGCAGGAATTCCACACCTCTCATGCCCTCCATCCTCCCCTCCCTAAACAGCTGTATAAAAGAAACACCTATGCTGCTTTTTGTCTCGAACTTCCCTGGCCCACCCTCAGACCAGCGAGCTCTGCCCTAGAGTGCAAATTAACCCCCACCCCCCTTCTTAATCACCTGGATTCCGTGAAAACTAAGGCAAGCAAGGAGCTGATCTTGGAGACAAGAGTCCACCATTCTCCAAGTGTCACCTGAATAAACCTCTTTCCTTTTGCACCAGAAAATAAATAAATAAATAAAAGGCAAGTGAGACTAGCCAGGAAGAGAATACAGCAGAAGCCATAGGCTTCTTGTAATCTAATCTCAAAAGAGACACCAGATAAATAGAAGAGGCACTTCTAATGAAAGACTCAGTGAAATATAACCTGAAACAATGAAACAGACATCAATACATCAGTGGAGAGAGAAAAAGAACCAGTAACCAGAGGCTTGTAAAGATAAATACAAGATGGAGAGGCTCAGCTTGAACAAAGGGGTCACATTGATTGAAAGAGTGGTCCTTATGTGGTGAGAGCTAGATTCTATGTGGACCAGCTGCTCTCATAAGGAAAGAGTAATGAGCCTTAGCCAATTTTATTCAATGCATGAGCCTGTGTACTGAAAGGTCATGGGTTTTATTCCGGTCAGGGGCAGATACCCTGGTTGCAGGCTTGATCCCCACTCTGATCAGGGTGCATGTGGGAGGCAACCAGTTGGTGTGTCCCTCTCACATCAATGTTTCTCTTTCTCTCTGTCTCTCCCCGTCCCTTCCATTTTCTCTTTTAAAAAAAAAAATCAATGGGGCTGAAACCGGTTTGGCTCAGTGGAAGAGCGTCGGTCTGCAGACTGGAAGATCCCGGGTTCGATTCTGGTCAAGGGCATGTACCTTGGTTGCGGGCACAACCCCGGTGGGGGGCGTGCAGGAGGCGGCTGGTCGATGTTTCTCTCTCATCGACGTTTCTGGCTCTCTATCTCTCTCCCTTCCTCTCTGTAAAATATCTAAAATCAATGGGGAAAATATTAGCAAAACAAAAAAATAAAAAACAAAAGAATAATGAATTCCAGTCAAAGTATTGGACCTCAGGGACCTACTCAGTTAGAAATTCTATTTTCAGGAGCAGAGTATAAACCCATGATTTACTCTCACCATTTAATATCTAGTAAATGGATGAAAGAAGGTGAAGGGATCAGCCAAAGAAGATATATTCATAACTCATAGACACAGACAGCAGTGTGGTGATGACCAGAGGAAAGGGGATGAGGGCTAGATGGAGGCGGGCAAAGGGTGGGGATGGGGAGAAATGGGGACATCTATAAACATCAACAACAAAAATAAAGTTTAAAATAAAATCTAGTAAATATATTTATCAAACAAAAAAAGAAGTAAATCACTAGGTCCAGTCCACACTCACGGTGAGCAGGTCACACAAAGGGAGTGAGAATACCAGGAGACGGGACCATGGAGAGCAATGTTAGAAGCTGCCTACCATGCGGCCCAATACTTAATCTACTTAGGGTTTAGTGTTAAGCAAAACTATTGAGCGATTTAAGAAAAGACCAGATACACTTTTTTTGTGTAGTTGTCTCAGGATGCAAGAGGTTTTCTAAGTGTCATGTGTGATATGCATGTTTAGGCATAATGAGTATTTGGATAAGCTAAGGGCGGACTTAAAGTTTTACTTTTCTACTTCCTTCTTCCCTTTTCTACTTTCTTCTTCCTTGTCCACTATCCTTCATGACTTCTGGCTTTGCTCCTGGAGGGTCTTCCTTGTTCATCCCTCTCTAAAAAAACATCTTAGGTGGGCATAAGAGATGAAACCTTGGGGAGGGAGGGTATAGAGTTCAAAGTTGACTTCCTCCCAGGATAGATTTAGAGCCAGAGATATTTCAAGTTTTGAACAATCATAGGCAATTCTATTGTAATCCATTTCCAGTAGCAATTTTCCACCCAGGCACCTTTTCATACACTGGCTGGGATTCTATATCACTCATTTGTTTCCATCGCTTTGCTCACCCATTTTCAAGAGTAAGCACAATTGCCATTTCTGCTAGTTCATGTCATTAATATATGATAATTAGTCTTTTATCTTCATCTCCTGCCTCATTAGTAGCACAACAGCCATCATTAATTGCTATTAAATCAGGGCATCCCTCAGCATTGTGAACCAGATCCCTCCCAGAAGACTTGGCTCAGCCCATTGGTAGTATCAGTTCATGGCCACCTCCATCCTCTCTTTCATTCACCTTCATCATGAAGAAGACATGCAGTGTACTCACCACACAGCTTCTAAAACATCAACCGGCTGACCAGAGCCAATCTTCGTATGTAGAGTGAAGAGGCAGGTGTCCTGATTGTGCCAGGGCCTTGTCCAGGTCACCAACCAGCTGGTGAAGACTCTTAATTAAGAGTCTGCAGCTGGCCAAAAACCGGTTTGGCTCAGTGGATAGAGCGTCAGCCTGCGGACTGAAAGATCCCGGGTTCGATTCCGGGCAAGGGCATGTACCTTGGTTGCGGGCACGTCCCCAGTAGGGGGTGTGCAAGAGGCAGCTGATCAATGACTCTCATCGATGTTTCTAACTATCTCTCTCCCTTCCTCTCTGTAAAAAATAAATAAAATATATTAAAAATAAAATAAAAAACATTTTTTTAAAAAGAGTTTGCAGCTGCTGTCCAGGTCATGGATGTTGGCCATCTCAAGTAGGAAGTGATGTTGAAGAGAAAAGAATTAATCCAAGAGGTGTTTAGGAAGTAATTTAGGATTCTAAATAACAGACACTTTTCTAAGTACTTTGAACTCCTGACAACACTCAAATAAGGTGAGAATTCCTATCTCTTCGTTAAGAACAAGAACACTGAGCCACAAAGAAGTTTTATAATTCAAGTGATTGAGGTAAGGCCCTCAATCCAAACATTCTGATTCTGAAGCCTATGTCTTTGACCATTATGTTATCATGCTCAATTATCTGCTTGCCATACCGTGAAGGTTGCCCACTTATTTGCATGCCTTCCACCCACTTACACATGTACACACAATCGTATACAAATATACCCACATCTACAGCAAATTAGTATATGGGAGCAACTGAGACAGAGATGCCCCAGAGTGGACCAGGCCAGAAAATGCCAGGTCAAATAAATAAATAAATAAATAAATAAATAAATAAATAAATAGCTACTCTCTGGCCCAAATGGAAACCCCATACCCATTAAACAGTCCATTCTTTCCTATCAGTCCTTGTAACCATGACTCTAGATTCATTCTGTCTCTATAGATCAGTCTTTTCTTATTCCCAATAACCAAAAGGTGGAAGTGACACAAATACCTATCAATGCTACGACAGATGTCTGCTATTTTGCTGCCTATGGCTTCTTCTAAGATTTTTATGGTTTCCCATCTTATGTTTCAGTCCTTTATCCATTTTGAGTTTATTTTTGTGTATAGTGTAAGTTGGTGGTCTAGTTTTACTTTTTTTTTTTTTTTTGCATGTATCTGTCCAGTTTTCCCAACACCATTTATTGAAGAGACTGTCTTGAATCCATTGTATGGTCTTGCCTTGTTTGTCAAATATTAATTGCACATAATGCCTTGTGTAGGTTTCTGGCTTCTCTGCTCTGTTCCACTGGCCTATATGTCTGTTCATGTGCCAGTACCAGGCAGTTTTGAGAACAATGGCTTTGTAGTATAGCTTGATATCCGGCATTGCGATCCCTCATACATTGTTCTTCTTTCTCAAGATTGCTACAGCTATTCAGGGTCTTTTTTTTATTCCAGATGAATTTGTGGAGAATTTGTTCTAGGTATCTGAAGTATGCCGTTGGTATTTTAATGGGGATTGCATTGAATTTATAGATTGCTTTGGGTAGTATGGGCATTTTAATGATGTTGATTCTACCAATTCATGAACATGGTATGTTCTTCCATTTGTTCATGTCTTCCTCTATCTTTTTTATCAGCGTTCTGAAATTTTCTGGGTACAGGTTCTTTATCTCCTTGGTTAAGTTTATTCCTAGGTATTTTAATTTGTGTGTGTGTGTGTGTGGCAATGGTAAATGGGATTGCTTTTTTAATTTCTCTTTCTGTGAGTTCATTATTGGTGTATAAAAAAGCCATAGACTTCTGGGTGTTTATTTTATATCTTGCTATATTGCTGAATTCATTTATTAAGTCTAATAGGTTTTTTATGGAGTCTTTGGGGTTTTCTATGTACAATATTATGTCATCTGTAAATAAGAACAGTTTTACTTCTTCTTTTCCAATTTGGATGCCTTTTATTTCTTCTTGTTGTCTGATTTAATTGGACAGTACTTCCAGTACTGTGTCAAACAGGACACCCCTGTCTTGTTCCTGTTCTTAGTGGAAATGGTTTTAGTTTTTGCCCATTGAGTATGATGTTGGCTGAAGGTTTGTCATATATGGCTTTTATTATGTTGAGGTATGATCCTTGTACTCCCACCTTGCTGAGAGTTTTTATCAAGAAAGGGTGTTGGATTTTATCAAATACTTTTTCTGCATCAATGGATATGATTATATGGTTTTTATCTCTCAGTTTGTTTATATGGTATATCACACTTATTGATTTGCACATATTGTACCATCCTTGCATCCCCAGAATAAATTCCACTTGGTCATGGTGTATAATCTTTCTAATGTAATGCTGGATTTGATTTGCTAGAATTTTGTTGAGGAATTTGGCGTCTATGTTCATGAGGGACATTGGCCTGTAATTCTCTTTCTTTGTATTGTCTTTATCTGGTTTGGGGATTAGGGTAATGCTGGCTTCATAGAAAGACCTTGGAAGTGCTCCTTCCTCTTGAATTTTTTGGAATAGTCTGAGGAAGATATGTTTTATTTCTTCTTTGAATATTTTATAAAACTCCCCTGTGAAGCCATCTGGTCCAGGGCTTTTGTTTGTTGAATGATTTTTGATTACTGCTTCAATTTGCTTCATAGTTATTGGCTTATTCAGATTTTTTTATTTCTCCCAGATGAGTTTTGGAAGGTCATATATTTTTTAGGAATACGTCCATTTCTTCTAGGTTGACCAGTTGGAATAGAGTTGTTCATAGTATTTTTTTTCACAGTTCTTCTTATTTCTGTAGGGTCTACTGTTATTTCACCTCTTTCATTTCTAATTTTGTTTATTTGGGTCTCTCTCTTTGCTTCTTGGTGATCCTAGCTAGAGGTTTATCCTTTTAGATAACCAGCTCTTGGTTTCATTGATCTTTTGTATTGTTTTTTAGTCTTTATTTCACTTATTTCCACTCTGATCTTTATTATTTTCTTCCTTCTGCTCACTCTGGGCTTTTCTTGTTGCTCTCTTTCTAATTATTCAAGTTGCAGAGTTAGATGGTTTATTATAAGTTTTTCTTGTTTTTGGAGATAGGCCCCTAGCTCATGTGACTTTCTCAGGCTGGAGTTGAGAGAATAGCTAAGCCCTTTTTAAATTTATTTTTCTTTGATCTGAGTCTTTGGTCAGAAGGAAGAAAAATAAATGGACTCAGGAGTCTGAGAGAGCTGCCACTTTTGAGCCAACTCACTTCACTTTTCTAACCCTGTTTTCTCTGTGCAGTCTCACAGTCATCAGCACAAAAGTTCCCATCCTTCAAATGCTCGGAGCGGTGCCTGAGAAACGAGAGCTGCTTGCCTATGCTGCCCGTTCTATCGCAAGCTCAGTGGTTTGCAAAACGTTAATACGTTCTGAAAGGGAAGGAACTCTTGGTAAACATGGGCGTCTTCCCTGACTGTGGCTGATAAAATCCTGTCCAACAAGATACCAACTAAGTCTTGTCTTGTCAGGTGCCCTGGGTTATTTACCCTCCGAGGGAGCCTGGAATGACAAGAAGTTACTTCGTCTTTAAGCAACACCGCCTCCTTTCAACACAATGAGTTCTCACTGCTGCAGCTCCACAGGCAAAGGGTGCCTCAGAGGTCAGGACGTGAGGTTCAAATGGAACCATGGGCTGGTGACACAAATGAAAATAGAGGCATTGAGCAAGGAAAGGGATCGATTGTTGCAAAGATGAGCTCATGCATGTGTCCAGGGGGTGTGCATGAGCTGTTTGGGTAGATGGCCATTCTCTGGCAGTGTGCGAAAGCAGGGCACGCCCACCACGCCTGTAAACTCGCAGAAAAGTGGTGCCCAGGAAGCAAATGCATGCTCAATGAAGCATCTCCCCTCACTTTCCTGCAGAATAGTCAGAGCCACTGAGCAGCTTGGGAACAGGGCACCCTCACCACATCTGCTTGAGAAATAAGTTTCTTTCAGGTTTGGGGTGTCATTGCTGAATGCAATTGTGAACAGTGTCACCCGTATCTATCTAGACATCAATCTTTTACTGATTGAAATGCAATATAGTATAAGGCAGTCCTCTGAAAGCTTTGATGAGCCTCACAGTCATCTGAGGCTTCTAAAAATCCTGTAACACCACATACCACGTGGCCTTTTGTATCTGGCTTCTATAGCTGAGTATAATGCTTTCAAGATCCACCAATAGTGTAGCATAGGCCCTGCCCAGTTTGGCTCAGTGAATAGGGCTTCAGCCTTCAGACCCAAGAATCCCAGGTTTGATTACAGTCAAGGGCACGTACCTCAGTTGCAGGCTCCTCCTTGGCCTAGGTCCTGATCAGGGCTCATGCAGGAGGCAACTAATCGATATGTTTCTCTCACATTGATGTTTCTCTTTGTCTTTCCCTCTCTCTTCCACTCTCTAAAATTAATGGAAAAAAAATATCCTCAGGTGAGGATTAAAAAATAATAATAGTGTAGCATATATCAGAGCTTTGTTCTTTTTTTATATTTTGAATAATATCCCATTCTATGGATAGACCACATTTTGTTTATACACTTACACAGATGGGTGCACATCTGGATGCTCCCACATTTGGTTATTGTGAATAAGAATAGGCCAATCTATAGAGACAGAATGAATCCAGCGTAGTGGCTGTGATGGTCAATAAATGCTATGCCCGGCCTCAGCCCCCACTAAATCAGATCTCTAGTGATGGGAGCCAGGCACTAATTTTTTTAAAACTCCCTCAGTGATTCTGACGTGCAGCCACATTGGAGAACCAGTAGTATAAGGGAAATAAGAAGCATCCCTGTAAATTAAGCACCTGCACTTCCCAAGACTTAGTTTGAGTGTAATCTCCCCCAAGACCCACCCCAGCCATCCTAGTCACTCTCCATCACCTCACCTTATCTATTTCCATTTTAAACATGTGTCACCATCTTAATTATCTTATTTATTCAGTTTTTCTCTGTCCCTTCTCAAAAAACCAATAGCATTCTCCCTTGCAGCACATTCAACCCACCTGGGTTCCTTTTTTAAAAATACCACTGTCAGGACCCCATCTTGATAACTCAAATCAGAATCTTCTGGAGGAGGAACCAGGTATTGTTAAGAACTCCCCAAGCAATTGCATTGTGCAGCCATGAAAGAGAAACACTGCTTTCATGAAGACCATGTGTCCACAGCTCCAAAAACATAGTCTCACCCAGAGCCTGTCCAATGATACTAGGTCACCTCACAGTAATCATTTTGTTTTATCCTCAGAACAGTTCTCAAAATAGGTTTTAACAGGGAAGGCAAATTTGGCTCAGATTTTGGTTAGCCTGCAACCAAGCCACAATAGGAACATAGTCCATTCTGCTTTCTGTGCTGGTCCAGGTCAAGGGAATCCTCTATGCTCTCAGAGCCCCCTGTAGCCTTACCTCTAAGGGCTATCCAATCCCCCATGAGAGCTCCATGAAGATAGCTCACAATAAGAAAAAAAAACAATCAAATTTCATCAAGTATTAAAAGTAGGCATCTATTGCATTAGTAATAATCAATATAATTTATCAACCTAATTAGTTGATTAATTAACTTACAGTTGTTCCCATCCATGGAGAATCATTCTTTTCTCCTTACCATTCTGGTTCATGCCCCACTAAGATTTCTTGAGTATCTATTCTGGAGCCCCCCTTCCACACCCAAAACTTACGTTAGATGTTTCCATACTATAGTTGTAATGGTGGAGGTAGTATTATTCCCAGTTTATACCCATAGGGTTAGGGAAGACAAGTGTCAATTCTGACAACACCAGGCATTTATGAGCCATGCCAGGTGCCAAGTAACCAACAGCTATAAATGTGTAAGTAGATGCAGAGATGCGGATTTGAAGAGAAACTGCCCCATCTGGTGCCTGGGTTACCTTGAAACAAAAGGAAGACTTGGGGAGATGATAATGTTCCAGATTTTGTTTGTTATTTTGGTAAAATAGACATAATATAAAAGTTAGCATTTTTACCATTTTTAAGCTTACAGTTCAGTGGCATGAAGTACATTCACATTATTATATAACTATCACCACTGTCCACCTACAGAACTTTTTTATAAAATATATTTTATTGATTTTTTTTACAGAGAGGAAAGGAGAGGGATGGAGTTAGAAACATCGACCAGCTGCCTCCTGCACACTCCCTACTGGGGATGTGCCCACAACCAAGGTACATGCCCTTGACCCGAATGGAACCTGAACCCTTCAGTCCGCAGGCCAATGCTCTATCCACCGAGCTAAACTGGCAAAGGCCCTATGGAACTGTTTTATCTTGCAAAATTGAAACTCTGTCCCCATGGAACAGTAGCTCCCAAATCCCCTCCCCCAATTCCTAGCACTCACCATTCTACTTTCTCTCTCTATGAATTTGGTCTAGAGATCTCATATAAGTGTAATCAGACAACATATGTTCTTATGTGTCTGGCTTCTTTCACTTAGCATAATGTCCTCAAGATTCGTCTGTGTTGTAGTGTCAGAATGTCCTTCCTTTCTAAGGCTGAGTAATATTCATGGATGGAACACATTTTTCTGTCCACTCATCTGTCAGTGGGCACTTGGGTTGCTTCCACCTTTGGACCATTGTGAATTATGAGCTGCCATGAATACGAGTGCGCAAGAATATTTTCAATATTTGCTTCAATGCTAGGGGTATAACATAAACCCAGAAATGGAATAGTAATAGCTTTATCAAATAGTAATTCTGTGTTTAATTTTTTGAGGAACCATCTTTACTGTTTCTCATGGTGGCTGCAGCATTTTATGGGATTGTTCCAGTTCTGCTGAATATTTCACTTATACATAGAAGCCCAAGAGAAATGAAAAGTTATATCCACACAAAGACTTATTTACTAATGTTGATAGCAACATCATTCACAATAGCCAAAAGTTGGAAACAATCCAAATATCTATATACATATGGATAAATAAACAAAATGAGGTATATCTATACAGAATATTATTTACCCGTAAAGGGGTGACATATTGATATAGGCTACAATATGGATGAACCTTTAAAATATTATGCTGAAGGAAGTCAAACACTTAAGACCACAATTATATGATTCTATTCATGTGAAATATCTGTAACAGGGAAATCTTATAGACAGGATATAGATTAGTGATTGCCAGGGGCTGAGAGATTTGGATGGTGATTGAAGGATATTATTAAAGGCACAGGTTTCTAAAAAAAAAAAAAAAAAGCATGGGTTTCTTTTTGTAGTAATGAAAAGGTTCTAAAATTGACCATGGTGGTGGTTGCACAATTGTGAATATAGTAAACACACACACACACACACACACACACACACATTGAATTGTACACTTCAAATGAGTGAGTTGTATGATAGGTGAATTTTATATTTTTTAATATTTTTTATTGATTTTTTACAGAGAGGAAGGGAGAGAGATAGAGAGTTAGAAATATCGATGAGAGAGAAACATTGACCAGCTGCCTCCTGCACACCCCCGACTGGGGATGTGCCTGCAACCAATGTACATGCCCTTGACCGGAATCGAACCCGGGACCCTTCAGTCCACAGGCTGACACTCTCCACTGAGCCAAACAGATTTCAGTGAATTTTATATTTTTAAAGCTGTTAAAATAAAATGAATTGAAATAAAATAAAATAAAATAAAGGCTAAAAAAAGAATAGAGGAGGAAGGTCGTGAGGAAGAGAAGAGAAAAGCTGAGTCAGCTGTGAATATCAGTTGAGGCCATTGGACTGGGCTCTCGGAGGCTGGACCCTCCTGGGTTTGAATGCCAACTGTGCTGATTACTGGCTGAGTGAGCTTAGGCGGTCATTTTACCCCTATGGGTCTCAATTTGCTTTTTTGAAAAAAATGGGAGCAAACAATGCTGCTCTCTTCAGGTTGATGAATACTTGATGAGAGGATGAATAAGTGAAGTTGGCATTATCTGCACTGTTGAATGTGGGAGCGGTGGAAGTGGGCATATGATGGAAATGATGGGCTGGTAACAGCCAGACGAGCTGGACCGGGGAGCGGGGCAGGGAGGAAACCGTTCTTGAGGGGCCGGGGCTGGTGTAAAAGCCCTGGCTGGTGCGGATGCTCTGCCTCAGCCTCCTTAACCAGGGGGTGTTGGCTGAGCTCTGCCATCGCTCAGTCTGTGGGCGCTTGTGTCCATTTCTTCATCAAGGGTGTGTCCCTTGTGTGGTGATGTTTCGTGAGTGACAGAAAACCTAGGGGCAATAAAGACTCAGACAGCTGTGCTGCTCAATTTACAGACAGGCCCCTCCAGAGAAACCTGGGAAGCGTCTGCACTGTCAGCTCCCTCTCTGAAGTCAGCACGTGGGCCTGACCCTCTTTGGTGCCCAGCCCTGCTGGCAGCTAAGAGAGCGTGATACAACCTGGCATTAAGGAGCAGCTGCTTCTAGAATCAGTAAGTGATTTGGCAGACATCTCTCTCTCTCTCTCTCTCTCTCTCTCTCTCTCTCTCTCTCTCTCTCCCTCTCTCCCTCCCTCCATCCCTCCCTCTTCACCTATTTCCCCATCCATCCTTTCTTTCATTTGTTTATTATTTGTTTGCTCAACAAATTCTCCCCAGCACCTCCTCTGTGCCTGCTCCATACAGTGACTCTGATGGAGTTGGAGATAAAGAAATCAGGCTTTCAAGTGCTAAAAGCTGAGCTGTCAGCTCAGCCATGAAAATCAAAATCAAAAGCACCGCTGTAATGCAAGTCTAAACAGGCAGAGCTTTGGAGTCCGGGGCAACTTTCGGTAGCTTAACAGGGACCATTACACCTACCTTGCTTGCTCTTAAACCTACCATGCTTGCTCTGACTGTAAAGCATCTAGTGCTCCTTTAAGATCCTTTCAGGTGGGAAAACAGTCTCCGAGAGGAGAGTGAGATACTCAGGGTCACACAGCTGGGAAGAAGCCAAGGCAGAACTTGATTTTGGTTTTGGTTTCTCTGACTCCGGAATCCATGCTCCTTCTGCCCCTCTACTTTCTCTCCCTCACAGCATTTGGCTTCTCTTTCCTTACAGCACTGGTTCCAGTGTGTGTGTGTGTGTGTGTGTGTGTGTGTGTGTGTGTGTGTGTGTGTAAGAGAAAGGGAGTGAGAAAGGTTCAATGTTCATTTTATGTCATAGACTAGAGCTACATGAGGGCGGGGGGGGGGGAGGGGCATGTCTGTCTTAGATAGTGTATTCTCAGTGTGTAGTTCATAATAGACACCCAGGAAATATTTCCTGGATAGATAGATATATGGGTGATTGGGTGGAAACGTGAATGGATGGATGAGTCCATCAACTGATCAAATGATAGATCAATGGATGGATAAGCAGATAGATGAGTGGAGAGATGAGAGGGTGGTGGGGAAAAACACGACAGACATGATGCCTGCCCAAATTGGCAGAGAAGGGCCTTGACTAGTAATGACGCATTCCAGGCGGAGGAAGAAGTGTAGGAAGAGGCAAGGAGATGGGGAGACACCAAGAATATGGCAAAAGTCATTCTATTCAGCCAGAAAACACAACAGGACTCAGATGAGAATGAAGGTTCCAGCTCAAGGCAGAGAGAGGGAGTGTTTCAAAGTACAGACAGTCTTCGGGTTATGTCAGACTCAAGGTACATTGTTTTGTGATTATGTCACCATCTCCGGTTTATTTATTTAAAAAAATGTTCAGTCATTTCAACGTATATACATGTGTGCTATGTCTTTATGTTTTTTTATTATTTATTTACCACAAGTAAATGTCAGGAATTGTTATCTTTTACTTTTTTTTTTTTTTTACTGTTTCACTTCATTACTGCTATGTATGTGCTCCGTATAAGTGACGTAGGTGCTTATGTAGGTGGGTTCTGACTTACGGTGAAAATCGCATTACATCACACTGTAGGAACATATCTCCAACGTAAACTGATTGATGATCAGGTTACGTTGGAGATATGTTCCCACATTGATGATCTTCTTATTTTAAATCCAACCCATCTCCTTGTTGATGCCTCTTCAACCAGTCAGTTCCTGGGTGGCAAAGGGGAATGCATAGGCCACTTGTCCTGCTCATTCAGTCCAGTAATGAGTTCAGTCTGTCACAAGCTTGTGAGTGTCCTGGGGGAGCGATAGGGAAATTTCCAGATAAGTGGCATTATGGGTGGGCCTGGCAAGAGTGTTAGAACATCCAGGGATGGAAAACACCACTGGAGTGTCCCAGTAGAGAGGACATACTTCATAGACTGTTATCTCTTGCTCAGATTTGACCATGAAACAAGTCCCCACCACTAGGGTCTCAAAAATCCAGACATACAAACTAGCCTGTACCCTGATCCCCTCTGCTTTCCTTTGGAGAACTTCAATCTCTCTTCTCTTGAACCCCCAGGATCAGTCAAGGGTGCTGAGAACCGGACTCAGAATCAGAGGAGACATGAGCAATCCCCGGCCTTTGGAGGAGGTGTGATGGGTGCAGGTTTGGGGAGAAGGGTGGGAGCCTCTGAGGAGAGGGGGGGTGACAAGATTAATGTTTGAGAAACAGTGGAGAGGATGCGAAATCATGATCTGAATTCGGAGCTAGAAGGTGCTTTGTAATCATTCAAATGGATGGGGGGAGGGATAAAACACTCAGAGATGGGGGTCAACCCTACTACATCTCTCTCAAAGTATCATGCTTCTCTTCTGGAAAGAAATTTTGACCCAAGCATTCTTCTTTCTAAGATGGGATAAGATAGGATCTCAGTATTAGCTTTAGAAATTTGGAGAGCTCTGCAAGTGAGAAAGTCATACTCAGAACACACACGAAAAGGATGGAGAGACAAAGCCACCAAAATTGACAACTGGAAGGAACCTGCAAAATCCTTCACACACACTCATTGTCTGTATTTGAAAACTGAGGCTCAGATAGGAGGAGTGACTTTCCCAAGTTCATGCAGAACTAGAACAGAGCTGGACTCCTAGAAGCAAACTAGGTTTTTGGTAGTGAGCACACAAGATAGTACACAGATATGGAATTATGACGCTGTATACCTGAAATTTACATAATGTTATTAACAAATGTTACTTAATAATTTTAATTTTTTTAAAAAATAAAGAATGCCGAAACTGGTTTGGCTCAGTGGATAGAGCATTGGCCTGCGGACTGAAGGGTCCCAGGTTTGATTCCGGTCAAGGGCATGTACATTGGCTGCGGGCACATCCCTGGTGGGGGGTGTGCAGGAGGCAGTTGGTCGATATCTCTCTCTCATCGATGTTTCTAGCTCCCTATCCCTCTCTCTTCCTCTCTGTAAAAAATCAATAAAATATTTTTTTAAATAAATAAATAAAAATAAAGAATGCCCAGTCAAATTAGAATTTCACAACAACAAATAATCTTATAAGTATATCCCATGCAATATTTGGGACACAGTCAAACCTCGGTTCTCAAGCATCTCCTGTCTCAAACAATTTGTTTCTTGAACAAGTTGTTCACAGGAAAAGTGTGTCTCGGTTGTCAAACAAAACTTCAGTTCTTGACCAGACAACCCTTTCATGCGGATACCTGTATGATCAGTCATGCGTATCTCAAGTCACAAACAAAGGAGAGATTCCGGGAGTTTTAGTCAGTTTACCACTGAATCTCGCATAGTTAATACCTCGGGAAATTGTGCTATGAATATTTTCTTTTTTTAAAATATATTTTATTGATATTTTACAGAGAGGAAGGGAGAGAGATAGAGAGCTAGAAACGTCGATGAGAGAGAAACATCGACCAGCTGCCTCTTGCACACCCCCTACCAGGGATGTGCCCACAGCCAAGGTACATGCCCTTGACCGGAATCGAACCTGGGACCTCTCAGTCCGCAGACCGACGCTCTATCCACTGAGCCAAACCAGTTTCGGCCTATGAATATTTTCTAATGGTAAAAAAAATAATTCAGCTTTCAAACAAATTGCTCCTCAGCCTTCCCAAACAAATTAAGTTTAGAACCAAGTTTCCACTTTCTTACACTAAAAAAAAAAAAAAAAAAAAAAAAAAAAAAAAAAATCTCATCTTTTTTTTTATTTTTTTCTTAATCTGAAACTTGAGTGTAACTGGGCATCCGGTACTTTACCCTAACCCCTCTTTGGACCACATCTCCTGCTTCTCCTTGACCTTTCTACCCCTTTGATGGTTTTTGTCATCTCTTGGCTCAGGAGGCATATGACATGTCAGGTGCCCGCGTAGCCCTGACGCTGTGTGTCACCAAAGCCCGAGAAGGTTCGGAGGCCGACCTAGACGCCCTGGAACGCATGTTCCAGCAGCTGGGGTTTGAGAGCACCATAAAGAGAGACCCCACTGCGCAGGTACTGTGAAGCCAGTTCCAACCCACAGAGGAGGGGCTGGACCGGAAGGTGGGCTCTAGGGATGCACCTAAGTCTGGCCATTCCTCTTGCTCTAGCAATTCCAAGAAGAATTGGAAAAATTCCAGCAGGCCATTGATGCCCGGAAAGACTTCGTCAGCTGTGCTTTCGTGGTGCTCATGGCACATGGGCTAGAAGGTCAACTCGAAGGAGAAGACGAGCAGATGGTCGAGCTGGAGAACCTCTTTGAGGTTCTAAATAACAAGAACTGCCGGGCCCTGAGGGCCAAGCCTAAGGTGTACATCGTACAGGCCTGTCGAGGAGGTGGGGACAGAGCCGAGAACACAGAGCTTGTGTTCCCGATCCAGCCCTACCCCAGATCTAGAGCCCCAGCTGTCTTGTGTTGCTAATTTATCTTATGACCTTCTCCTTTCCCCCATCTTTCTCCCTGGCTTTGACTTTTCCTCTTCTTGGTGTTTCAGAACAAAAGGACCCTGGTGAAACAGTAGGTGGAGGCAATATTGAGATGATCACAAAAGACAGTCCCCAAACCATCCCAACGTATACGGACGCACTCCATGTATACTCCACGGTGGAGGGTATGTGCTCCCAACCCACCCAAGGTGGCCTCTGCTGCCCCACCCTGCCCACTGAGACACTCCTGACCCCTGAGACACTCCTCCAGGACCCACCCTCTGCCGGGCCCTCTTGCCCCACCCAAACTCCCACCCTTCCACCTCCATTGGAGCGCCCCTGAGCCCACTTCTCTGCAATCCACAGGGTACCTCTCCTACAGACATGACAAAGAAGGCTCCTGCTTCATCCAGACCCTGGTTGAAGTGTTCACAGAGAGGAAAGGACCCATCCTGGAGCTCCTGTCTGAGGTGAGTTGGGACAAGGTACCTGGAATCCCTACCCAGCCTGAGCAGGGAAAAAGCAGAGTGGGCTGAGACTCCTCCAAACCTTTCTGCATTTTCCCTTCCCCTATTCCCAGCCCCAAATCCAACCCAAGTCCCAACACAGAAACTAGGTTGCCCATCTCCTAGGGATGACTTTCCTTAATGCAGGAAACTTCAAAGTCCACAATATGTGAGAGAATTTAGATAATATACAGATAAATTTCTGTAGATAAATCAAAATATCCTGTTAAAAGTTTGGGGCACCTTTTTTTCCCTAATGGTTATATGATTTTATGGTGGATTATAAAATAACACATAACAAGAATCTCCAACCAATGATTCCATAGAGATGGTAATATCATTGAGACAATAAAGGTCATCCATCTGAGGACAGGAATACCCACTTGCTTTCTTCTTTAATCTTCTCCCCATAAGCCTGTTACACCAACACCTCCAGGGCCCAGCCTCAAGATGACCACACACCTCTTGTTGCAGGTAACCCGGAGGATGGCAGAAGCAGAGGTGGTTCAGGAAGGAGAAGCAAGGAAAGTGAACCCGGAAATACAAAGCACCCTCCGGAAGCAGCTCTATCTGCAATAGATGTAGAAAGGACTGGGAGGGGCATCCTTTTGGGTGCTCTGTCTCCCCCTTAGATGTCTAAAGGCAGCTCTCACTACTCCCCCAAAATCTTCTTTCCCCGAAAAGGTAAATGTCACTCAGTCTTTTTATCACACCCCTTACGCAGGTTCAACCTGTCCCTGTCCTTCTTAAAGCAATCCAACTAAAACTGAGCACAGGCATGGTTGTAACAACAATATCACCTCCCTCAGGCTGGGCTATTTACCTCTATTAATGCAACCAAGAGGATACTCATTTATCATACTTTTCTGCTCCTATGCTTATGTGAAACTCATTCTAGCTTTTATGAGTTATAACCCATACAAATGTAACTAGATGAAGCTCAAGATTTTTCACTAATAAACCAATGCTCACTCACCTCCTTCCATCGCAATCAAATTTTTGCTGGCTTCTAAGTCTCCCCTAGAGTTGTAACCGCTTCCTGAGCCTATATCCATTCCAGAGATTCCCTCCCAATTCCTAAAAATTCAGTAAGGCAAGAATCGTTCTCTCTCTTGGCTAGCAAGTTGGTGCCTTGACACTGTCCTCCTAGTTGATGGGCTCTCTCTGGCTAACAGAGATGCCTCCTCCTTTTCTGGATCTCCCCCTTCTAAATAACACTGCCGCCGCCCCCCCCCAACACACACACACACACACACACACACACACACACACACTCCACCCTCCACCGCTAGCCCCTGGACTCTGCCCTGTCTCCCGAAACTTCATCCAGTCATCCATTCTTATGATTAAATTTTCACCGCACTAAATCAGAACAAATTGGAACGATGGCAAATCCCCTAGGGTCTCCCTCTTATTTTGTAGACAGCATGATAGAGGCTCAGAAAGGTTGCATGGCTTGTCAAATGCCACACAGTAAGTCTAGCTTCCATCCCAGCTCTTTCCACTGCCTGCTAAATCTTGATCTATCAGAAAACTTTTCTAACTAGAGGAACCACCTAATAAAAGTTCTCCCTGCCTTGGAGATTGGAGCTCCCTAAAAGACTTCTAGAAATCCTTGATAACCAGCCTTTAAGGTTTCTGTAAGGTTCTCCCCCCTTCCAACTGATGGACGGAGTTTAGCACATTATTGGCACCTGTCACAGAGACATCTCCAAGACATTGAACCATCAATCAGCATGTGCCAAAGTGTCCTGGAGCCCACCCCTTCCTGTTCGTCCTGGGTCCAACCCCCTTCCGTTCTGGCCCTTAAAGGGACCCCCAGGCAAGACACGTATTGCTGTTCCTCCATGCCAGGAGGCAGCCCGGCTGGGTCCCCTGTCCCCTCCCCACTCCTTCCATTCTGATTTCTCTACCTCTGTAATGAGTCCCGCTCATTACGGGGGAATAAACTTTACTTTAAAATTCCCTGGTGGTCTGTTTCCTGCTTCCCTTCCAACCTAACAGTTTCATCCATGAAATTCCAGCTCTGGGCTGGAAGCTGGATCAGATGTACTGCCTTCCTATTCCAAGATGCGTGTCTCTATATTTCTACCCTTGACCTTTCTCATGATATATAACTTGTGGTCACATCCACCACTGCTGAGAACCAATTCCAGCATGTAGTAATAACTACAAGTTTCACCAAAAGGTTGGTGAAGCTTGGGGAGCTCAAAGGGGTTGAGTCACATATAATTTTCCTGTTGGAATTGGCTACAAAGCATCTCCCCCAAACCAGAATGGCAGCTCAGGGCATTTTATTGCCTCCTGTTGGCCAAGCACCTGAACAGCTGTAGGCTATTCCTCAAACTGACAATGCTTCTGTATACCCTTTGATACCATACTCTTTGAAGTGTATATTTCCACCTGGCCTTAGGACAGATTGTATGAATAAAAGCATGGATCCTTGGTCAAGGCAGAGTCTTCTCCTTCAGCTAGAAGCTCCTCTGACCCCTAATGCGTATCAAAAATATCTTTCACCGAAACCAGTTTGGCTCAGTGGATAGAGCGTCGGACTGTGGACTCAAGGCTCCCAGGTTCGATTCCAGTCAAGGGCATGTACCTTGGTTGTGGGCACATCCCCAGTAGGGGGTGTGCAGGAGGCAGCTGATCGACGTTTCTCTCTCATCAATATTTCTAACTCTATCTCTCTCCCTTCCTCTCTGTAAAGTAATATATATATAATTAATAATATATATTAATATATATATATAAGTTAATTATATATATATATATATATATATATATATATATATATATATATATATATAATTTGTCCATGGACTCCTTCTTAATCATCTACATGCAGCCCCTTTCTCCAGAATGCTGAAACCTTTGTAAGGCTGGAGAAAAAGAACCACAGCAATTGGCGCCCAAACGAAGAACACCAACAATTAATGCCCAACGAGGGGCTCCAACAATTGGCGCCCCAACCAAGAACCCTAACAATTGGCGACCCAACCTGGGGCTACCTAACCCTGGAAATATCAACACACCACCATTGAAAACTCATGGTTAAAGATGTCCTTACTTCCTGGTCCAACCTCGTTCCCTGTCACCCTAAACCTCAGACCCCAGGTTCGGAAATCTGCCATTATCTACAACACTCTTCCTCTTGCAACCTTCCTATGCCACCAACCACCATGCCCAGCCCAGCCTGACTCTGTAACACGTCTCAGATCTGTCTTCTCTTCCCTAACATGTCATTCTCCAGGCTCAAGTCTCACATGTTTACATCCTTGCATGTTTATACCAGGTTCCTTTCTTGCCTTTCCACCTGACCATCTTACCCCTCCTATGTGCTCCATACTACCTATAATTATTTATCTCCCTAGAACACCCAGGAAAACACAATGGCACCCCATCATTTAGAGACCAGGGCCAAACTCACATCCTGATATCTCACACGCTTATAATTCCACTTCCAACCAACAGTCAGCTAAATTCATCCCTCACTTCCCCTAACAGGAATTCACCCTTCAACAAGACTAATGTCCTTTTACTCATACCTGCCTCTAAGCCATTTCCCCAAGCTGGAGTGCCCTCTCTCTCCCTTTGCCTACTTTCCACAATCTCCCACCCCTAATTATTCCAGAAAGTCATCCCGAGTAGTCTTCCTAGTTAATTCATCTCTTACTAGGATGACACTATTACAATTTCTTGAGGGCAGGGAACAAATCTTTGACTGTTACAATGGGTGCTCAATAAACAGTTGTCAAACTAAAACTATATGTTGGAATCTTTGCTATGAACTTAGACCTTGAGGCTGATGTGAATGGCATTATGGATTTGGCTTCTTTTTCTGATGGCCAGCTGTCTCCCTGGTGTGTCTATCATGAACAGAGCATCTGGATCTCATCCCATCTCTTTCATAAAAGCCGATGTGTTAGGCATTTGTAAAGTCCCAGGCCACACTTCCACGCCAGTGACTATATTTTACACAATGGTTCCATCTCCCAGATATTCCCAAAGAAGTATCCAGACACATAACTGTAGCTTTTCAGAAGGGACCTTGGTGATCAGGACTCATTGCAGACATAATTAATCAATCACACTTTCTTTTCTACTTAACTAGGGTCTCTAGACCCTCAAAGTCTTTCTCCTCTCAGCACCCCAGGAAGCACAGGCACATTATTCCTGATCCAGTTCAACCTGCTCATGAGGGAACAATTTGTCTAGAGTCACCAAGTTCTTAAGCAATAAACCCAAGCTCCTCACCTATGATGCCATAATAATCATGGCAGCAATTGGAGCTGTATCCAGAGGAATAGCAGAGCAAGTGGCTGAGGCAGGGATGAGTACACAGGACCGAGCAGATCTGGGGTGATGCATATACTGAGTCCTGTAGACTCACTCATATGCAGACCTGTGCTCCAAACACTCAATGATCTTGGAATCTCCAAAGACAGGAGTCAGCAAATTATGACCCATTCACTCAACCCAGACTGCAGCCTATTTTTATAAATAAAGCTTTACTGCCACCCAGTCATGCTCATTCATTTACATCTTGTCAATGGCTCATTACACTGTACAACAAACAGCATATGATCTGCAAAGCCGACCCTTTACAGAAAAATGTGCTAACCTTGCCCTAATATCTTTCCAACAAATTCTCATGTTGCTTAAGTCAGCCAGAAGGCCTCACCACCAAGAACTGTAACTGATTCAACAGGTGACACAGTGGCTTAATTTTTCCCTGAGTAAGGGTTGCCCTCAATTACTTAGTAAGGATTTATAAATGTATTCTGAAATTTTATTTTTAAGTAGGAGGGGCAGATCCAGAACCTGTACAATTGGTGCAGGAGTCCCTCCTTAAGAAAAATACAAAATACCAACAGAGAGTCAGTACAGCACCATGAGCCCATTGTCAGGTCTCTCCCAGGCCGTGGAGGGACCAGGTGTGAGGCCCTATATTCACTTCACAGCACCTGTTCTCCAAGTCACTCTCCAACTACAGCAGGAGTCATTCTAAAATGAAAATCTGACCTGCTGTGCACCTTAAAGTCTTGCACTGCTTTTTAGAGAAGGGGGAAAAGTCTTAATTTGACCTCTAGGTTCTCATCTTCAGGTACCTCTTCATCCTATAAATGAAAACGCCTTAGAAATAGATAGTGGTATTCGTTGCACATCACAAATGTAATTCATTTCATTGAATTATACACTTAAAAATCATCAATATACATGGTGTGGCTCAGTGGTTGAGCATCAAACTATGAACTAGGGGGTCACAGTTCAATTCCCAATCCCAGATTGAGGGCTGTGGGGCATGCAGCCCTCATGCTCCACATGAGGGCAGCCGATCAATAATTCTCTTTCATCATTGATGTTTTTCTCTCTCTTGCCCTCTTTCTCTCTGAAATCAATAAAAATATATTTTTAAAAATTGTTAACATGGAAAATTTTATGTTATATATACACTTTATCACAGTTTTTTTAATTAATAATATCATACAAAAACAATGAATTATTAACCAGGTGAAGGAAGTTAACATCATGTGGATTTCATGTATCCCCTGATATGATGTAATTAAATATTATGATGTAATGTGATTCATCTTTGGAGTGTTCTTTCCAAACAGGTATTTTTAAAGCTTATTGAGTTACCATACAATTGTCCATATATAGTGTATAATTCATTGTTTTTGGATATGTGAGAATGTTGCGGCAAATGGCCCAAGAGAATGACAGCCGGCCCCCAGAGGAATCAGGAAGGTAAAACCTTTATTACGCAGCGCTGCTAGTCCAGGGGACTTTGATCCAAAGCCTGAGCTGACAATGTGGTGGGGGTTAATATATATATCTTCTTGTGGCGGGCCCCTGGGGTGAGCTTTGCAGCTCTACCCAAGTCAGTTAGAATGGGGAAGTAAGATTGCTGTTTAGCTAGATACTGAACTAGGCTGTAATCCCCCAAAGTTGCCCCCCCCCCTATTTTCCTTCTCAACATTATTAATTTTCTTAAATGCATGATCTCAGGCTAATCATGAGAAAAACATCAGACAACCAGATTGGTTGTCTAATACTACCTGGCCAGCCCTCCTCAAGACTGTCAAGGTCATGAAAAACAAGGAAAGCTTGTGAGAAATTAACCCAAAATGAAGGAGACAGGGAGATATGACAACCCAACCCAATGTGGTGCCCAGGTTTGGAGCATGGAACAGAAAAAGGGCAATGATAGCCGAAACCGGTTTGCTCAATGGTTAGAGCGTCGGCCTGCGGATTGAAAGGTCCCAAGTTCAATTCCGGGTCAAGGGCATGTACCTTGGTTGCAGGCACATCCCCAGTAAGGGGTGTGCAAGAGGCAGCTAATTGGTGATCCTTTTTCTTTTTTTTTTATTTTATTAAGGTATTATATGTGTACAAAGCTTACCATTGCCACTCCTCCCATTCATGCCCTCCCTCCCCAGAGTTCTGTGTTCGTTGGTTGTACTTATGTTCATGCATACCAGTCCCTCGGTTGTTCTCTTATCTCCCCCCAGGTCTCCTTCCCCTCCCCGCTGTCATTTGACAATCTGCTTGTTTTATGGTGACTATCTCAGAATCACATGAATAGAATCCGCTCCTCATTTGGCAGTCTGCTTGTTTTATGGTAACTATCTCAGGACCACATGAATAGAGTCCGCTCCTCCTCTGGTTCACACCGCCCCTACACCTGGGTCCCACTGCTTCCCCTGGGACATACGGCTAACCCGGGACACCCAGCCCCTTTGGGACACACGGCTCACCCGGGGCACACGGCCCCCTGGGACACACGGCTCACCCGGGGCACTTGGCCCCCTGGGACACATGGCCCACCTGGGGCACATGGCCCCCTGGGACACACGGCTCACCTGGGACACCCACCCCTTTAGGGGACATGGCTCACCCGGGGCACATGGCCCCCTGAGACACACGGCTCACTTGGGGCACACGGCCCCTCTGGGGTGCTGGGGTCGTAAATTGGAGGCACCAAGCTAGCTCTTTGCTAGCACGGCGGGCAGGCTGGGACGGCTGCACGTGGGCTGAGATGGCTGCAAGGCGGGGAGACTGCCCTCAAAGGTGTCTCGTTCAGTGCGGAAGCAGAGTAGCTGCGGACATGGAGGCTAAGTTCTGAGGCCGCCCACTCCCTGAGATCGGGGTGTAGTGAGCTCTGTTCTCGGTGGATTTCCTTTATTCATGGCGGTAGCGGCTGCAGCAGCGACGGTCACTCCTGTGGTTCAATTTCCACTGTAGTTTTAAAGTTCACATGGCAGCAGTGACGGAAGCTTCAGCCATGCGCCAGTGGAGGAAGGACTCGCCATGGCCATGAACAGAGGGCGCTGCACCAGCTCCTCACCAGCATGGTGAGCACAGGGGCTGGGCTGGGCTGGCTGTGGGCTGGGAGACGCCACACCAGCTCCTCACCAGCACGGCAGGCGGGCTGGGACGGCTGCAGGCCGGGATGGTTGCGGGCAGGGAGGTCGTGATCATGGGCTTCTCATCCAGGCAGGAGCCGAAGGCGGGGCGGAGGTCCCACATCAGCTCCCTGACTCCCATGGCGGCAAGCAGGGCTGGCCCACTCCCTGGGCCCCGGGGTGGAGCGAGGTCTGGCTTCCCTCATTCCCAGTGGCAGCGGCTCTGGCAGGTCCGGTTTCGCCGTAGTTTTAAACTCTACATGGCAGCAGTGGCGTCCTGCTTTGTGTCTAGTTGTAGCCTTCCCATTTCGCCAGCTTTCCTGTGGATCTGGTGCGATCCCTTTCGATTTTAGCTGTTGTTTTTTTCAAAATTGTTGAGGAGGTGGCAGCTTAGGAGACTTCCTAGGTCGCCATCTTGTTTTGGTCTCCCGATGACCCTTTTTCATCAATGTTTCTAGTTCTCTATACCTCTTCCTCTCTGTTAAAAAAACAAAAAAAACAAAAAAAAAAACCAATAAAATATATTTTAGAAAAAAAAGAAAAGAAAGAGGGCAATCATAGGAAAAACTGGTAAAGTCTAAAAAATCAGTTTTGTTTTTTTTTTAATATATATTTTATTGATATTTTACAGAGAGGAAGGGAGAGAGATAGAGAGCCAGAAACGTTGATGAGAGAGAAACATCGACCAGCTGCCTCTTGCACACCCCCTACCAGGGATGTGCCCGCAACCAATGTACATGCCCTTGGCCGGAATCGAACCGGGGACCCTTCAGTCCACAGACCGATGCTCTACCACTGAGCCAAACCGACCTCAGCTAAAAAATCAGTTTTTAAAAAAATAACTGCCTGGGATGTTTCCTTCCCAAGATTCCATAACCCCATTCTAACAATGAGGAAACATCCAACAAACCTAAGGAACACTGTAATAGGGGACCTCTGTCAAGGTCATGAAAAACAAAGACAGAGAAATTGTCATAGATTAGAGGAGACACACACAAAAAAATAATAATAATAATAATTTACTAAATGTAACGTGGTATCCTGCATTGGATCCTGGAACAGAAAGGGGACATTTGTGGGTAAATTGATGAACTCTGAATTGGAGAATTTAGCTAAGTAGTTCTGTGTCAATGTGAGTTTTAATATATTAATATGTACCTGGTTAAGATGTTAACACTAAAGGACAGAGCAGGAACTTTCTGTATTATTGTTATGACTTTTCAGTAAATCTAAAGGATTACAAAACAAAGAGTTTAATTAAAACAAAGAAATACAGTAGGTAGGTAGTTTCCCTTTGTTTCCCTGACTTAACCCCGAGTGCTACAGGTGTAATCACCATTGGTTTTAAAATAGAGGAAGTAGGCCTATACGGTAGTATCTAATCTATGTAAATGAGTGAGTGTCAGGCTTAATCTGTTGCTATTAGAATACAATGTAATTTCTCAGGCATGATAAGAGATTGGCAAATCAATGCTAATTCATTTTAGCATTTCAACATTTTTCCTGTTTTATTGAAATGTACTTGACACACAGCATTGTAGACGTTTAAGGTGTACAGCATAATGATTTGACTTAACTATATTGTGAAATAATCACCGCAATAAGTTTAACTAGCATTGATAAATTATCTCATATACAGACAACAACAAAAAGAGGTGTTTTTCTTGTCATCAGAATTCTTAGGACCCACTCTCTTAGCAACTTTCAAATATCCCATACTGCACTGTTCGCTATGGTCACTATGCCATCATTACATCCTAGTCCTTATTTATCTCATAACTAAAAGTGTACCTTTTAACTACCTCCCTCCAATTCTCCCACACCCCGCTCCACCCCTGGTAACCACAAGGCTGATCTCATTGGGTTTGGGGCAGGGTGTTGTTTTCTTTTCTTTTTTTGCTTTTATTTTGTTTTGTGTGCCCTGTTTTAGATTCCACATATGAGTGAGATCATGTTAAATTTTGATATTATACTTGTTATAGTTATAAGTGTGTGACTTAAACTTAAGTGAAAGTGTTTACCTTGTGTGATTTAAACTTAGCATAACTACCTCCATTTTAAAACTTAGAGTGCATATTTTGAAGTTGTATTGAAGTTGTAACCCTGAGTGTGTGTGAATGCCCTAACAGGTGCTAATCTTTAAAGTTGTAAACAAGTTGACCCCAAGTGTGAACACTCTAACATGTGTTAATCTCTAAAGTTGAAAACAGGTAGCAATGTGCCAGGTGAGGCTGCCTGTGAGACCCCTGATAAGACACACTGAAAACCCATTCGTTACACCCAGAAGGAACAAGGGACCGCCCAGAAATGGCCATAAAAGAAGGGACCTAGAGGCACTGGTCAGAGACCACAAAAGGCTCCTCCACCCGACATGCTCTCCGCTCCCTTCCTGCTCCTGTTCGAGATACTGCGTGAAGCTCTGCCCGAGGATGCTGTTACTCTGCCCGTGAGCCGAAGATCATGACCGGTAGTGACCGAAGCGCTGCCTCAGCGTGTTCCTGTCCAGTGTGTGTGCCTGTCGGCGCGGATCTCCAGGTGACCTGCCTAGGCTTCTGGAAACCACCAGGACTCTGGTAAATAAACCTTGGGATTCATGCATTCTAACTCTTGTTTCTGTGTTTAGTTTATGCTCGGTCAAACTTAGTAAGAACTGTGGGCAACCCCGTATAAGTCCAGTTTCTGGCTGAGGGACCCCAGTCACCGGTGCATACGTTCCCACCTGATGGTGAGTTGGAACATACACTTAACTTGAGAAGTGATTCTCCCATTGGTGCTTGGGGTTGGAATGCTACTGTGTCAAGACGAGTGTCATTCGACCACTCTACACCATCCTGGGTGGGTTTAACTCTTTAAGGCAACACACCTATTCCTTTGAACTGGAGAGGAGAGGGTTGGAAGAGACTAGGGAACAGATATTGAGCATTTCCTGACCTCACCCAGTATTTTCCCATTCTGTAGAAGTGGGTGAGACCAGCTTTGGTGGGAAGGCTGAATGAATGCTCCACCCACTCAAACCACAGGATTAAAAGAATGTTTGCTCCTTCAGAAGGCACACCCCTGGTTGTTCACGTTGGCTACGTGAATCCAAATGGGGTGTCTAGATTACAGTTTCCCAAACTTTGGTCTTTCGCACGCTACCCTCATCCATATCTACATATCACCATATTATTACTTCATTGACATTTTTCTTTCAAGCAATTTTATTTCTATTGAAAAGGACACTATTAACACGGCCATTATCCATACAATGCAATGCTATTTGCAATTAAGAAGGAATGAATGCTAATATGAGCTACATCACGGATGAACTTTGAAGATATTATGTTAAATAGGGGAGGGGAGAAAAAAAAACACGTTTTCTATGAAATTGTTGTAGGATAATGAAAATCTAGGAAAATTCCGGGACAACTGGAATAGGGAAATTGCAAGAGGAAGGTTCAACAAAGCCCAAAAGGCTTTGCAGGCCACCTGTAACAGGGCCTGATCTGGAGAACAAGGGGTTAAAACCTCTCCTCACAAAAGAATGAAGTAGAGGAGGGTGGGAGGGAGACAAGGAGCAACTAGAAAATACATAATTTAAATCACCCTGAAACCAGCTAAAAGATAGCAGAAAGGAGGGAGGAGGGAGGAAGGGGAAGGAAGAGCAGGATCTTAGCTCATCCCACTGTTGAAACAGAGAAGCCAACAGTCTCAGGATTTCATTGTTTCTCCTAAGTTCTGGGAAACCATTACAAATAGGGGGGAGCCCTTCGGAGTTCACCTCTACCAGAACCTCTAGCCGAGGAGGTTTATTTCAGACAGAAGGTTTTATAACGCCTAGCACCCCTACCCACCTCACTCTTCAGGTTGGCGGAGAGCTCACCTGCCTTCATAAGCCAGGTTTGCTTGCCTTGCTCTTTAAATAAAGGTGCATACCTTAATTTTTTAACACGTACACTTCAACACAATGCCATTATCTGGAGTCACCTGTTTGTATTCATTCCTACAAGCATGACAGGAACCGAGGTGGGGACAGCCCATTCCCTCTGACTCAGGGGGAGGGGGGCGGCCTAACAGCACCTCTGTGGTGTCCCAGAGAGGTGCCTGGGGTCAATGTTCAGCAGAGGTCAGTCGTGGAGACATATCAGTGGTTGGAGGGGTGAGAGGGAGGGAGAAGTGGAGAGTGACTGCTTAATGGACATGGGGCTTCCTTTTGGGGTGATGGACAAAACTGAATTGCAGCTTCAATCCCCAGCCCTGGTTGGGGAGTGTGCAGGAGGCAACCGATCAATGTGTTTCTCTCACATCAGTCTCTCTAAAATTGAATATTGGTGACAGTTGCACAGCTCTTTGTATATTCCAAAGACCATTGAATTGTATACTTTCAGAGGGTGAATTTTATGGTGTGTGAGTTATGTATCAGTAAAATTGTTATTTTAAAAATTAAACGGTTACCTATTTTAATAGTATCACTTGCCAGAAATAGGAAATAAGCATATAAATAAAAGTATGCAATAAAATTTTTACATGTTCGCATATGAACCACCAACGTTATCTCAATGTATCACCAATATCAGTTCCACATTCTGCCTCTCAATACCATGACCAGTATCCTGGTGTATGCCACTCTGTGCACACATGCGAACATTTCTCTGAGAGCGGAATTACTAAGTCAAAGACACAGGTGTGTTCACTCATTCATTACACTGAACTAACTTATCAAACCTTGTCAAATGCCCAATACTGTCCTAGGTACTGGGAATAGTGTGATTGACAAAGCCTGTGATCTCATGGAACCTACATTCTGGTGGGAAGGCTGTCGATAAATAAATGGCACCATAAAATGATTTTTAAAATGTAACATTATTTTTAGTAGTGCTAAATATAACTTTGCCATTTAAAGGGTACAGTTCAGTGGCATTTAGTACATGCAATGTTGTTCTAGAACATTCTCATCGCCCCAAAAGGAAACCCCATGCTCCTGTGGGTGGGCAGGGGGGAGGTATTTGAACAGAGATCTATCTGAAGGAAGAGCAAATGAGAACCATGTGAAGATCTAATGATCTTTTCATGTAACCTTCTGTACTACTATTTTTATTTTTCTTTAAAGTAATTCCCTTTATTACTTAAAAGTGAACTATCATCCATACAATGGAATATTACTTTTAAAAATATTACAATTTTTTTAAAAAGTACTGACTCACTCCATAGCATGGATGGGCCTTGAAAACATTTTACTCTTAAAAGGGGAGACCTCTCTTTGCAGCTTCGGGTGCAAAACAGGGACCCACCGGCAGAACTGTTAAGGAAGCGGGTTTGAGCTTAACCTCGGGAAGAACATCTAGCACTGTAAACTCTCCTCCGCCGTTTGAAACCATCCAGCTCTGCATCTCAGCATCTCCCGCCTCCGGACCTCCACCTCTGAAGCTATTTACGCAGACAGAGCTCATCCACAACAAGCTCCAAAGGAAAATCGCCCAAAGAGTCTATACAGTTCACAGGGAACCACCAGGAGTCAACAAAATGCAACTGTTAAAACCCTCACACCTTCAGGCGGAGGTAAAATTGTTCAGCCTTTGTAAACACTGGCTTTGTCCAGAGCTATAAAACTGTTCTGTTTTCAACCCAGCAATTCCACTTTGGGAAAGTTAGCATAAAGAAATAATTCAACTCTAGAAGGAAAAATGTAAGTGGTTAATTCAGCCTTATCTATAATTTTTAAAAGCAACCAAGAGATTAGGTAGCCCTGGTCAGTGTTGCTCAGTGGTTAGAATGTACAGAATGACATACAAGCATATACACTCATATATATATATACCATTACACATATGTCCATGAAATACACACACACACATAAGTACACACTTGTACACATTTATATGCATGCATACATACACACACACACACACACACACACACACACACACATAAGTACAAATTCACATTTATATACTCCTGAGCACACTGCTTTGGACTGCACTGTGTCCTCCCAAAATTTATATGTTAAAGCCCTAACCCCGAGGGCCTCAGAATGTGACTGTGTTTGGAGACAAGATATCTAAAGAGGTAATTACAATAAAATGAGGTCCTATGGGTGGGCACTAATCCAATACAGCTGTGAATCTTATAAGAAGAAGAGGTTAGAACTCGCACAGAGAGACCTTGTGAGGACACAGAAGACAGCCATCTACAAGCCGAGGAGAGACATCTCCAAAGAAACCAAGCATGTCAACACCTCCATCTCACACTTTCAGCCTCCAGAAACTTGAGAAAATAGATTTCTGTTGTTTAAGCCACCCAGTCTGTTGTAACTTTTGGCAGCCTAGGATAATAATATTCATGTACCTATGTATGTACACATTCACAAATACATGTACACTTATACCAGTATAAGTATATACCACATGCACATGTGCCCACACAATACATGCACACAAACATACTCACAGACACTCCCTTCTCCTTCAAGAGCTGGCTCTCACCACCACTTCTCTTTTTTTAAATATGTTTTATTGAGATTTACAGAGAGGAAGGGAGAGGGATAGAGAGCTAGAAACATCGATCAGCTGCTTGCTGCACACCCCCTACTGGGGATGTGCCTGCAACCAAGGTACATGCACTTGACTGGAATCGAACACTCTATCCACTGAGCCAAACTGGTCAGGGCACTCTCACCACCACTTTTGTGAAGTATCCCTGGACCTTTCAGGTTGTACAAGTTGTTCCTTCCTCCATTATCAAACTCTGTTCATTATTTTTTTTTATTTCATCCTACAAATATCAGTCCTCCAAGAGCTGCAAATACAGCAGTGACCAGACCCAATGTCTTCTCCTCGCCACTCAGTTCTAACACTTGTTTTATTATAATGGAGTTTTTGGCTTATATGCCTGTCTTCTCTCTTGAGCAGATAGATGTACTACAGGGCTGG
This sequence comes from Vespertilio murinus, assembly GCA_963924515.1. NCBI lineage: Eukaryota > Metazoa > Chordata > Mammalia > Chiroptera > Vespertilionidae > Vespertilio > Vespertilio murinus. Next base: position 88,212,715 of record OZ004708.1, read on the forward strand.
GCTGTCCTGAGGAGGGTGAGCTAAGAGTACTGGATGCCCACTGAGGACAAAGGATCAAGACTTGAGAGGTCGAAGGGTGCACAGAAACAATCCTGAGAGGAGACAGCCATCATTATCAATCCTTTTCACAGATAAGGAAAGAGACTTAAGAGGTGACATCGTGTGCCTACATTCCTGCACCCCATAGGTAAACAAGGATTATCTAATGGTGTCTGTTTGCAAAGCCAGAGCTCCCGCTGTCGGGCCCACTGCTGTCGATGAGGAAGTCTAGAGATGCCCAATTGCAGCAACAAATCCTTAACTGTCCGTGCCCAGCTGCTGCAATGGCCTGGCTTCTCCTCTGAGGGAATCATCAGCCTCTAGAAGCCCAGAGTTGGAGGCACAGGGCGATTGGCCAGCTCTGCACAGTGAGGTGCGCCTGCCACCTGCAGGAGGGCCCCAGAACAGTCTTGCTCGGTGCTCCTCTATGTTGACCAGTAACAACAAACCCGCACTAAGGTGTGGCACCACCTGAAACTTTCGGCTTTGCCTCAGGTGAATCAATTCCTTGTTGACTCTATAACTGGCCACAGTTCATGGGACTGGTCACAATAGCCTTTCTCTTCCCTTTATCCCCTCAGCTAGACGTCAGTACCTCTTGGCTAGAGCTGAGTAAGGGCTGCGACTTGGAGAATGTCAGCTTTGCTCTGGGGCAGTGGTCGGCAAACTCATAAGTCAACAGAGCCAAATAGCAACAGTCCAACAATTGAAATTTCTTTTGAGAGCCAAATTTTTTTAAACTTAAACTTCTTCTAACGCCACTTCTTCAAAATAGACTCGCCCAGGCCGTGATATTTTTGTGGAAGAGCTACACTCAAGGGGCCAAAGAGCCACATGTGGCTCGCGAGCCACAGTTTGCCGACCACGGCTCTAGGGGAACATCTCAGGAGCTGGAAACACATGCAAGCCAGCTGAGTTCTAGAAGCCAGCCTTCAACGGAGCTACCGTGAAACAACCACAGGCACTGGTATTGCGTGTTCGCTGTGTGCGGTAGCTGCCCTATGAACTATACACGCGCTGTGCCACGTGAGCCTCACAACCTGCCTGTGAGGTGAGTAACGGTGCCATCCCCCTATCCCAGGTGAGGAAAGGAAGGCTCCATTGTATTTACTCACTTCCAAAACATGCCACACAGCTGCAAAGTGGAAGAGCTAAGGCTTGTCTGAATTCAACCCCTGCACTCTTTTACCACCCCCCCAACATTCCCAGAGATCACAGCCATGTGCAGAGGAACACATACAGCTTGTACAGTAAGTACCATGGAAAGAGGTCCAACGAACTGGGCAAAATTCAGACTCTGTCACCTTCCAGCCAGCTGACTTTGAGCCAGCCTCTCTTGGAGAATGTTTATTGAGCACCTGTGATGTAGTTTTTTAGGTCTTGGAGTATTTTATTTATGATGCTCACCTAAATACTGGATATCAATTTCCAGGATTCTTTATTCCAAGAAAAAAAAAACCTCAACTCAAAGTATCTTAACCAAATTGTTCTATAAAGCAGTAAAAAGATATAAAATACTGCTAAATACAACGACTGGAATGAATCTCACAAGTATAATTATAGGTCAAAAGCACCAGAGGAAAAGTACACATACTATATGACTTGGTTTACATATTTTATTGATTTTTTACAGAGAGGAAGGGAGAGAGATAGTTAGAAATGTCAATGAGAGAGAAACAAGATTTTTTGTATATTCTATTATATAAATAGTTCCTTATGAAGTTAAACATATTCTTTATATATAACCCAGAATTCATACTCCTAAAGATATGAAAACGTATGTCCATGCAAAAAAAAATTACACATGAATGTCCATAGCAGCTTTATTTTCTATTAGAGGTCCAGTGCATGAAATTCATGCACGGGGTACGGTCTCTAGGCCTGGCCAGTTATCAGAGCCAATCTGTGGGGCAGCCAGTGGGGCAATGGGGGCGGGGTACCCCCACTGACACCCGCCTTGGCTGGCCGGGGGCCTGCAGGCTGGGGGCAGCTCCTGCGTTGAGCATCTTCCACCTGATGGTCAGTGTGAGTCATAGTGACTGGTCGTTCAGCCATGTGGTCAATTTGCATATTAAGCTTTTATTATATAGGATAGCCAAAACTGAAAACAACCTTCAATGAATGGCTGGATAAACATATTATGGTTTATTCATACCCATAGATACTACTCAGTCATAAAAAGGAATGAACTAGCCAGGACCGGCTTGGCTCAGTGGATAGGTGTCGGACTGCGGACTGAAATGTCCCAGGTTCAATTCTGGTCAAGGGCATGTACCTTGGTTGCGGGCACATCCCCAGTGGGAGCTGATCGATGATTCTCTCTCATCAATGTTTCTAACTCTCTATCCCCCTCTGTTAAAAATCAACAGAATATATTTTTTTTTAAAAAGGAATGAACTATTGACATATGCAACACTACTCAAATGGGTCTCTAGAATATTATGCTGAGTGAAAAAAAAAAAGACAAGTATTGTCAAAAACCTACATACTGTATGATTCCATTAATATAACATTTTGGAAGTGACAAAGCTATAGTGTGAAATAATATGTGTACAAAGTATTCATTTTAGCAAAGACTGGAAACATTCATCAATAGAAGATTGGTTGCACAGATTATGGCACTATCAATAGAAAATTAATTATATGGATTATGGTACCATTTGTTCAATGAAAAATAAGGAGCTTTAAAAATATTAAGGATATTAAAATATCACCAAGCTAAATTAAGGTGCAAAAGAGTATTATGGTATGCTACTTTTATGTACAAAAGGGAGTGGAGAATAAGTGTGTGTGTGTGTGTGTGTGTGTGTGTGTGTGTGTGTGTGTGTGTAAAGAGGGAAACTCTGGAAAGTTACATAAGAATTAATCATTGTTTAACAATTAACCAAATGAGGCTAATTCAATATATAAAGAGCTCTTAGAAATTAATAAGAAAAAGATCAACAAGTAGAAAGGGAAATAGATGGGCAAAGTGTTGCTAAGAACTGGAGGGTTAGGGCCACCTAAGTAGGAGGATGGCATTTCATTACTTCATAGCATGAATCCTTTCTTGACCAAAGTCAACATTACAGGTTTTTAAAAGTGAAATTTTTCAGACATCAAAAAGTAAAAAAGAAGAAAATTTTACCTTTTGTGACAGCATGGATGGACCTGGATTTATTAAGCTAAGTGAAATAAGCCAGTCAGAGGAAGACAAATACTGTATGATCTCACTTATATGTGAAATCTAATGAACAAAATAAACGAACAAACAAAATAGAAACAGAGACATGGATACATGGAACAGGTTGACAGCTGTTAGAGGGGTATAAACTGGATAAAAGAAGGTGAAGGGATTAAGCAAACGACATATATACAGAACACATGGACACAGGCACAGTGTAGTAATAGCCAGAAGGAAAGGGAATGGGGGTCGGTGGCAGGGGGAGAATGGAGATAGAAAGAGACTTTGAATTTTGTATTATCTCTTAGTGTTAAAAGATATACATGTAACATATAAACTATATATGGCAATTTTTGACTATTGTACACATCTACCTCTGATACTTATTGATAGCTACCTGTACTAGCCAGCTATGGGGCTTACCCTGGGTTAGTGTGGTACTTGAATTCTACCACAGAAAGAGACTTTGCTTGGGGTGATGGGCACATGATGTTTTATTGAGTTGTACACTTGAAACATGTATAGTTTTGCAAACCAACGTCACTCCAATAAATTCAATTTTTAAAAAAACAAACAGCCGAAACCGGTTTGTCTCAGTGGATAGAGCATCGGCCTGCGGACTGAAAGGTTCCAGGTTCGATTCTGGTTAAGGGCATGTACTTGGGTTGCAGGCACATCCCCAGTAGGGGGTGTGCAGAAGGCAGTTGATCGATGTTTCTAACTCTCTATCTCTCTCCTCTCCCTTCCTCTCTGTAAAAAAATCAATAAAAATATTTTTTTTAAAAAAACACACAAAGACTTATGAGGGGAGCAAATGGAGGAAAAGGTGGATTCTAGAAGATACAGAGGCTTCCTGGGGAAACAGAAATGAGAGTCATGATTTGGGCATCCCAACGGCAAAGAACAAAGCCCATCAAAACTTGTGGGCAAAAATAGAAGAGCGATTCCCATGCAAAGTGGGTTTGGTAGGGGCTGCAATACGTTAATAAAGTCTGAGCCCTTCTGTGTCACTAACAGGAAGGCAATTTTAACAAGAACGTGGTTCAAAACCTCAGGGCCAAGCACAGCACCTGACTTATGGCAGGTGACCAAGAAACGCTTGATAAATGCATTCACTCAGCATACATTTATTGATTGTTTATCACTTTCCAGACCTCATTGGTGAACCCAACAATATAAATTCCCTTTCCATGTGGATTTTCCATTATGATGAAAGAACATCTGGAATGCAGACATCTGAATGCATTTGGACCTCCAGACCACCATGTCTGGGACCTGCCATGGTCTCCGTCTGAGCACTAGGAGGGTGTCTTCATGAGAGTGAACCCCTAGTGACTTGAGTAGAAACAAAATAATTAGCATCTTCCTTCTTAACAAGGAGCCATGGGACTGGAGACCCCAAGAGACCCCAAACAGTAAATATCTCACTGTGTCCCTGACCCCCTGCTCACCTGCCCCAGGCTGGGGGGTGGGACACAGGCTTTTCCCTCACAGACATCAGATTGGCCCCGGCCATCACAGCGGAGTGGTCGCCCCTGTCCTTTTGGCGGGCTTAGTGCTGACCTCAGGATCCTCTGGCAGCCAGTGCAGGAGGTCCGCGAGACCGTCCCCTTGGTGACACCATACTGGTAAGTCAGTGAATGATGGAGAAGGGGGGTGAGCTGGATGGGGTTGGGTAAGAGGACTCCTTCTCCTTCCTGGATGACCAGAGAGGAAGAGAGAAATGACTGAGGTCAGTACTATACCTGCTGAGTGGACAAAGACAAGAGGGCAGGCCTCTGTAGTAGGTCCTGGGGAGAGGGGGCATTTAGTGTCTGTGGTTGGCGGACACCTGCACAAATTGGAAAGACACTGCAAACTTGCCTTCTCCAATGCTGGGTTCTCCAAGAGTGGTCCCTATGCCAGCATCAGCAACCCCTGGGAACTTCCTAGAAGTGCTGATTCTCAAGCACCTCGCCAGGTACTCTGAGGCATTTGTCTTAGCCAGCCCTCTAGGTGACACTGATGCATACTCAAGTTTGAGAGCCACTGCTCTAGGGCAACCCAGGACTTCATGTCACCAACCGAGGACTGCTCACGTGGCATAGGCAGCCCACAGAAACCCTAGCGTCACCCGACAAAATCCTCAAACCAACTCCAAAAAATTCTTTAAAAAAGTAACGTAAGGCTTTGCTGGAGATCTCTTACGGCTACCAAAGAGAAGATCATGCTGCTAATTTTCCTGAAAGCCCCTGTTTTGACCCTTCTTTCATATTTATATACTGGAGGCCCGGTGCACGAGATTCGTACAAGAATAGGCCCTTGCAGTCCTGGCTTAGATTGGAAGGTTATCTGGAAGGTCTTCAGCTGTTCAGCCATTTGGTCAACTTGCATATTACCCTTTTATTAGTATAGACTAGAGTCCCAATGCACAAAATTCGTACAAGGGGCTTGACCCTCACAGTTGTGGTGGCTTGACCCTCACAGTTGTGGTACCTCAGCCCTCACAGCCCCAGCTTTGTCTGGAAGGTCATCCAGAGGACGTTCATGCTTTTATTATTATAGATTACTAGAGGCCCAGTGCATGAAATCATTGGGGTGGGGGTGTCCCTTAGCCTGGCCTTCACCCTCTCACAATCCAGCACCCTTTGGGAGATGTCCGAATGCTGGTTTAGACCCAATCCCGCAGGGTTAGGCCTCAACCAGCAGTTGGACATCCCTCTCTCAATTCAGGACCACTGGCTCCTAACCACTTGCCTGCTTGCCTATGTGATCACCCCTCACTGCTCACCTGCCTACCTGATCATCCCTAACTGCCTCTGCCTCAGTTCCCAATCCGGGACCCAGGCTTCCCTCCTCTGGCCGGCCATAGGCACCCAAGATCCAGACTTTCCTCCCTCTGGCCAGCCTCAGGCACCAGGACCAGGGCCAGCTCACTCGGGCCCCTGGCTACAGGCACCCAGGACTGTGAGTGGCTTCCTCTGGGCCAGGCCTTGGCTTTGTCAGGAAGGACGTCCAGAAGACATCCGGTCTATCAGGTCTAGCTGTCTAATTAGCCTATTAGCCTTTTATTTGTATAGTTGTTTGTTTGTTTGTTTGTTTGTTTGTTTGTTTTATTTCAGAGAGGAAGGGACAGGGATAGAAAAATGGAAACATCAATGATGAGATAGAATCACCATTCAGCTGCCTCTTGCATGCCCCCTACTAGGGACCGAGCCAGAAACCTGGACATGTGCCCTTGACTGGAATTGAATCTGGGACCCTAGGCGTTTGCTCACACCTTTGTCATTTTTTATAAAAATGATTTACCTTTAAACAGTCTGGGCTGTGTCTCAGAGTTTTCATTTTTAACAAACTTTTTAAATATTTTTTTATTGATTTCAGAAAGGAAGGGAGAGAGACAGAGACAGAAACATCAATAATAAGAATCATCGATCAGCTGCCTCCTGCACACTCCCCACTGAGGATCCAGCCCACAACCCGGGCATGTGCCCCTCACCGGAATCAAATCCGGGACCCTTCAGTCCACAAGCTGATGCTCTATCCACTGAGCCAAGCTGCTAGGGCTTGAACAAACTTTTTTAACAGCTGTTTTACTGAGAGTACAAAGCTGTTTCAGTTGATAGTGACAGTCTGTATAGAACATGAGAAAATATAAAATGTCTTGTCTTGCAAAGCTACTGCTGGTGGCAAATATATTTCCAAAACATATATTTAAAGCCATTAGTTTTAAAACTCCATATGTCAATTTTTTTCTGTAAAAACTCTGGTTAGCCCGGTCAGGGTCGCTTAGTGGATAGAGCATCTGCCTGTAGACTGAAGGGTCCCAGTTCAAGTCTGGTCAGGGACACATGCCTGGGTTGTGAGCATCAACCTACAAAACAGGAGGTCATGGTTTGATTCCTGGTCAGGGCACATGACTGGGTTGCAGACTCAATCCCCAGTGTGAGGTGTGCAAGAGGCAGGTGATGGATATTTCTCTCTCATCCATGTTTCTATTTCTCTATCCTTCTCCTGTCCTCTCTCTCTCTAAAATCAATAAACATTTTTTTAAATCTAAAAAAAATATAAAACTATCTTATTTTAGGTTTGGTCCCACTTTATTTTGTTTTTACAAATCTTTGCTCTTCTGAAGAGACACAGAGATGTTTATGAAAAATATGCAAGTTGTCTTTAAACAACTCGGGTCTTTGAGATACAGACTACCTCAGGCATGGAGGGTTTAATTTGGGGAAACAGAAATCCACTGAAGGTAGCAAAACAAAGAGATTTTCTGTAAGGATTCCATCGATTGTCACGGAATCCTACAGATCTCAGTGGAGAGCCGGGACGAGGCCTGCATCTCTGACTCCCAGCTTTATGTTGCTTCCCTTTCCCACCCACCCACCACTTTTTTTTTCTTTTTATTTTTAGTAGACAAAGACTACTCATGGAACCAGGAAATCAAACAGTGGTCTCAGAATTCCTCCTCCTGGGACTCTCAGAAAAGCCAGAGTATCATGCCCTCCTCTTTGGGCTGTTCCTCTCCATGTACCTGATCACCGTCTTTGGGAATCTGCTCATCATCCTGGCCATCGTCTCAGACGCCCACCTCCACACGCCCATGTACTTCTTCCTCTCCAACCTGTCCCTTGTCGATGCCTTCTTCTCATCTACCACTGTCCCCAAGATGCTGGCAAACCTCTGGTCCCAGAGCCGAGCCATCCCTTTTGCCGGCTGCCTGGTCCAGATGTACGCCTTCCACCTGTTCGGGACCATGGACAGCTTCCTCCTAGCGACAATGGCCATTGATCGGTTTGTGGCCATTGTCTACCCTCTGCGCTACTTGGTCATCATGAGCCCCCGTGTCTGTGGGCTGCTGGTCGGTGGGCCGTGGCTGATCACCAACCTCCAGTCACTCGTGCACACCTGTCTCATGGCTCAGCTGACCTTCTGTGCAGGCTCTGAAATCCCCCACTTCTTCTGTGACCTCATACCCCTGCTGAAGCTCTCCTGCTCCGACACCCACACCAACGAGCTGGTGATCTTTGCTTTTGGCATTCTCATGGGCATCAGCCCACTCTCGTGCATTCTCCTCTCTTACACCTGCATCTTCCGGGCAGTCTTCAAGATCCCTTCTGCTCAGGGCAAGTGGAAAGCTTTCTCCACTTGCGGCTCCCACCTCACCGTGGTGTCACTGTTCTATGGCACCATCTTCGCCGTGTACTTGCATCCGGCATCTCTCACCTCCTCCCAGAAGGACAAGGCAGCTGCCCTGATGTGCGGGGTGGTCATCCCCATGCTGAACCCATTTATCTACAGCCTAAGGAACAAGGACATAAAGGCAGCCCTGAGGAAGCTCCTCAGCAGAACCCCCTCCTCTCAGATCTAGGGCAGAACAGGTATTGGGCACCTACTGCGTTCCAGGACCACAGTAGGGTACTGGGGAGAATGAGATGCATGCTATCCCTCACGTCAAGGTGTTCAGATCTAGTGGGGGTTAGAGACATGTAAAGAAATCATTACAATATGACGGATGCGTCACAAAGAGATGAGTGAAGAGCCATAGGAACCCAAAGGGAGAGGCAGGCATTTCCCCGGATTTATCTTCCCTGTGAAGATCACAGTATCAGGGAAGACTTTCAGTCTTCTGGGGTATCAGCCTTATAGGATTGCTATGTGGATAATACCAGCCAAACAAAAGATTGGCTACTCTTATTTTAATATTGATAAAGCCAACTACCTAGCCTTGCTTCCTTCGTGACTTGGGGAAGGACTTTGATAGTATCTGATTAGGTTATCTCTCTTGTAGTTGGTTTCAGCAGCCACTTTGTGGCCATGACTTTGGGTGGGGATTGTTGTTATCGACAGGCCTTCAATGCATGCCTTCCCAGGCCCACACTGGACCCCAGGAGACCATGACACGGGCTCAGGGGATTGTGATTCAATGGGCTGACACTGGACTTTAGAATCTGGCTTCTTGCCCTAGCTGGTTTGGCTCAGTGGATAGAGCACCAGCCTATGGACTAAAGGGTCCCTGGTTCAATTCCAGTCAAGGGCACATGCCTGGGCTCGGTCCCCAATAGGGAACATGCTGGAGGCAGCCAATCAATGATTCTCTCTCATCATCAATGTTTCTATCTCACTCTCACTCTTCCTCTCTGAAATCAATAAAAATATTTTTTTACAAAAGAATCTGCCTTCTCCATAAACTCTCCAGGTGGCTGATGTGGGGGTCCATGGGCCACAGTTTGAGGACACGGGCCCTGGGTTAGCTCCAGAATCTATGTGTTTCCTATGATGTCCTACAACTGACTCCAATCCCAATATAATTCTACAGGCATGATCAGATACTATTCTACAAGCAGATGGGGTGGCCTGGAATGTCGGGAATGTTAGGGTTATGAATTGTGTCCTCCAAAAAAAACATGTCAAAGTCTAAGCTCCAGGACCTCAGAATTTGATCATGGGTTCTGATCCAGTATGACTACTAGTGTCCTTATAAGAAGGGAGAATTTGGCTCGGCAGGCAGAAGGTTATGGTTCAATTTCCAGTCAGAGTCCATGCCCGGGTTGTGGGCTTAATCCCCAATGCAGAAATCAGCCATTCAATTATTCTCTCTCATCATTGGTGTTTCTATCTCTCTCTCCCTCTCCTTTCCTCTCTGAAATCAATAAAAATATTTTTTAATTATTAAAAAAAAAAACTGCAGCTACAGTTTGAGGCAGTGGCCACCAGGTGGCGATAGTATCATTTTACGTGATGGATCTAAAGCTCTTTTCAGAATCATCCTAGCTGTGAACTGGCCCAGCTCTGCACACCTCAAGTGTAAATCCGCCCTGGAGAGGGAATAGCATGTGCAAAGTTCCCATGGTGGGATGAAGCCTCAACTTGTTCAGAGAAACAACCCACAGTGAGAAGGGACTGGGTGTGCTGGGGGCTGTGGAGGGGGCAGGGGTCAGCCCTCGCCACCGATTGGTCCACGGGGTAGAGGCGGCCGTGACAGAGTTAAGCAGGGCCATACCGAGGGCTATAGCACCAACCCGCTAGTGAGCCATGGATCCAAAGTCAGAAAATGTTTTCTGTAAAGGGCCAGAGAATAAATATCATCAGCTTCATGGGTCAGACAGTTTCTGTCACAATGACTCAGCTCTGCTGCTTGGAGTGGAAGCCACCGTAGAAAATACATCAAGGAATGGGCATGGCTGAGCACCATGAAACCTTACAGACACTGAATCTTGAATATCATATCATTTTACATGTAATGAAATGTTGTCCTTTTTTTACTGTTCCATTGAAAAAAATGTATTGAAGTCATCCAAAGGATTCAGAAAGATTCACAAATAATATCTACCTTCTATGTGCTCTTCTCCCCCAAAATGTAGTGATAAAATATGACATGCAAGTTTTTTTTTAAAGAAAGTAAAAAATAGTGCAGAAATAGATATTCTGAAGGTGGTGCCACAGGCCCTTTGCTCCCACTTCCTCACATCCTCCCCAAGTTAATGCCATGAAAACCACACTTCCTCAAGGAAGACTCTCCTCTCCCCCTCCCTGCCCCAGTTAATCATGTACCCTGATATACTCACTCTTCTCTCATTCTCCTCACCACATCAGTGATTTTATATTCATTTGTGTGATTCTTTTTAAAAATATATATTTTATTGATTTTTTTACAGAGAGGAAGAGAGAGGGATAGAGAGTCAGAAACATCGATGAGAGAGAATCATCGATCAGCTGCCTCTTGCACACACACCCCCCCCACTGGGAATGTGCCCACAACCAAGGTACATGCCCTTGACCGGAATCGAACCCGGGACCCTTAAATCTGCAGGTTGACACTCTATCCACTGAGCCAAACCCATTTCGGCCATTTGTGTGATTCTTTATTTTTATTGATTTCACAGAAGAGAGAGACAGAGACAGAGACAGAGACAGAGAGAGAGAGCAACATCAGTGATGAGAGAGAATCATTGATCTGTTGCCTCCTGCACACCCCACAATGGGGATCAAGCCTCAAACCCCAGCATGTGCCCTGACCAGGAATTGAACCATGACCTCTGGTTCATAGGTTGACACTCAACCACTGAGCCATGCCGGCCAGGTCATGTGTGTGCTTCTTTGATGAATGTCTATTTCCCCCACTGGACTGAGAACTGGGGGGTGAGACCATACTCTGTTTGCCTCGCCCAGCTCCATACCCTCACACTTAGTATAGTGTCCACTCAAAATATACTTGTTGAGTGAATGAAAGAATGAATAAGAAGGCACCATGATAAAAAGACATTGGATGCCAGATCAGGTGACTGAGGTAGGCTGAGTTGGAACAGAGATGCCTGGTTACATTGTTGTGGTATGTGATGTAAATTCTTCCTCCATTCCCCAACTTTCAGCAAAGTTTGTCACCTTGGTGACATCAAGGAAAGGAGCAGGAACAGCAAACTCACGGTAGAACTATTTAACTCAGCAATAACTGTGAGAAAATAATCATCTAGGGATTCTCCAATATCTCAGTGATGGGTTGGAAGGGGGTTAAGTCAATTTTACCTAAATCTGAAGGGTATGAGTGATGCTGACCATTGTCAGAGTACAATAATACTTCTTTCTCTCCATATGGGATTTTTTTGTTGGGTGATTCAAAGCAATTTTGGAGATTCAAACACTACAGCTCAGAGAGGGCAACAAGGCCACATGCTGGATTTGGGCAGGGGGATTCCAGTCCAGCTTAGAGTGACCCCCAAAACCTGAACTCTCCTCTCTCCATCATGACACTGATGGCCTCCCAGGTCAGTGACTTGGCTAAAGTCACACCGCAGCTTGGAATGGCTCAAATTCTGCCCCATGTGGGGCTCTGGGGAGAAAAAGGTAGATCAGCTGGTGGAAGTGGCTACAAAGCTGCTGCTGGCAAAACATAAAGGACTCAGTAAGACTGGCACCCAAAGTCCTGGAGGGGGAGCTCTTACTCCCAAGTGTACACATGGCAGGGATTTGAGGAGTCACTGCCATTTATGTGAACCTGCAGAGTGGGAGATCCCCAAGACCTTCCTCACTAAAAGGACTCAGAGAACTCAGCAAAGTTGTTATACTCATAGTTTATTGTAGGGAAATAATATGGATTAAAATCAGCCAAGATAAAAGGCACATGGGATGGGGTGCGGGAGAGACCAGGTACAAGCTTCGGTTGTCCTTCCCAGGGAGTTGTGTGGACAGTGCTTAATTCTCCAGCAGTGATGTGTGTGATGCACTGCCAACCAGGGAAGCTTACCCAAGTCTTAGTGTCCAGGGTTCTCACTGAGGGGTGGCCACTGTCTCAGGTCCCTAGAGCTGCCATAACAAAACACTCCGACGGGGTGGCTTAAACAATGGGAATTTATTTTCTCACTTTTGAAGGCTGAGAGTCTGCAGACATCAAGGCGTCAGTAGGGTTGGTTCCTTCTGAGTCCTCTCTCCTTGACCTGATGAGGAAATGGAGACCTAGAGATAAAGATTCAAGTGCAAGTAGTTTACTTGGGAAGTGATCCAGGAAATGGTGGAAGGGAGCTGGAGAAGTGAAACTGGGAAGGGAATGAAGTTGGTAGAGTACATTGATATGTAAGTTTCCACTGTGGGCAGCTGGAGCTCAATCCCATAGGGACTTCTGGGGGTCAGTGTGGACATACACCTCAGTCGTCCCACCTGAGGAGTGAGGGAGTTGGCTTACTTATCCACCAAATCCCATTGTCTGCCACAAGGGTGCAGAGCTCTGCTCAAACCTGGCCACTCCCCTCTACCTGCATTTCTTCTTTCCAAAATTCCACATATATATTGGGGGCTGGATTATCTACCAGTTACCATAAGCACAGAACATCAGGTCTAAGCCAGTGAAAACATTTGGGGAAAAGAAAACACACACACTCACCCACAGGCTCCAAAATCCAAATAGCAACTACCAAAATCCAGATGAATAATAATACAAATATCACAAAGTGTGAAGTTTAGCATTTATAATGATTTCATTATATAGTTTATAGATCATTTGTTCTCACTTATCAAGAATTCCTTATTGCTGAGAAAGAACCAGAGACAAATGTAATATGAGCTATATGGTCAAATAAATGCAACAGAAAAAGTACAGAACCCTCCCAAAAGGTTTACCAAGAAAAATAATAAATATTGATGTAGCTGCTTTTTAATTATTTTTAAATATATTTTATTGATATTTTATAGAGAGGAAGGGAGAGAGATAGAGAGCTAGAAACGTTGATGAGAGAGAAACATCGACCAGCTGCCTCTTGCACACCTCCTACCAGGGATGTGCCTGCAACCAATGTACATGCCCTTGACCGGAATCAAACCCGGGACCTTCCAGTCCGCAGACCGATGCTCTACCACTGAGCCAAACCGGTTTCGGCTGCTTTTTAATTATTTGATGTGATATGAGTGGGGCAAGGGCTGCTCTCACTCCCACATTGGCCTCCAGCTCCTCTGAGGTTTTAGGGTACCTCAAGGGAACCCTAATCCTATACCCCCTCCCTTGGACTTGTAAATAGGTGTTGTCTTTACCCCCAACCACTCTCCTCACTATGGGCAGCTACCTCTAAGACATCTGGGCAGGGATCTGATGAGATGTACCCCATCCGTCTCCAGCCTGACTCCTCCCACACACACACATTCAAGGAAAATACACAGAGCTAAGAGACCTGTGAGACACTACCAACATACCAACATTTACATAATGGGTCTCCCAGAAAGAGAGAAGAGAAAGGGGCAGAAAGAAGAGTTGAAGAAATAATGGCCAAAAACTTCCCAACGTTGAAGAAAGATATGAAGCTACACATCCAAGAAGCTCAAAGATCACTAAGTAGAATGAACACTTAGATCTACATTGAGACACCAAAAGCAAACACACTTTCTCTGTCCAGGCCTTCCAGCCACCCATCTTGTCCAAAACTCCATCACCTGGCACCTGATCTCCTACCTGAACATTCAGTAATGAAATAGACAGACAAGCATCTGGTGGACGTAGATAACCTAGAACAAACTACTGACGCTATTAAGTTTAAGCTGAAGCAAGTATTCAAAGAAATTAAATACAGCGATGTAAGTGTGACTGGGTGGTGGTAGGTTGTCAGGGAGGACCTCCCAAGGAGGTGCCATTGAAACTAAAAGATGCGGAGAGACAGCTTCAGAAGGACGAAGGTTTCACCCAGCCAGCTTGGCTCCGCAGTTGAGCATCGACCTATGAACTAGGAGGTCATGGTTCAAGACCCTGTCATGGCTCATGCCCGGGTTGTGGGCTCAATCCCCAGTGGGGTGCATATAAGATAAGGTGACCAGACATCCCGCTTTTGGAGGGACAGTCCCACTTTTTAACAATTTGTCCCGCATCCCGTGGTGTTTTAAAAAAGTCTTTCCAAAAATTGGGACTTTTTTAAAACACCACGGGACGCGGGACAAATTGTTAAAAAGGGGGACTGTCCCACCAAAAGCGGGACGACTGGTCACCTTAATATAGGAGGCAGCTGATCAATTATTCTCTCTCATCATTGATGCTTCTATCTCTCTCTCCCTTCCTCTCTGAAATCAATGAAAATGCATTTTTTTAAAAGGAACCACCAAGGTTGCTGAGGCAGGGGAAACTGCATGCACAAAGGGCCTGGGGCAGGAATAGTTTGGGAAGGAGTCCCAGAGAGGAGGCTAAGGTGAGTGCGGGGGCAACAAGGAGATGAAGGCAGAAGTTTTGTCGGAACTGGATTTTATCCGTGGGGATCTGGATTTTATTCCAGGTGGGGAGAGCAGTCACAAGAAGACTGTTCAGCGGGGGTGTGCCATGATCAGATTTCAGCTTTTTAAGTCTACTCTGGGTGCTGCTGTGTGGAGAATGGAATGTAGGGATGAGGGGAGTTAACTTTTCCAAAACCACCCCACTAATCTCTCTCACCCCACATCCTCTCGCACAAGGTCACCTTGACACATCACCCACTGAGAGAGATGGCGTCTATGTCCCTCCCCTTTGCATCTGGTGCCAGAGTGGCACAGTGTGATGCTCGAGGGTGGGTGGGTGGGTCCGGAAAGGTAATACAGCAATGACCCTGTTCACTTCTGGAGCCCTGGATGGCTGTGTAAGACGCCTGCATACCTCCCGGGCCAAGAGGCCCCCGTAGGTGCCCCAGTCCGCAGCTGGTACCAGTTTGTAAGACCTGTGAGGGAACATGCATCCAGATGATTCTCCTCAATGTCTTTCCAACTAAGGGGCGGAGGCAATCGGTGTCAACTCTGCCCTGCCCCAGCTCCTGACCCACCAGGTCTGGGCGCATCGCACAATGGCTGTTACACACGCCACTGAGTTTGGGTATTGTTTGTTGGACACAGTAGGAACTGGAATGGGGAAGGAGATAGAATTAGGTGGAGGAGGAGGAGGGAGGCACTGTGGCATCCAGGAGACTAAGGAAGAGTTTGCAACAGGTTAGAGCAGTACGTGCAGGATGCATTTTGGAGATAAAACCAAGAGAATTAGCGATCACCAAGGGAGAGGGGAAAGAAGGAGGACTGGGGCCGCAGGGACAGACACCGGAGTTGGAGCCCAGGGGGGTAACCCAGAGCCCCTCCCGGCCGAGGCGACTACAACTCCCAGCATCGCCCGCTCAGGCCGCGGGAAGGGGAAAAAAAAAGTTTGGGCCAAGCATTCCCGGAATGCGCTTCCTGCTGGCGCTGGGCGGGAGGCGGGCGGGGCGCGACTGCCCGGGTGGGGCGGGCGGGCGGGGGGCGGCGCGGCCGGACCCAGGGCTCGCACTCGGCCCGGCCGGGGCCCCAGCATGGCTGAGCCGCTGCTCAGGAAAACCTTCTCCCGCCTGCGGGGCCGGGAGAAACTTCCCCGGAAAAAGTCGGATGCCAAGGAGCGCGGTGAGCGGGACAGGGGACGAAGGAGGGGCGCCGAGCACCGCCCGGCCTGGAGGGGGTCCCGGGCCCACGGAGAGTCCGCTCGGGGGACAGGGGAGCCCGGCGGAGCCCGCTGCGGGCCGGGGTGAGGGGTCGGGTCGGGCAGGGGTCCTGGAAGGAGGGGGCGCGGGGGAGAGGGGCGCAGACCGTTATGTGCGCCCAGCCCGGGATGCCAGCGCCGCGGGCTCCTTGGGAGGCCCGGGAGGGGGCCTCGCCCCTGACAGGAAATGGGCCCACACGCTGCGCCTGGAGAGGGGAGGCGCTGAGGAGGAGCTGGGAGCTGGGACACTGAGCCCAGTCAGGACCAGGGGCACACTGAGCCCTGGAGACCCGCGGCAGGAGATGGGGAGCGCACTTCTGCAGGAGGGGGACCTGGCGCCTCGGTCCTGGTAGGCGCCCCTCGCCTCTCCCACCTATTACTGAGCAGCGACTGCAGCTGCATCCGCCTTCAGCAGCCCCAGGCAACTGCCCCCTTGATACTGATGGGGAAACTGAGGCACGCGGCAGTTGGGTAATTTGCCCAGGGTTAGTGAAGTCACTGAAACGGCTCTTTGGACGGTACTCCTAACAGAGCGCGGGGAAAGAGTCCTGTGGGTAGAAGTCGAAGGTGAAGGGAGGAGGGAGTTTGCAGGCAGCAAGACAAGACCTAAAAGAAATGGGAGCTGCTCCGGACAGGAAGTCCGAGGAAGGAAGGAGTTAAGGAGGGAGACCAGATGACTCCTGGATCGGACCTCCCCGCCAGCCCTTCCCAAAGATTCCCAGAGCAGAGAGATGGGACTGGTGCCCACGCACAAACACACACAGGAAACGGCCCGGGATGCCGGAGGGGAGAGGGGAGCTAAGGGAGGCGCCGAGGCACTGACCGGGGTTCTGTCCGGGCTGAGGGATGGCGCACTCCCGGGAGGGGCAGAATTTGGGAGACAGACTTGGGGGGGGGGGTGGTAACGAGCTTCAGGAAAGGAGAACCCCCGTGCTGCGGTCATGCTCCTGTCTTCCAAGCAAGCAGACCACCGTGTGCCTGTCCACCGTGTGCATGACCACCGTGTGCCTGACCACCGTGTGCCTGGCCCCCGTGTGCCTGACCCTCCGTGGGGGCAGAAAAGTGCTCCCCACGCCCAGCTCCCTGAAGCCCCCTGGGAAGAGCATCAACCCCCGGGTCACCGCACACCCTGGGGCTCCCAGATGGGAAGTGACTGGCCGTAAGCCACCCAGTGAGAAAGGAGCGACAGGGGCAGGGCTCCGTGCCAGGGTTCACGAGAGGGTGGAGAATCGGCGAGGAACACAGAGCCCCACCAGAGGACGCTGAGGCCAGGGGCGGGGGGACGCTAGGGACCTCGGGGACTGAGATGGGTGGGCTCTAAACTGGCAACCGATCCCATCCCAAACAAACGTCCCAGCCCCTGCCGGGGGAGAGCCTGGGCCGGCGCTGTTCTTTGGGGGGATGAGCGCCTGGGCCTGACCCCCTTTCTCTCCGACAGGGCACCCTGCCCAGCGCCCGGAGCCCAGCCCTCCAGAGCCAGAGCCCCAGGCCCTCGAAGGACCCCAGGCTGGAGCAGAGGGGCCCCCCAGCCCCGAGGCATCTCGAAGCCCCTCACGGGGGGCCTACCTGCAGAGCCTGGAGCCCAGCAGCCGGAGATGGGTCCTGGGCGGGGCCAAGGCCCCGGAGGAGGCCGGTCTGGGGCCCGGGGCGCCTGGCAGTGGGGAGCCTGCGGGCGAGATCTGGTACAACCCCATCCCCGAGGAAGACCCCAGGCCCCCGGCACCTGAGGCGCCAGGGCCACAGCCGGGCTTAGCTGAGCCAGAGGGTGTGGCCGCACAAGGTGAGCGAGCACAGCGGTCCCCACCCCCCGACCCCCACCCTAGCTCCCCAAGATGACCACGGGGGAGCCCCGCGCCGAGCCCAGGTTCTGAACGCTGACGTTCTTCCCACAGGTGTGGCCCCTTCCAACTCCCCAGCCAAAGCCTCCAGGACCAAGTCCCCCGGCCCCGCCAGGCGCCTCTCCATGAAGATGAAGAAGCTGCCGGAGCTGCGGCGCCGCCTGAGCCTGCGGAGCACCCGGGCCGGCCGCGAGCGCGAGCGGGAGCCGGCCGCCCCCGCCGGCTCCGTCATCAGCCGCTACCACCTGGACAGCAGCGTCGGGGCCCCCGGGCGGGCGGCCGTGGCCGGGGGCTCCCGGGGCCTGCGGGCCGGGTACCTCAGTGACGGCGACTCGCCGGAGCGCCCGGCAGGGCCCCCGTCGCCTACCGCCTTCCAGCCCTACGAGGCGGGCCCGCCGGCCCGGGCGCCCCCGGCCGCCCTCTGGGGCCGCCTCAGCCTGCACCTGTACGGGCTGGGGGCGCTGCGGCCCGCGCCCGGGGCCTCCCCGAGGGACCTGTGCTGCCTGCTCCAGGTGGACGGGGTGGCCAGAGCCCGGACCGGGCCGCTGCGCGGAGGGCCGGACTTCCTGCGGCTGGACCACACCTTCCACCTGGAGCTCGAGGCCGCCCGGCTGCTGCGAGCCCTGGTGCTGGTGTGGGACCCCTGTGTGCGGAGGCACCGGCCCTGTGCCCAGGGCACCGTGCTGCTGCCCGCGGTTTTCCGAGGTAGGACGCCCGGCTGCGGGGAGGCCCGGCAGGGTTCAGGATTCGGCACTCCTCCCCGGGCGCCCGGGACACTAAGCCCAGGTGGGGGTGTGGCGTGGGGCAGGAGGCCAGGGCGCAGGCGCCTGGGATGGCAGACCCCACGTACGCCCCTTTGTGTCTCTAGGGTGCCAGGCCCAGCAGCTGGCTGTGCGCCTGGAGCCGCAGGGGCTGCTGTACGCCAAGCTGACCCTGTCGGAGCAGCGGGAAGCACCGGACACGGCTGAGCCCCCCCGAGTCTTTGGGCTGCCCCTTCGGCTGCTGGTGGAGAGGGAGCAGCCCCCGGGCCAGGTGCCCCTGATCATTCAGAAGTGTGTTGGGCAGATCGAGCGCCGAGGGCTGCGGGTGAGCCCCTCATCCCACGCCCCGACTGGCTCCCAGACCTCAGATCCATTCACCAGGACGCCCTGAGTCCATACTGAGGCATGGACTTCCTCCCGACCCTGCCTGGGATACTCCTAGCTCCAACCCCAGCCTAGGCAAGGGCAGAAGGTCCCCCTAGACCAGTGGTCGGCAAACTCATTCGTCAACAGAGCCAAATATCAACAGCGCAACCATTGAAATTTCTTTTAAGAGCCAAATGTTTTAAACTTAAACTTCTCCTAATGCCACTTCTTCAAAATAGACTCGCCCAGGCCATGGTATTTTGTGGAAGGGGCCATAGAGCCGCATGTGGCTCGCGAGCCAGTTTGCCGACCACTGCCCTAGACCATGGAACTCAGCCCCAAACCTATGATGGGTCATCCACCCAATTAGTGACACCGGATCCCAGCCCTTCCGGAGCTCAGAGTCTCCTGACCCAAAGACATGACTCCAATAATAACGTACAAATATAGCACTGTGGCTGAGAAAAGACTGAAGAAGCTGGGAAGGCTTAGAGCAGGACCTCACCTGCTGGGTGGTCAGGGAGGACATCCTGGAGGAGGTGACAAGTGAACTAAAAAGCAGTCAGAGGTTCCTGAGTCAAAGGATGTGGGTACCAGGACAAGTGATGGGAGAAGAGGGTTTACAGATCCTGATTGGCCAGGCGGCCAGGTAGGGACCCCATGGCAGGTGTCAGAGGAGCGGGAAGGCAGCCAATGAGGCTACAGCTAGCCCCAACTTTTCAGCCTACTGCCACCCTGGCCCAGAACTCAGACCCCACCCCACCGAGCCCTGATCAATCCGTAGCCCCAGCAAAAAGGCATTCCCTCTCCGCTCCCACACCTAGGTAGTGGGGCTCTACCGTCTGTGCGGCTCAGCAGCTGTGAAGAAAGAGCTTCGGGATGCCTTTGAGCGGGACAGTGCAGCAGTCTGCCTCTCTGAAGACCTGTACCCCGACATCAATGTCATCACTGGTCAGCATGCCTCTCCCCCTCCCCTGCCTGCTCCTCATTCAACCCTCACCTCATGGCAGTCCCTGTGGCCCTTCTGGGTCCTCACCTCTTCTGTGTGGCCTTGTTTTCACCTTCCTGCACCTGTCCTCCTCCTCTTCCCTCCTCTCAGCCCCAGCTGACCCCTCCAGAAGCCAGGGTTGCCCTGACCAGAGTGGGCCCTGTGTCCACAGGCATCCTCAAGGATTATCTTCGAGAGTTGCCCACACCACTCATCACCCAGCCCCTCTATCAAGTGGTGCTGGAAGCCATGGCCCGAGGGCCCCCCAGCCGGGCTCCCCCCAGCGCTGAGGGTACCCGTGGGCTCCTCAGCTGCCTGCCAGATGTCGAGAGGGTGAGTTGGGCATGGGTGGGAATGGGTAGGACAAGGAGTGGGCTGACATTAGTAGAACGTTTCATCCATGCCTGGGCCGGTAATGGCCAGGAGCTTGTGGCATCATTAAGTAGGAACTTTTGGTATCCCCACTTCATAAAACCGGAAAGCGAGGTCCAAAGCAGTTGAGTGAGTTACCCACGGTTGCACGGCCAGGATATATCAAAAATGCACAAGGGAGTTCCTGGCTACAGGATCCTGGACAAGTCCAGACCCTCTCTGTGCCTCAATGCCCTCGTCTATAAAATGGGATTAATATCAACCCAGCCTAACACACAGAGAAAAGGGTTCAAGTCCAAGCTTTATCATTCCAAAGCTGTGACCTTTGGTCTCCCCTCCAGCAAAATGGGATCATAATACTAATGCCTGATGGTTAAGTCTGCTCTGAAGACTTAACTGTGAAGAAAGAGCTTTTACCTTTGAGCGGGACAGTGCAGCAGTCTGCCTCTCTGAAGACCTTGAACCCCAGCTGTGAGACCTTGAACCTCAGTTTTCCCATTCCGAGCCGCCTTAGGCCCCTCATGCCCTCCCAACCCTCTTTCCTCAGGCCACGCTGACACTCCTCCTGGACCACCTGCGCCTCGTCTCTTCCTTCCACACCCACAACCGCATGACCGCGCAGAACCTGGCTGTGTGCTTCGGGCCCGTGCTGCTGCCAGCGCGCCAGGACCCCGGCAGGCCCCGCGGCCGCAGCTCTGGCCCGGGCCTCGCCCACACCGTGGACTTCAAGCGACACATCGAGGTCCTGCACTACCTGCTGCAGGCCTGGCCAGGTGAGTCCGCCCCCAGCTCACGCCGCCAATCCTAGCCATGCTGCTGCAGTAATGCTTTCCCTAGCAGCCAATCAGATTCTCGCGCTTCAAGTAAGCCACGCCTCCTCATCAGAGTAAACCAGTGCCTGGTTGCCTCAGCAACCAGCTCAGATCCAGCCAATCCAGGCTTGATGCTGTTTTTTTTTATTTAACATGCCAATCAGAGAGATGGCGACCTGGCTGGTTACCTAAAGAGCCAATCGGAGATCCGGCTGCCGCCTCTCCGTAAGGTCATCACACGCCCTCCCTCTCCCTCTGCAGATCCCCGCAGGTCCCCAGAGGCCGCGGAGCTCGCGCCGTACTTGCGGCCCAAACAGCAGCCGCCGCTGCACTTGCCGCTGGCGGCCCCTGAAGTAGTGACTCGGCCCCGCGGTCGGGGCGGCCCCGAGAGCCCTCCCAGTAACCGCTACGCCGGCGACTGGAGCGTTTGCGGGAGGGACTTTTTGCCCTGTGGGCGGGACTTCCTTTCCGGGCCCGACTACGACCACGTGACTGGCAGCGACAGCGAAGAGGAGGAGGCCGGGGAGCCGACGGGCGCCGCCGACTTCGAGGATGACTTCGAAGCGCCCTTCAACGCGCACCTGAACCTCAAAGACTTTGATGCCCTCATCCTGGACCTAGAGAGAGAACTTTCCAAGCAGATCAATGTGTGCCTCTGAGCCGGGTGGGGCGGGACCCCGGTTACTAAGGGCCGGGCCGGGCTCCTGGTTGCTAAGCCAGTGCCCTAAAGATAGAAAGGGACCAGACCTGTCTTTCAGGCCTAGCTCCTGGTTGCTGGGGAGTTGCCTAGCGACCAGCTAGCAGATGCTGAGATTTCATTTCTCATTTCCAGTGCTAAATTATTTGGGTACTGGTTGCAAAGGCCAGGGACTGAAGATTTGGGGACCAGCTGTTGTGGCCATCTTTTCTGAGTACTGAGAGCTCCTCCTGGCTGGGCTGGCCTCTCTTGCCTCCCCTTGGCCAGGACAACACGAGTTAATGTGAGCATCACCCTGGGATGGTGAGACACCCCCCAGTCAATCCTCTTGCTGCTGCCAACCAAATCAGTATTAGCTTTGAGCATTGCACTCTGCTTCTTCCTCCCTTTGGGAGGGCCCAAGGACTATGAGGAGGCGGTTTGGGGAGGGGTCAAGAGCAGCCCCTACCTGGGCTTCAGCTGGATAGGGGCAGCCTGGGCGTATAGAAAAACAGATTCTTTATCCCAGGGAAAACCTCACAATTGCCTCAAACCAGCATACTGAGATCATAGTTTGCCCCATCCCCTCAGCGTCCTTGAAGAAATTGAGCACTTAGAAGACCTCCCTTTTGGAGGGGCCCCACCTGAAGTGTCAGGCTGGGGCACTTTGGTACGGAACATATTTATTGCCTCCGTGTGTGTCTGTGTGTGTGTGTGAGGATGAGTGTGCATGGACACGTCTGGAGCAGACGTGTGGGGCTCTTTCGGGGACCACAGAGTGGGGAAAGGGTTTACAATGCTGAGTACCTTGAAATCCCCAGTACTGGTGCCCAGTGGGAGAGTAGGGTCCCCTTCTGTCTACCCCCTCTTCCCCTCACTTCCAACTTTGTGAACAATAAATCCGTATGCACAGGTTCTGGGGTGAGTACTTGGGCCCACGTGGACCAGAGGTGGTTTATTCAATGTGTAAGGGGGGAAAAAGGGCATAATTGGGGCCACAAAGAGAAAGGCCCCAGAGCTCTCCTGTGCTTCCAGGGAGCCTCTGACCCCTGACCCCTGCAGCCCCTCCCTGACCTCAGGGAGGATTATGGGGTCACTGAGCCCCGTGGGATAGCCCAGAGCAGGCCAGGAAGAGACTCCAGACCAGCTAAGCAGTCCAGGTGTGGGAAGGCACCCACGAGGCCCTACACAGCGATGGAGCCATCGCGGAAGTCTGTCCTCCCAATGAGGACATTGACGACGACTGGGTGGCCATCTCGGCACTGCTGCTGGGCATCACGAAGCACCTTCACCACCTGATCCTCATTCTCCCGTGAGAGCAGCAAGCCCTGGGCCCCCAGCCCCATGGCTGCTTTGTGATAATCTAAAAAGGGAGGTCAAGTCAGATGGTGGCAGGGACCCAGCCCATGAAGCCAGCCCGAGAGAGGACACACCCAGCCGAGCCAGGAACAGCCTCCCCCATGCCAGGCCCCTCACCAGTGTAGGCCAGGCCACAGGCCACATTGCTGCCCAAAGCGGGCACCTGCTCCCGAGAAATCTGAGTCCAGCCAGCATCATTCCCTATCAAGGCCATCACCGGGATCTGCAAGGAGAGAATGAGGCCAGGCCACAGTACTCAGCCCCAGGCCTGGCCAGCCAGAGGACCTCCGCCAAACGGAAGCAAACCCCTCCCCAGCCCAGCCCACCCTGATGACAGCTCCCAGAACCTCAGGCTTCGCTGGGGACAGCCAGTTACCTTGTGTCTGACAAAGGTGTCAAATTCGATGAGGCTGTACCCAAAAGCTCCGTCCCCAAAGAGGCACCACACCTGAGGTGGGACAGGACATAGCTGGGGTTGTTCATGGCCCCAAAAAAGCAGCAAGCCTCCCGCCTCCGGGCTCTGACTCACCTCAGCATCTGGCCGGCACAGTTTGGCCCCAAGTGCAAATCCTGCACCAACCCCCAGAGTCCCGAAGGCCCCTAGGAGAACCAAGAGCGTGTGGGTGTGAAGGGGACCGGATGGGACAAGCTGCCCCAGGCGTAGGCCCTTCCTTACCAGGATCGAGCCAGCACAGGGGGCCGCGGGGCTGCACCAGGTGGGCAGCGGTGCCCACAAAGTCCCCGCCATCTACCACCAGAATCGAATTGTCGGGCAAAGTTTCTTCCACCAGCTGCAGCACCCGCACCGGGTTCAGGTGTTGGGACACAGGCATCATCGCCTTCTCCCTGCAATGGACCAGGGCAGGTTGGCAGGACCAGGAGCAGACCTTGCTGGGAACCCACCACCCTCCATGTCCGCCTGCCCCCACCGAAAGGACTTCTCCTTTTGCTGGTCGGCTTGCCGAAGCTCCTCTGCCCAGTCTGAGGCCCACGTCTGGCCCTGGAGGCCCTCCACCAGCTTCAGCACAAAGGAGCCCACGTCTCCTGGGGAAGGAGAGGGCACAGCTGCGGAGAGGGGCACCTCCTGCCCTTCCAGCACAGGAGGCCCAAGCCAACAGGAAGCCAACAGAGCATTGGGACGGGGGGGCAAGGAGCAGGCCAGGGGCACTCCTTAAAATCGGGGAAAACATACTGGGAGCCAGGTTAGGGCGGCCAGGATGAGAAGGGAGGGCAAGGCTGGAGAAACAAGATTTAGGGAGGACAAAGTGGATTAGAAACCCAAGCCAACCTCACCGCCAGCCTCCCAATCACACCTCAGATCATTCGGTCCTATCAGCTCTTCCTCTGAAAGGTAAGGTATCACTGAAAACACCTCCATCTGCAAGTACCTCTCTACAACCCGGGCACACAGAGGGCTTGTGAGCAAATACACGAGCTCGTGGTGGTGTGCTTTTCATCATCTGCATTCAGAAATAATCACCTCAGAGAAGTTGAGTTTCTCTTTCCCTGTCCAGCCTCGATCCGGGCCTTGTCATTTCCGTCCTTGACACCGCCTGGCCCCTCCAACTCGCTGCCACCCAACTGCTACCGTGGGCCTTCCCAAGCATGAATGAACTGCCCCCTCTCTGCTTGGCAGAGTTCCCTGTCACCAGCACTGCAGGGAAGTCCATGTCCTTTAACGATGGGCAAAGGGGAGAGGACTGATCGGGGGTTAAGGTTATGACAGGATGACAGAGACCTCAGGGGCCAAGGAGTGAGCTCTGTCCTAACAGCAGCGGGTAGCGGGAGAGGATTTGCAGCAGGGGACACGACCACATGCACATTCTCAGGCCTTCCCTCGGGCACACCCACCATGTGTTCATCCAGAAGCACTCATCAATCTGAAAGCCAGACCTATGGCTCTGGCTGACTGGGTGCTCCCTCTGGCGAGGTCCAGAACCCAAAACCCAGCTCGAGCCGGCTGCAGCAGAGGCCAGGAGAGGGCCCAGGAGCACGTGTGTGGGGCGTTAGGAGCTCACCCTGCACAGCTTCCTGGGGCTTCCAGAACATGTCTGAGTTGATCAACATCTCTTTCCGGTTACGGTTGACAATGATGATCTTGCTGCTTCGGCTGAGGACACGGCCATAGGACAGACGGAAGTCGCACACAACTCCTAGGGTGGGAGACAGGGGAACCGTGGATGGAGGGCCAGTGTCCTGGGGGAGGCCCACTACCTAATTTAACCTACCGCAGCAGACTGAATATAAAGGGGTACCCGTTCTTCTCCTCTCCATGGACCCATGCCACCTGTGATGACTTTGCAGCACCCCAGCCCGTAAACCTGGGCTGGCCTCGGGGTGTGCTCTGGCCAGCAGAATGTGTCAGAGTGCTGGTGTGCGTTCCCGAGACCAGGCTTCCGTAAGCCTTGCAGCTTCCACACTCTCCTTTAAGTAACCTTGCTCCCCCCCGCCCTACATGTTTCTCATCCTCCGACAAGTGAACCAGCCCAAGCCGGCCTGCGGATGATGAACATAGAGGTGGAGGCAGAGAAGAGAACTCAGAATCCTAGCTGAGGCCACGCCAACCCAGCTACAGCCCCAGCCAATCCCCAAGTATCGGAGCCAGCCTGCCCTAGATCGGCACAGCTGCCCTCCCGCCTCCCCAACCACAGACTCCTGAGTGAGCCCTGCCGAAACCAGAAAAACTACCACCTTATCTGTTGGTGGGTCTTGAGAAATAATAATTGCACTTGAAGCCACTGGATTTTGGAATGGTATTACACAGCAATGGGTAACTGATACAAGCAGTATGTGTCCGGCAGACTTCAAAGCACTTTATGTGGGAATGTATATGCCGTATGTATACCCGCTGTATAAAGTGTAAATGCTGTCTAACGTGTACAAATGCAAATGCTGTGCAGAAAGTCCCACAGAGCCCACTATCTGCGTGTCCTTTGCGCAAAGCTGGGCCACAGCACACAACTACAACCTGGCAAGAGTTCAGGTGAAATTCAAATTCAAAAACCTTAAAGGGGAAGCGTAGGGCCAGTGAGTGCCAGATTGGGGGGCAGGAGGGAGCAGGATCGCAGGGTCAGGGGATCCTGGAGTGAGGGAAAGGGAAGAGTGGGGTGCAGGCTGAAGCCCACCTGCCAGGAGAACGACGTCTGCCTTCTTCAGGGCGGCGCTGCGGTTCTGCCGGATGTGCAGGGGGTGGTTTCGGCCCAGCAGCCCCCGTGCCATCCCGCCCAGGAAGCAGGGGACACCCAGAGTCTCCATGGCAGCCCTGCAGGTCCAGGTACACAGAGTGAGTGTGGCCACAGGCCTGCCAGTCCCCACAAGGCACCGGGGCACCAGGGACCAGGAATGTGGTGGTAAAGGCAGGGCTGAGGCTTCTCACCGAAGCTTGCTGGCAGGTGTCGGGGGCAGTAGGGCCTGGCTCCCCAGCACCACAAGGGGCCTTTTGGCCCGACTCAAGATCTCCACACAGCGCTGAACCTGGGGCAAGAGGTGGAGCTCAAAGAGCCGACCTTGAGTCACCATTAGCCCCCAAGATCAAAGTCCCAATACTGACTCAGGGAGAGGCCGTCCCGCCAGGAGGGGTCCTCGGCCAGGAAAGAGGCAATGTACCTGCTGGGGGGATGCCTGGGGGATGTCCAGAGGCAGGGGCCCTTCGGGCCGAGGCTCCCAGGCTCCTGCAAAGAGATTGGCCAGGTAATTCTCTAAGTACCTGTGAAGAGGAAAGGAAAGAGTGGTTACCGGGATTCATTACTGAGGTCCCAGGAGCTGAAGGAGGGAAGCCGGACAGGCACAGGGGTGGTCGAGCAATGGCCCGTGGACAAACCCCAGGGATCAAGTCTCTAGCAGCCAGTTCCCCCTTGGAAGCTTCTGATGACCACTCCAACCTGACACAGACCCTCAGAAACAAGTGACACAGGCATGGAGTGCCAGGATCACGGCTACAGCTACAGGGTTAGGCAGAGGTGGCTCTGCCGCTTCCTAGCTGTGTGACTTTGGGCAAGTGACATAACTTTTCTGAGCATACTGCTCTGTAACATGTAAAAGGAAGCCTCCCTCCCAAGGTTCAGTGAACTATTCATTCAGGATGTAAAGCACTTTGCAAAACCCTCCATCAGTGGAGCTATTCTCATCATCAGTACACATGCCTTTCTCTAGCTTCTGACATCCCCTGCTGCTCCTTACTCATTGGGTCACGGGGCCCTGGCTGTCCATGAAGCCCCATTAGGGCTCTGGAGACACACAGATAAATCCTGCTCAGTCCTGCCCTTAAGAACACCCAATCCAGCCAAAACCAGATGCATGGGTGTTGACAGGAAGCAGTAAGAACGGGAAGCTTCTGTTTCTCTTTGGAGTCAAGACTGCAGAGAATGAGAAGAGGCCAAGAAGGAACCATGGAGACCCCCAACATGGAAAGAAAAGGCAAAAGCCAGCCTCGCAGAGAGCTGAGGAGGGAAGCCTGAGAGGAGGGGAGGTGGAGGGGACTACGAGGCCAGGGAGCAAAGAGGCTGTCAGGGCCACAGAACAGAACTGCTTAAAACTTCTGCCTCCCAGATATGACTCCTAACCATTTCCTATGTATTAGGACCCCTGAACCACTCTCTACTTCTGGTTCCCCAACCATGTTGAAGGAAGGATAAGAGACAACTTGACTTTCACCTGACATGACAATGGATTCAGCACTAAAACTAGAAGTCTGGTGCACAAAATTCGTACATTCAGGGGGGTCCCTCAACCTGGCCTGAGCCCTCTTACAGTCCGGGAGCCCTCGGGGGATGTCCAACTGACAGCTTAGGCCCGCTCCCCACCTAAGCCATCAGTTAGACATCCTTAGCACTGCCACGGAGGAGAGAGAGGCTCCCGCCACTACTGCTGTGCTCACCAGCCATAAGCCCAACTTCTGGCTGAGCAGTGCCCCATCCTGTGGGAGTAGACTGACACCAGGGGGGGAAGCTCCTACATTGAGTCTCTGCCCCCTGGTGGTCAATGCACGTCACAGCAACCGGTTGTTCTGCCATTGGGCAGAAACCAGCTCTCTGACATCCCCCAAGGGGTCCTTGATTGCAAGAGGGCACAGGCCAGGCCAAGGAACCCAACCTGTGCATGACCACCTGTGCATGATCGGGGCCAAAGAGGGACCACAGGAGGGCTTCAGGGCATGCCCGGCCTATCTCATTCAGTGCTGAGTGGCCGGACCCCAGCAACAAGCTAACCTACTGGTTGGAGCATCTGACCCCTTGTGGTCAGTATATGTCATAGTGACTGGTCAACCAGTCAACTGTCTGCCCCCTGGTGGTCAGTGCACATTGTAGCGAGCAATTGAGTGGCCTTAGCATATCATTAGCACATTATGCTTTGATTGGTAGAATGGACAACCAGACGACCGGACACTTAGTGTATTAGGCTTTTATTATCTATCCTAATTTATAAAAACCCTGGGTCCATCATGACCAGAGGCTTAACCAACCAGAAATCAGTCCTGCAGTCAGAGTTGGGTTGCCATGGTGACCCAGCACTAATTGCTGAAGGGGTTACTAATCAGGCCCAGAGAGAGTCCTGAAGAGAGAAGCAGGGTCTGATCTGTAGCCTCTGTGGCATCTGTTGATCAGCACTTGCCTCTCTCTTTCTCTCCAGCAGCCACACCTCCATTTCTCTCCAGGCCTCCACTGGAGTTGCTGATCAGCCCTGCCTTTCTGATCAGGCCCCATTGATAGGCCCAGAGATGCTGACTGGCATAGAAACCAACCAATCAGAACCAAATCCAGGTGAACTGTGAGGAGCCAATGGCTGCCTAGGAGGCAGAGCTTTTGATGCTAACTGGCATAGAAACCAACCAATCAGAACCAAATTGGCCAGCAAAGGAAAGCAGTTGGGTGAGAGATCAGGCCTGCAGGGGAGGGCAGTTAGGGGTGACCAGGCCAGCAGGGGAGGGCAATTATGGACAACCAGGCTGGCAGGGGAGGGCAGTTAGGGGCAAGGAGGCCAGCAGTAGAGGGCAGTTAGGGGCAACCAGGTCTGCAGGGGAAGGCTTCTGGGGGTGACCAGGCCTGCAGGGGAGGGCAGTTGGGAAGGACAAAGCCTATAAGTTAGGACTGTTAGGGGGGACCAGGCCAGCAGGGGAGGGCAGGTGGGAGCCAGCAATCCTGGATTGTGAGAGGAATGTCCCAGATTGAAGAGGGTGCAGGCTGTGCTAAGGGACACCCCCCAGCACAAATTTCATTCACCAAGCCTCTAGTCCTACCTAATAAAAGAGTGATATGCAAATTAATCACTCCACTACGCCCACAAGCCAATCAGGAGCGAGTATGCAAATGAACCCAACCAAGGTGGCTGCAGCCACAGAGAGCAGGAGGGAGGCTTGGGTTTCCCTGGTGATGGAGGAAGCCATGCTTTCTGCATACCCTGACCAGCTTAGGGCTCCACTAAGGCTATAAAGTTTCAATTATAGAAGATAAATAAATCCCAACAGAAATGGCTGCTGCCACAGAGCGAGCAGAAGGCTTGGTTCCACCCCAGGATACAAAGTTTCAATTGTAGAAGATAAATAAATTCCAAATACCAGGGCCTCCACTTGAGTCACCAGGGGATGTGGCCAGCCTGCAAACCACCACAGGCCCCTCGCTCAGGCCATCCCACTCCCCAAGGGAACCCCCACCCTGATCTGGGACACCCTTCAAGGCAAACCAGCTGGCCCCCACCTCTGCACCAGGCCTCTATCCTATCTAATAAGAGTAATATGCAGATTGTCCATCACTCCAACACACAAGATGGCTGCCCTCATGTGGTCAAAGATCCTGCCCCCATGTGGACACAAGATGCCACCACAAGATGGCCAGCAGGGGAGGGTAGTGGGGAGGAACCAGGCTGGCAGAGGAGGGAAGTTGGGGGCAAACAGGCTGGCAGGGGAGCAGTTAGATATCAATCAGGCTGGCAAGGGAGTAGTTAGGGGGTGATCAGGCTGATAGGCAGAAGCTGTTAGGGGCAATCAGGAAGGTAGGCAGATGAGCAGTTGGGAGCCAGCAGTCCAGATTGGAAAGGGTGCAGGCTGGGCAGAGAGACACATCCCACCCCAACCCCCCACCATGCATAAATTTCATGCACCAGGCCTCTAGAGTGTGTGTGTGTGTGTGTGTGTGTGTGTGTGTGTGTGTGTGTATGACCTGTACTGACCACTTGGGGGCAGACACTCAGACTGATGAATCTCAGAAGGAAAAGCTGAGGGGGGAGGGCGGGAAGAGATTAACCAAAGACCTTATATGCATACTAAAGGCCTGGTATATAGATTTGTGCACTGGTAAGGTTCCTCAGCCTGGCCTGCAGGGTCCGGGCCAAAACTAGCTCTCTGACATCCCCCCATGGGTCCCGGATTACAAGAGAATACAAGCCAGGCCAAGGGACCCCACTGGTGCACAAATCCATACACTGGGCCTTTAGTATAGGATAATAATAGTTAATTCTTTTAGATTTCAGCATTTGCACTACCAAAACTATCTCATTTTATTCTTCACAGACTCTTAGTCTGGAAAGAAAAGCAGACAACGTCCATCCATTTTACAGATGAGGAAGCTGAAGCCAAGAAAGGTTTAATCACATTATATGGAAGTCAAATCATTATGCTGTATACCAACTTAGAGTGCTATGTGTCAATTATATCTCAATAAAAATGTGGGGAAATGGTTTAACCATTTGCTCAAGTTAACACAGCTAGTTAGCGGCAGTCCTGGGATTTGAACCCATGTTTCTGGACTTCCATTTCACTCATTAGAGATGCCACATAGCTCTGTGGGTCAAGCGCTGAAGGCTCCTCCAGGCTGAATCCTCATGTGCCATTAACAAGCTGAATGACTTAATGCAAGTCCTTCAGTAAAATACCTTCATTCGAAAGGTTGTTTTAACAGACATGGAGTAAAACCGCTACTCCTTGAACTGCCCCTCAAGGTGCATCTCCCATGCCCAGGGTTCAGAAACTTGTCTGTCTTGTTTACTGTCACCCATGTTCATCCTGGTGCGTGGCACATAGCGCACTTGCTAAATATATAAAGGAGGACTGGAAGGAGCAGGGGCAAGGACAGGCAAGGGGGGGAGGGGCAGGGGAATTGATTCTTCCTCCTCCTGTGCAGTTTCAGCCAGGCCCACCTAATGGTGACCAAAAATGGACCCGTTCACATACCTCCACTTGAGCTGTGCCCCTTCCCCCCGCTTTATTTGCTCAACTGAAGGAAGTGCCCCTTAAAGTCCTTAGCTCTTTTAAACCCTTCAGGTTTCTCCCAGGCCAGCCCCACTACCCTGTTCTAAGATCCTAGGCACTTGCCACTCAAAGCCCCAGAGTGAGCTGTGCACATGTCACAGGCCTGCAGAGACCCACTCCAGTCCCTTTCTCCAGGTACTCATAAGTGACCCATCCGTGTCTCTGCATCCTACAGCCACTACCCAGATCCAGGCCATCATCACCTCTCATCCTGGGCACAACCACACCTCCTCCCTGGCTCCCCACCTTCCACCCAACCACAGTCCATTCTCCAAACAGCCAGAGAAACATAATAAAAGCCTGAATCAGGGTACCCCACACCACTGATTAAGGCCCTGCAATGCTTCTTAATGGACCTCAAATTCAAAATAAAACTGTAGGCACTCCCAGTAAGCCATGCTGGATGCTCTAAACTTAGCTCCTGCCCCCTCTCCTCTTTGCTCACCTGCTGCTGCCACAGGCCACCTTGCTTTCCCACCCACCAAGTTCGTTCCTGCCTTAGTACCTTTACACATGTTACACCCTCCACCTAGAATCCTCTTCCCATGACTGGTTCCTCTCCATTAATGTGCAAATCAATAAATGGCTCAAAGAGGGATAAATGCTGGCAAAAGGTTGCAGGAGAAGGGAGGAAGTCATGGTGGGAGTGGGGCTACCCACCAATAAACTGCTTGACCCATGAGGCCCTTGGGTGGCTTGGCTGGCACCATCTCCTTCTGGACCATGAAGTAGGGATACAGCACATCGATGGGCAGCTCCACAAACACAGGGCCTGCGGGAACAGGGAGGACACTGAGCTTGCTGGACTTCCCTAAACCCCAGGTCCTAGGACCTGACCACTACCCAGCCCTCTACCACCTACCTGGGGTGCCCGACTGGGCAGCAGCCATTGCAGTCCTCAGAGTGGGCATGATGTCCCGCACCCTGTGCACAGAAGCACAAAACTTGCAGAGTGGCCGGAACAAGGACATCTGATCAATGGCCTGGAGTGCACCCCGGTTCTGGTGGAAGCGGGTTCGAGGGAGTTATGGGGTAGGAGCCCTTCAGACCTCCCTGGAGCCCCTACCACCTCCTGAGGGCAGGGTACCTGCAGCAGAGTACTGGCGGCCCCACCCAGAAGCAGTACTGGGGACTGGGCTATCTGGGCATTCTTCACTGCCGTCACTGTGTTGGTGAGGCCAGGGCCTGCCGTCACTGCCACCACGCCCACCGTTCCTGGAACACAGACCCTGTCACCCTCTGCACCCATGCCCATCCTATGCTCCCCCCCAAAGAAAACCCTGCCCCTCAAAAATTCCCCCATCCCAGCTCCTAGCCCTCTCTGCTCTGCCCTCACCAGTCAGGCGGGCCACAGCATCAGCAGCAAACACGGCTGTGACTTCATGGCGCGTGTCCACCACGCGGATGCCCAGCTTCTCACAGGCCACCAGCAGCGGGGAAATGTGGCCACCGACTAGTGTGAAGAGGAACTTCACACCGTGAGCCTTCAGCACAGCCGCCACGCTCTCCCCACCATGCCGGATGCTCACCTTGTCCACCTGGGCCCATGAGGCAGAAGAGGAAGACTGTCAAGAACCAGGGCAAGGGTACCAGGGCAGGTGGGAAGAGGGGTGATCCCCACACTCAGGAAGGAGGGAGGGAGCAGGGCCAGAGGGCTGCGGGGAAGGCACATCATCTTACCATTCTCATGTCCTTACAGTTGACCCTTGAACAACACGGGTTAGAGTCAAAAATTCATTAATAACTTCTGACTCCCCCAAAACTTAATTGCTAAGAGCCTATTAACCGGAAGTCTTATCAATAATATAAACAGTCGATTAACACATATATTATAGATTATATGTAGATTATGCTGTATTCTAACAATAAAATAAGCTAGGAGGGAAAATGACATTATTAAGAAAATCATAAGAAAGCCCAGCTGGCGAGGCTCAGTAGTTGAGAGTCGACCTATGAACCAGGAGATCACAGTTTCATTCCCAGTCAGGGCACAAGCCCAGGTTGTGGACTCGACCCCCTGTGTTGGGTGTGCAGGAGGCAGCCAATCAATTATTCTCTCTCATCATTGATGTTTCTACCCATCTCTCCCTCTCTCTTCCTCTCTGAAATAATAAAAATATATTTAGGAAAAAAAGACAAAGAAAAAGCATATTCACTGAAAAAAGTCTGCACATAAGAGTACCCATGTTAGTCAAGGGTCAACTGTATGTCCTTTTACAGCTAAGGGGACCAAGACTTGCCCAAGCAAGATTCAAAGTCCCATAAAATCAACACTGTTAAGCACCCTGCTCTGTTACATTGTCCGCCAGAGATGTCGGGAGAATCAGGGAGAGGGGGAAGGTGGATCTATAACACCCAGGGAAGTGTGGCGGAAAGCACCAGGCAGGAATTATCAGCTGTGACTCCAGAACTGCCTGCCCTCCAATATCAGGGCCTGGCAGCCTGACTGTTGACTCCAGACTACCAGATTCCCTCCCACTGCTGGGCCAGGCCCAGCGGACAAGCTGCCAGCCACCAAATGCCTGGCAGTGGGCGCGGGCTCCCAGGCCAGCTTCCACACAACCCCAAACACCAACAGCCCTTTGCCTTAAAGCTCCACAGGTCCTCAAGGCCAATGGTGCTGCTTTTGTCTAAAAGAGGAAGTTCAGGGTGCTCCAGGCTAGGAAAGATTGGGGAAGGAATCTGGGGAAGGGGTACATAAATCTCTGAGGTGCCAAGTAGTTCAGAGACTGGTCAAGCGTTTCCCCCAAAGAGGTCATTTGAGGCAAGCTACCACACAACCTCTCTGAGCCTGTTTTCTCTGAGGAAAATGCAGACAGAAACAAGGGCATCTATTCTGGGGCATGTTGAATACATGAGATAATCACTCTGAAACACAGCGCTCAGCAGAGGGCAACTGTCCCAGCCACATTCTCCTGTCTGCGCTTGCCTTCCTAGCAGTAACGATGACCACCACCCCACCCCACTCCCGTGTTCAGGGAAAAGGACTCGAGCCCCCTGGGGAAGGAGGTGGATGGAGTGAGGAGTGCCCTGGCAGCTGTAACTTCCCAGTTACCTCTCACAAGGCAAAGTCCAGGGCTTGTATGGGGTGGGGCCCTGGAAAGAGTCTCCTGACAGTCCCTCGCTAGGTCTTCCTTTGGCTGCCCCCAACTCGCCTCCCATCGGTGCCCCCCGCACCTTGTGCATCAACCGATATAAAAGCCCCAGGCGATGCGCGGCACCCAGCACGGCAGCCACGAGCGTCCCGCAGACCAGGAGCTGGAAGGAGGGGAAGAAGCTCCCCGCAGGGGCGGCGGCCGTGGACATCTCCTGACGGTGACACCTAAAGGAGAAAGGGCAGTTTCGGGGCCAGAACGCGGAGATAATTACCCGGAGGAAGGCACGCCCCGCCTCCCGCACGGATCCCGGGCCACGCCTCCACTCCGGAGTTTCTGTGTGGCCACGCCCCTTACGTACGGAGCTTGGGCAGAAGCCACGCCCCTCAAGGTCAGCCCGCGCCTCTCGGAATCCAGACCGAGCCCCTGGCCACGCTAGGTTCCCTCCTGCCCACACCCCCAGACGAGGCGACTACAGGTCAATGCAACTACAATGGCTTCAAAATCGTGTTTTTTTTCCCCCCCGCTTACCTACGTCTCCATGAATCGCCTACCTTTTACGTCCAGGTGCCGAATCTCAGCCCCACCGGTCTAGCCAGGCCCCGCCCCCGAGCGAGCGCCAGAGCCCCAGCCTGACCTCAACCCTGAGGTTAGGTCACAGCAGGAGGTTTCTCCAACCTCCGGAGCACTTCAACCTTCACCTACAAGAAATGACTTCCCAGGAATTCAGCGCACCTCCTAGTCACGTGATCCAGGCGCTCGGCCGCGTCCCTTTCACCCAAACTGAACAGCAGCGCCCTGGAGTATGGCCACTCGCGCATGCGCAGAGTCGTAGCCACGCTTCGGGACAAAAGCAGTTCCAATGAGACCTCTGTCGCTACTGGCCGCCTTGTACACAGGTCCCGCCTTTTCTCGCTTTTCATTGGTTCGCAGAGCGAGCCTCA
Source organism: Vespertilio murinus (assembly GCA_963924515.1). Classification (NCBI taxonomy): domain Eukaryota; kingdom Metazoa; phylum Chordata; class Mammalia; order Chiroptera; family Vespertilionidae; genus Vespertilio; species Vespertilio murinus. Next base: position 88,248,286 of record OZ004708.1, read on the forward strand.
CGACCTTCTGTACTGGAGGCCACGCCCGTCGGCGTCTGCCATTTGCCAAGACCCACTCCCACCTTCCGGGGTCTTCCATTGGCCCCACATCGCAGGCCCTTGTTTCGGGCCTTCCGAGTCCAGCCCGCTTTTCATGCTTGCGGTGCGGTGCGGTATAACCCTTCAGGTTGGGGGGTCGTGGAAGGTCACGGGGCGGCTGCCCAAAATCCAGCCTCCGAGGCCTCTGCCCAAACAAGCCCCGCCCCTCGTTCTAACACAGGTCCCGCCTCCTAGCCAATCGTAACCCGGCAAAAGCAGATGCCCCGCCCCCGCCGGTAGGCCCACCTCCGCTGTGGGCCCTGCCCCGCCCTTGGAGTTTCTGGAGGCTCTGAAGTCCCACGGTTTATGGTTCAAGTCCGTAGTCCAGCCGTCTGGCCTCGGGAGAAAATTATCTCCCCATCAGTAAAGGGAGAATAATTCTAGTTTCCAGCACTCTGCTTCTGGTCCAAAACAAATCCTGCCATTTTTACACCGCTTCCCTTCCCTTATCAACTTTTTGGATTTTCCTCTGAGGATTCCACTGTTAATTTTATCATCTAGTGAATCATTCCTAGGTTTTAATTTAACCAGTTTTTGTTTTTTTTAAGAGAGAAGGAAATAAAAAGGAAAAATATTTTTAACTCTTTTGGCCCCACATTCTCTACCTGTTGCTGTCCTTTGCTCCTCTTTTTAGCAAAATTCCTCCAGTGAGTTATCCGCACTTGCTGTCCCCCTGAACCCTCCTATTTATTTTCTTGAAAAAAACTTTAAACAGGCTCTTCCCCATCACTCTGAAAGCTGTTCTGTATTATTCCAACAGTCTCCAAACAGGTCCCCTCTTCTTCCTGTCTCTCACCCACAAACTCAATCCCGATCTATAATCCTATCTAATAAAGAGGGAATATGCTAATTGACCTTCACACAGTTGCAAAGATGGCAGCACCCACAGCCAATAAGGAGGGAATATGCTAATTGACTGCCATGCCTTCAAAGATGGTGGCACCCACAGCCACAAAATGCAGCACCCAGTCCCCTCAGCCCAGCCAGGGTGGCAGGCGCACCTGCCTCTGGAGTCCCTAATCCCCTCAGCCCCTCTGCCCCTCAGCTGCCCAGGGCCAGTCGAGGCTTGCACTGCCAGCAGTGGCAGCAGCAGAAGTGTGATAGGGGTGTAGCCTTCCCCTGATCACTGGGTTGCCTCCTGCCCCTGAGGGATGCTGGACTGTGAGAGGGGGCAGGCTGGGCTGAGGAACACCCCCCCCCCCGCTCCAGTGCATAAATTTTCATGCACCAGTTAACAAGATAAAATGCAAATTTCCTAGAAGGGTCTTCTAGGCCCAATTAAACTCCCAAAGCCAATAATGAAATAGTGATCATATTTTTTGTCAAGCACTTATGTGCAAGGGCTGTTCCATGCACTTTTGACATATTAACTCATTTAATCCTCACAGCAGCTCGGTAAGGGAGGTGTATTATCATTATCCTATTTTACAGATGAGGAAACTGAAACACACAGAGGTTAAGGAATTTGCCCAAGGTTACATAGCATGTAAGAGAAAGAGGCAGAATGTGAACTCAGGCAGTGCTGCCTGGGTTCCCATAGTGAGAGCACCTCAAGAATGGGTACACACACACACACACACACACACACACACACACACAAGAATGGGTACAGTGTTTCAACCATATGGTTTCCCAATGCTTGCAGGGTGTAGTGTTTGGGGCCCACTCGGGTCCCCTTGTGCTTTTTCAGGTTTTACTCTAAGTTACTTGGGAAGCCAGAGAGGATTTTGAACAGACTAAGTCACACAAAACGCACATGGTTGTTTGTAGCGGCCTTATTTGTAATAGCCAAAGACTAGAAAAATCAAAATGTCCCTCCATAGATGAGTGGTTAAACAAACTGTGGTCCATCCTCACCATTGAACACTATTTAGCAAAACAACAAAAAGCAAACAAACAAAAAAACACCTGTAGGTTCAACCCTAGCCCATTTTTCTCAGTGGATAGAGCATTGGACTGCAGACTGAAGGGTTCCAGGTTTAACTCCAGTAAGGGAATGGTTGCAGGCTTAATCTCTGGCCATGGGAGGTAACCAATCGATGTGTCTCTCCCACATCGATGTTTCTCTCTGTGTGTCTCTCCCCCTCCCTTACACTCTCTCTAAAAATCAATGGATCTGGTGAGGATTAACAACAAAAAAGTTACACACTATATGATTCCATTGATATGACATTCTCCATGTAACAAAACCACAGTGAGGGAGTACAGATGAGCAGTTGCTGAAAGTGTGGGATATGAATGGATGTGATAACCACCAAGCTCACAGCCTTAAAAGGGAGGTGTGTATGCCCCTTTGAGCCTTACACTGTTTCCTATAGCCTTGGATAGAGATACGATGGATGGAACTAAAGGAGTTACTTTGAACCCAGAGATGGAATCCATGATTTAATTAAAGCAGAGCCACTTTACCAGCCCTTGAACCACACACCTCTATACTGTGGTTACGTGAGGAAAACATTATATCTCTCTATTGTCAGCCACTGTGTTTCAGGGTCTCTTTGTCATAGCAGCTCATGCTGTACAGAAACTACATAAAAGTTAATACCAGAAGTTGGTTCTTCAGTAACAAGTGCCAGAAGTGGTGTTCTAGTACTATGATGATTTGACTTACTAATGAGGTCATGATGACACAGCTACAAGGTGAAAAGCCAGCAATCTACCCAACGTCTTCCATGACAGATTACACTGAATAGCCAGTTTATTATGATCACTGAATACATAATAACTGGCCACTCAGTACATACATATACTGAAGCCCCGTGTATGAATTCGTGTATGGGTGGGGTCTGGCTAGCCTTGACAGGGGGAGGGGCCATAGGCCGTTGGCCAGCCTGCCTGCTGGTCAAACTCCTGGTCAAGAGGACAATTTGCATATTAGCCTTTTATTATATATGGGTTCAGAAATCATAATAATCTGGCTACTCAGTGTATTGTCTATTGAGCCTGTAGCCCTCCGGCAAGTGGCTGGGAGAAGCCACACTATTTGTGTGTTTGCTACTTCTTGACTCTTGTTCAAAGAGAGAGAGAGGCAGTCTGCGCAGCAGAGATGGAAGTGACTGTAATCATATTAAGGTAGTCTCCCTTCATCCAGGCTACAATTTAAATTTACTAAGTCTGGCCGAAACCGGTTTGGCTCAGTGGTAGAGGGTCGGTCTGCGGACTGAAAGGTCCCGGGTTCGATTCCGGTCAAGGGCATGTACATTGGTTTCGGGCACATCCCCAGTAGTGGGTGTGCAAGAGGCAGCTGGTCGATGTTTCTCTCTCATCGACGTTTCTAGCTCTCTATCTCTCTCCCTTCCTCTCTGTGAAATATCAATAAAATATATATTTAAATTGACTAAATCTGATAATCTGAGACTCCCGGGGAAGCAATAATACAAAGGTGGCCCTCATGGGGGCAATTATAGCAAGATAGTGTGCCTTTCTCAGCCTCCAGAGAACACTCAGGTCCAAGCATAGAGGTCAGGGAATGAAGGAGGGCAGCATTAGGTTGGAGGACTATGTCAGATGGATGAACCTTGAGGACATGATGCTAAGTGAAATAAGGCAGTCACAAAAAGACAAACACGGAATGATTCCACTTACATGAGGTGCTCAAAGCATTCAAAATCATAAAGGCAGACAGTAGATTGATGGTTATCAGTGACTGAGGAGGGAGAAGGGGGAGTTAGGGTTTAATAGGGACAGAGTTTCCGTTTTACAAGGTAAGTAAGTTCTGAAGATGGATGGTCATTGCTCAACCATGTGAATGTATTTAATGGTGCTGAACTGTAACACTTAAAATGGTTAAGATGGTAAAAAAAAAAAAAAAATTTTTTTTTGAGAGAGACAGAGACACAGAGAGAGAGAAATGGGGAGAGGAAGAGAAAAACTTTGATGTGAGAGAAAAACATCAACTGACTGCCTCCTGCACACGCCCAACTGGGGATCCAAGCCCAAAACCCAGGCAATGTATCCTGACTGAGATTTGAACCAGCAACCTTTTGGTACATGGAACCATGCCCAACCCACTGAACGACACTGGCAAAATGGTTAACTTTATGTTGTGTGTATTTTACCACAGTTTTTTTTTCCTTAAATATATTTTATTGATTTTTTTTTTGATTTTTTTTTTTACAGAGAGGAAGGGAGAGAGATAGAGAGCTAGAAACATTGACCAGTTGTCTCTTGCACACCCCCTAAAGGGGATGTGCCCGCAACCAATGTACATGCCCTTGACCAGAATCGAACCTGGGACCTTTCAGTCCGCAGACCGATGCTCTACCACTGAGCCAAACCGGTTTCGGCTTACCACAGTTTTTAACATTGAAAGAGGAAGTAGCTTTATCAGAGGAAATAAAGGCTGTGGCTGCTTGCACACGGAGCTGCCTGGGAACAAGATGGGATGCCTACTACGTTTCCGAGAGGAGCCAGGCCTGGGCCGGAACACACTCTGACTACTTGGCTTATCCAACAATGTCCCAAGGTTGAACCATGAGGCCTTCCAAATTGGACCAACAGGAAATGAGGTGCAAACGCTGCAGCAGTAGCCATGGGGGACCGAGGACAGTGAGGAGCCTCCCAGAGGTCAGAGCCGAGGGCCCTGGAGGACAGTAAACAAAGAACTCATTCACAGCCGGGGAAGGAAATGTCAGGATGCCTGCCTAACAAAACTTATCAATGGTAAGATGCAGAGACTTCTGTGTGTTTCCCACGCTTCTACTAAATTTTTTTTATTATGGTTTTTTGTTTTTGTTTTTTAATATTTTATTGATATTTTACAGAGAGGAAGAGAGAGAGACAGAGAGCTAGAAATGTCGATGAGAGAGAAACATCGACCAGCTACCTCCTGCACACCCCCCACTGGAGATGTGCCTGCAACCAATGTACATGCCCTTGACCGGAATCAAACCAGGACCCCTCAGTCCGCAGACCGACACTCTACCGCTGAGCCAAACCGGTTTCGGCTTTATTATGGTTTTAACATTTATTTCTCATAGATCAGGGGGGGAAACAATTTTAATCCTCACCCAAGGGTATTTTTTAAACTATTTTATTTATTTATTTATTTTTTTAACATAGAGGAAGGGAGAGGCATAGAGAGCTAGAAACATCGATGAGAGAGGAACATCAACCAGCGGCCTCCTGCATTTCCCCTACCGGGGATGTGCCTGCAACCAATGTACATGCCCTTGACCAGAATCGAACCTGGGACCTTTCAGTCCACAGGCGGATGCTCTATCCATTGAGCCAAACCGGTTTCGGCAAGGGTATTTTTTAATTGATTTTAGAGAGAAAGGAATTGGAGGGCGGGGGAGAATACACATCAATGTGCTTCTTCCCACACACACACCTCTTATTAATAATAATTATTACCTAATGCTGCATTATAGATTACCCCAAACTTGGTGACTTAAAAACACATGTTTATTATCTCAAATTTTCTGTAGGTCAGGAATCTGAGTATGGTATAACTGGTACCTCTGCTTCAAAGTATCTCATGTTGATCAGGGCTGAGTTCTTATCTGAAGGCTCAACTGGAGAAGATTGTTTTCCTAGTTCTCTTATTTGGTTTTAGGCTGGAGTCAGTTTCTTAAGAGCTTCAGGACTAAGAGCCTCAGTTCCTCACTGTTGGCTGGAGACTACCCTAACATGACAGCTTGCTCCATCAAAACCAGCAAAGGCAAGGGACTGCAAGCAAGAGGGAAGTCAGAGGCTTGGTAATCTAATCATGGAAGTTACCTTCCCTCAAAATTTTCATAATTTGCTGCTTAGAAGCAAGTTACTCAAAAGAAGGGACTACCATGAGGTCATAAGCACCAGGAGGTAGGATCACTTGAGATAATCTTTTTTTAAAATATATTTTATTGATTTTTTACAGAGAGGAAGGGAGAGAGATAGAGAGTTAGAAACATCAATGAGAGAGAATCATTGACCAGCTGCCTCTTGCACACCCCCTACTGGGGATGTGCCCACAACCAATGTACATGCCCTTGACCGGAATCGAACCAGGGACCTTTCAGTCCACAGACCGACGCTCTACCACTGATCCAAACCGGTTTTGGCCACTTGAGATCATCTTAAAGGCTTCCATCCCATCCCCCTTTTATTTTTATTTATTCTATTGTTGTTGTTCTTAATCCTCAACCAAGGATAGTTTTCCATTGATTTTTAGGGAGAGTAGAAGAGAGAAGGAAAGACAAAGAGAGACATCAATGTGAGAGCAACACATCGATTGGTTGCCTCTCCTACAAGCCTCAACCAGGGCCCTGGCTGGGGAGGAGCCTGCAACCAAGATATGTGCCCTTGATCAGAATCGAACCCAGGACCGTTTGGTCCACAGGCCAACACTCTGTCCACTGAGCCCAACTGGCTAGGGCTGCCCCCTCTTTTAGATTTCAGGATTTCAGTGCATGACCACTTGTTTCCCCAACTTCCACCTCTACCCTCTCTTCTCTCCTCCTGGTACTAGACATTCTCTCCCCCACTCCCTACCCCAGCCCCTGCCTGAAACAGGCATCACCCTCTTCTTTTCACTATACAACAACAGCAGAATAATTTCAGGGGAACCCAACTCAATGGGAGAGAGGGAAAGATTTCAAGAAATCCATCCATTTAGGATTTTCAAAATCTTATTCATTTGAGAATCATATAATCATATACATGTTGAGCTACGCAGAATGGGCAGTGAAATTAGGAAACAAAGAAGCCCGAAGAGGCATCCCAAAGGTGGGGCACCCCCAAAGGCAAGGCACAGTAGGCCGTGTGAAAAGTCAGTTTCCAGAAATGGTGGCTGGGTTTCCCCAACATGATCAGAGGTGTGCAGATAGGGAGAGTTTTTCTTAGGTTCTGCCTCCCTCCTTCTTAAGAGATTCAACCTGTAAGCGTACCAACCAGGATCCAACAGGAAACGGTTGACACACTCCTGATGGATAATACAGGAATTGATTCTTAAAGGGGCTGTTGGTAAAGATATGGGTAGAGTTAAGGGCTGGTGAAGCACCCCAGAGCTGGCAAAACTGGAGATCTGTTCATACCTACTTGCCTGAAGGTACAAAGGAGAGGGTGGTTCAGCTACCAGGGAAAGTGGCTTTGTGGAAGGGACTGTGGTCTCTGGTTTTAAGAGAAGAGTCGCCGATGGCACCAGTTAAAGAGAGATGCAGGAGAGTAACACCCTGACCTTTCCCTCTTCCTGTCCTCCACCTCCTGCCTGTGCCTACCATTGGCCAAAACCAACCAAAAGCCAGAGAGCAGAGAACAATCACTATGGTCTATACAGGTTGGTCTCCTGAGACAGAGCAGGTGGACCTGTTGGGACAAGTGGAAGGTGCAGCACATTAAGCACAGACCGTAGTTTCCTGGAAAACATCATGTTGGAAGACCCACCACCAGTGCCAGAAGCCCATTCCAGCATGTCAGCAGGGCTGAATAATCTGAGCCAATTCCAGCAACCAGTATTTCTCTTGATCTCTTTTCTAGTTCCTTGAGGTTTAAAGTTCAATTATTGCATTGGAATCTTTCTTGTTTTAAATCTTGTTTAAATTCATAGCACTTACAGCTATGAATTTGCCTCTGAGCAATGCTTTTGCTGCACCCTCTAAGTTTTGGTACGTTGTGTTTTCATGTTCCTACATCTCAACGTATTTTCTAATCTAACCTGTAATTTTTTATTTGACCCATTGGTTAAGAAGGTGTTGTTTAAGCCCCAGAAAGGATTCTCAGCCCTGAGTGTTTACAGTAGAAAGGGAGCCAAGATGGAGGGTCAAACTCCACTCCAGGTATTTGGGCTGAGCTGTGACTTTCAAAATCCATTTGTTGAAGCCCTAACCCTCAGTATTTCAAAATGTGACCATTTAGAGAAATGGCCTTTAAAGAGGTGATTACGTTAACAGTTAGGGCTGTTACCTGACAGGGACTGGCCTGGAGCGGGTCTACCTCAGGCTGGCCAGTGGTGCATGGGTTCTCGACTTCAGGGAGGAAAGATTTCACAACAGGAGTCCAGGTGATTTTGAGAGGATGTTTGTTAAAGCAGGGGACAGCAACACAAGGACGAGCCTAGGATAGAAGAAGCAGCAGGAGAGACCTAGGCAGGTGGCTCTGGTTCTCTAGGAATGTTATAGGAAAGAAGTGGAGAAGGGAACCAAGATGGCGGCCTAGGTAGTCTCCTAAGCTGCTGCCTCATCAACAATTTTTTTAAAAAGCAACTAAAATCAAAAAGGACTTCATCAAAACCACAGGAAAGCTGGCGGAGTGGGATATTTACAACTAGAAAGAAGGAGAAGCGCTGCCGCCACCATGTTGAGTTTAGAGCTGCAGCGGAGCCACCACCGCTGGTGAGGGAGGCCCACCAAGAGTGGAGCCCACCCCGCCCCAGGCCCAGGGAGCGGGCCACCTCGGAGCCCTGCCTCCACGCCCACAGCCTTCCCAGCCCACCCGCTGGGTGGGCAAGGGAGCCAGCACGGGGCCACAGCCACGCCTTCTGTTCACGGCCTGAGCAAGCCTGTTGCGCATCTGTCCCCCGCCACCAGGCCTGGCCAGAGCCTCCGCTGAGCCCCCGAGAGCCAGTGCCAAGGCGGAGCAGACCTACTCATGGAGTGTGATAGAGGACCAAGAGGTTGTACCCAGAACACTCTTTGCAGCCTGGGACTCTAAATACCTAAACCTGGGGGACTCAGAAAGCCTGAACGTGTAAAATGAGAGTGGTGGCGGTTACTATGGACCTCCCCATTCTTCCCTCTTGTCTTCCTCCTGCTCGCCGGCAGCAGCAGCAGGCCCAGGCCCCAGGGGATCCAGGATAAGAAAACATCGATCAGCGGACCCGGAGGAGCCATGTGACCCGGAGGAATCATGTGACCCAGAGAAACCATGTGACCCGGGGGAGCCATGTGACCCGGGGGAGCCATGTGACCCGGGGGAGCAGTATGACCCAGGGGAGCCGTGTAACCCGGAGGAGCAGTGTGACCAGGGGGAGTCGTGTGCCCCGGAGGAGTGGGGTGACCCGGAGGAGCCGTGTGACCTGGAGGAGTGGTGTGACCCGGAGCCGTATGACCTGGAGGGGTGGTGTGAACAGGAGAAGGAGCGGATTCTATTTGTGTGGTCCTGAGAAATTTAGACAGTCTGCAGCCATTTGCTACAGAACACTTTGTTGTATTGCCCTATAAAACAAATGGGAGAGAGTGTGTCTCACTTAAAATTCAAATATAGGGGGAAAAGAAGAAAAAATCTGGGAACAGAATAAACTGGTGAGTATAATAGAATCAGGGGCAAGAAAGGGAGTGGGCTGATAATTATCAGGGGGATAGGGGCTAAGAGTGCAGTAAGAGACTGGATTAAAATCGTATAACCAATGAATGAGGACAATGGGGGGGGGGTAAGGGCAGAGGGTGGGATGGGAACTGGGTGGAAGGGAGCTTTGGGGGAGAAAATGGAGAAACAATTGTAATAATCTGATCAATAAAGATTTATTTATTTAGAAGAAGAAGAAGAAGAAGAAGAAGAAGAAGAGAGCCAAGGTGGGGTTGATGTCAGCTCCCTGGAGAGGCAGAGAAAAGAGGGCCTTGGAGGCAGGTCCAGGGGTTTTGCTGGGGGGGGAAAAAAGTGTTTTTTAATTGCCACATATTTGTGAAGTGTCCAGTTTTTCTCCTGTGATTAATTTCTCATGTCCCTTCATTGGGGTCAGAAAATATATTTTTTATTATTTCTATCCCTTACTAGGGTTTAATTAAACAAAAGTGAACTATTAAACCACAACGAGATACCATTTCGCATCTACTAGGATGGCTATAATGTTTTTAAATGGGAATATAACACGTGTTGGCGACAATGTGAAAAAATTGCAATCGTCCTACACTGCTGGTGGAAACATACACCCCTATGGAAAACAGTTTGGTGATTCCTCAATAAGTTGTACAAATAATTACCTTATTACTCAACAATTCCGCTCCTAGGTACACGCCCAAAGGGATTGAGAACAGGAACACAAATAAATACTTACATGTGAATGTTCCTAGCAGCACTATTCACAGTAGCCAACGGATGGAAACAACCCAAGTTTCCATTAACAGATGAGAGAATAAACAAAATGTATATCCATGCAATGGAATATTATTCAGCCATAAAGAAAGAAGGCGGTTGTGACACATGTTACAACACGAATGAACCTTCAAAATAATGTTAAGTGAAATAAGCCAGACACAAAAGAACATATATTAAATTATGTCATTTATGTGAAATATCTATAATGGTACATTTATAGCAACAGGAAGTAGATTACAGGTTACCGGAGACTAGGAGAAGGGGGAAATGGGGAGTCCTGGCTTAATGGATACAGAATTTCAGTTTAAGATGAACAAAGTTTGGGCCCTAGCCGGCTTGGCTCAGTGGATAGAGCACTGGCCTGCGAACTGAAGGATCCAGGATCCGATTCCAGTCAAGGGCACATGCCTGGGTTGTGGGCTCGATTCCCAGTAGGGCAACTTGCAGGAGGCAGCCGATCCATGATTCTCATCATTGATGTTTCTCTCTCCATCTTCCTTCCTTTCTGAAATCAGTAAAAATATATTTTAAAAATAAGATGAAAAAAGTTGGGGAAATAGACCATGGTGATGGCTGCACAAAATGGCGAATATAAGTGATGCCACTGAATGGTACATGAAAAAGGTTAATACAACAGATGTTATGTTCTATATATTTTACAGCAATAAACTTTTATAGTATATTTTATTGAGTTTTTACAGAGAGGAAGAGAGAGGGATAGAAAGCTAGAAACATCGATGAAACAGAAACACCAATCAGCTGCTTCCTGCACACCCCCCACTGGCAATGTGCCCATAACCAAGGTACATGCCCTTGACTGGAAACGAACCCGGGACCTTTCAGTCTGCAGGCGACGCTCTATCCACTGAGCCAAACCAGTTTCGGCTAAAATATTTCTCTCTTTTTTTTTTTATTAAGGTATTATATATGTACATTGCTTACCATTGCCCCCCCACCTCCCATACATGCCCTCCCTCCCCAGAGTTTTGTGTCCATTGGTTGTACTTATATGCAAGCATACCAGTCCTTCGGTTGATCTCTTATCTCCCCCAGATCTCCCTACCCTCCCCGCTGTCATTTGACAGTCTGCTTGTTGCTTTACTGTCACTATATCTATCTTTCTGTTCATTAGTTTATAATGTTCTTTATTATCCATAAATGAGTGAGGACATGTGGTGTTTCTCTTTCATTGACTGGGCTTATTTCACTCAGCATGATGTTCTCCAATTCCATCCAGGTTGCTGCTAAGGATGAGAATTCCTTCTTTTTTATGGCAGCAGAGTATTCCATTGTGTAGACGTACCATAGTTTTCTGAACCAATCATCTGCTGATGGGCACCTAGCCTGTTTCCAAATCCTAGCTATTGTAAATTGTGCTGCTACGAACATAGGGGCTCCCCCGGGTCCCACCGCCCCACCAGGTCACACGGCTCCCCCTGGTCCCACCGCTCCCCCGGGGCACAAGGCTCTCCCGGGTCCCACTGCCCCCCCCCCCGCCCCAGGTCACACGTTTCCACCTGGTCCCACTTGGCTAAAATATTTCTATTTTAAATATATTTTGTTGATTTTTTACAGAGAGGAAGGGAGAGAGATAGAGAGCCAGAAACTAGATGAGAGAGAAATATCGACCAGCTGCCTCCTGCACACCCCGCACTGGGAATGTGCCCGCGACCAAGGTATGGAACCTTGACCGGAATGGAACCTGGGACCTTTCAGTCCGCAGGCCGGCTCTCTATCCACTGAGCCAAACTGGCTTCGGCTACAATAACATTTTCTAAATACCCCTCTTTCTTTTTCTCCCATCACGCACCAAAGAAATAAAGGACCCAAACGGAAGCTAGCCAGGGGATAACCATGCAAACAGCTGCAGTTAGTGTACCATCCTGCAGGGAAAACGAAGGGAGCCTTGGTCTGGTGACACATAGTCCCAACCGCAAAATGTAGGAGAGGTTCTGAATGAGACAAGATAAATGGATGCGCAATGTGGTACCAATGCCTGCTCACTGCTGACTAAATTGCCACCTTCCACTGTCCGGTCTGGGCAGGGTCAGTGGCGCCCCCAATGGTAACTAACCTGCACTGAGGCCTATTGCAATCCCTCCACCTCCAACCCCCCAAAGTCGAGGTGATCCAGAGGAAAAGAAAAGGCAGCCTTTGCGGAGTTCACACTAGCTCTCTGGCACTGTTTGTTAATGGCCTCATTAAATAAAAAAATATATATATATATATATATATATATATATATATATATATATATATATATATATATACCGTATTTGCCGGCGTATACGACGATTTTTTGGCCCTGAAAAATATGCCTCCAAGTGGGGGGTAGTCTTATACAAATCGTCTTATACGCCGGCAAATACGGTGTGTGGTGTGTGTGTATATATATATATATATATATATATATATATATATATATAATATATTTTATTGTTTTTTGTTTGTTTGGGTTTTTTTTTACAGAGAGGAAGGGAGAGGGTTAGAAAGCCAGAAACATCGATGAGAGAGAAACATCGACCAGCTGCCTCCTGCACACCCCCTACTGGGGATGTGCCCGCAACCAAGGTACGTGCCCTTGACCGGAATCGAACCTGGGACCCTTCATTGCACAGACCGACGCTCTATCCACTGAGCCAAGCCGGTTTCAGCTAAAATATATTTTTATTGATTTCAGAGAGGACAGGAGAGGAACAGATAGAAAAATCCTTGATGAAAGAGAATCACTGATTGGCTGCCTCTTGCACGCCCCCTACTGGGGATGGAGCCCGCAGCCCCAGCACGTGCCCTTGACCGGAACGGAACCTGGGACCCCTCAGTCCGCGGACCGAAGCTCTATCCACTGCGCCACACCGGCTGGAGCAGACTATGTCATTTAGGGTTCTGGAGCGGCCCCCGTTTTCCAGGCAGGGCCACAGACAGGACCCCGGACCAGCCGGAGAGCCGGGGCGCGGAGCCCGTGTCTAGGCGCAGGCCCCGCGGCCGCGCGCCAGGGCCCGCCGCAGCGCCACCCGCACCTCCCGGTTGCGCAGCGTGTACACCACGGGGTTCAGCAGCGGCGTCACCACGGTGTAGAAGACGGCCACCAGGCGGTCCCGGGCGGGGTCCCCCCGGGACGCGGGGCGCAGGTAGATGACGGAGGCGCAGCCGAAGTGCACGGCCACCACGGTGAGGTGGGCCGCGCAGGTGGAGAAGGCCTTGCGCCGGCCGGCGGCCGAGGGCATCCGCAGCAGCGCGGCCAGGATGAGCGCGTAGGAGAGGAGGATGAGCAGGAAGGAGGCCAGCACCACCAGGACGCTGAGGAAGAAGAGGGCCAGCGCCCGGCCCGCGCCCCGCGCGCAGCTGAGCGCCAGCACCGGCGCCAGGTCGCAGAAGAAGTGCTCCACCCGGCCGCGGCCGCAGAAGGGCGCCGAGAAGACCAGGCCCGTCTCCACCAGCGCCACCGAGAAGCCCGAGCCGAAGGCCAGCGCTCCCAGGCCCAGGCAGACGCGGGGCCGCATGAGCAGCGAGTACCGCAGCGGGTGGCAGATGGCCACGTAGCGGTCGTAGCCCATCAGGGTCAGGAGGAAGCAGTGGCTGCAGCCCAGCCCCAGGAAGAAGAACATCTGCGCGCGGCAGCCGGCGATGGAGAGGGCCCGGCTCTCCGTGAGCAGGCGGGCCAGCATGTTGGGGATGGTGACCAGCGTGTAGCAGGTCTCCGAGAGGGACAGCGCCGCCAGGAAGCGGTACATGGGCGTGTGCAGGGTCCGGTCCGCGTGGATGATGGCGATGATGGTGGCGTTGCCGCTGAGGGTGACCAGGTACATGAGGAAGAACAGCGCGAAGAGGGTGGCCCGCAGGTGGGGGAGGTCGGAGAAGCCCACCAGCACAAACTCTGTCACCAGCCTCGTGGCGTTTTCCCACTGCTTCTTAGGAGCCTGAGGAGAGAGGGGGGCAGAGGTAAACGCCACAGAGCAAGTGACGGAGGGTCAGCTCCGCGTCCTTGTTTGTTTGGCACAAAGGAAAAAGAGAGGCCCCGGAAACGGTGTCACGCAGACAGCAGGGTGGTGATGGAGGGAGGTGTGGTGGAGGTGGAAGGGGGTGTCGGGGACAATGGTGATGGGGGGGGGGGGATGTCACTTGTTTTCCTATCGCCCTGCTGGCAAGTGTCTCTTTACTAAGAAGAAAATCGTAGGCGTGGGAACGGCCTACGTGCTTGTCCACAGATGAGTGGATAACGGAGTCCTGCTGACATATGCAGGGGAATATTGTTCAGGCACGAAAGAGACTGAAATCCTGCCATTTGCGACGACATGGGCGGATCTTCAGGGCATTGTTCTAAGGGAAATACGTCAAACAGAAAAGGACAAATGCCATTTGATCTCCCTCACATGTGGAACCTGAAAGAGTTAAACTTTCATAAAAAACAGAGCGAAATGGTGGTGGCCAGGGGCTGGAGGGTGGAGGAAGAGGAGAAATATTGCTTAAGGATATAACTATTGTTTAAGGAGATAAATAAGTCCTAGAGATCTAAGGCACAGAGAAGTGAATATAGACAACAACATTGTATTATAATTATCAAGCTTTCCAAGAGACCAGATCTCAACTATTCCCACCACACAAAAGAAATTACAATTTTGTGACACGACAAAGGTGCTAATTATTGCTACCATGGCAGTTACAGTACACCATATGAACGTATCTCATTAGCATGTTCTACACCTTAAACTTACACAGTGTTACGTGTTAAATACATTTCCACTTTTTAAAATATATTCTTATTTATTTCAGAGAGGGTGGGAGAGGAAGAGATATAAATATCAATGATGAAAGAGAATCATTGATCGGATCCAGCCCGCTACCCTGGGCATATGCCGGGACCAGGAATCAAACCGTGACCTCCTGGTTCATTGGTCGAAACTCAACCACTGAGCCACACCGGCCAGGCAAATACATTTATATTTTTTTAAAAGAAAAGAAAGTCACAAAAATCTATAAGGAATAGATATTTATATTGGGGTTTGGGAGAGGTGAAAAGAACATCAGTGCCTTAATCTGAGTCCCCTAGAAACAGATCCTGAGGCAAAGATTCATAGTTTATTTGGACCGTCATCCTCCAAACCATGGGCGGGAGACTGGGGGATCGAGAGAGATAACAAAGGCACGTTGTCAAGGAAATTACCACTGGCGACTAGAATGTAATCCCACCTGAGGAACCCTTCGGGACAGTGAGGAGACTGGGGTGTTTACCCAGCAACTCCTAGCTTGCCATTGCTGGAGAGTTTCTACCAGGAGACATTCATCTCCCAGCACTTCCAACTTGCCAACACGTGCAGAGGATTCAAGGAAATAATGAAAGCCAAGGGGGTGTGGGCCAATCATTTACTACTGTGTCTGCTACAGTCCAGATCCCCGAGGAAGGCAAAGCTTGTAGCACTGTCAGTGTCTACATGCCTTTTTACTTTTTTAGATGTTTACGCTGCAGGGCTGCATTGGTGTAAAGGTGAATGCACGCTTCAATCCTAAAACTGCATTTATCTCTTCTGATCTTAAAAGAAATGTAAACAACATCACAGGCCCCCGGAATAGTAGGGCGGGCCCCAGGCATTGTGCCCCATGGACACATCTGTTAAATGGAACGTAACTCTGAAATAATTGGCCATTTTAATTCAGATTATGAGACTTCAGTAGAAATACTGAATGGTTACCATCAATTACTCTCCACCTCAGAAAAAAGATACAGTAATCTATATTAGAGTGGTTTTGTGTGTGTGTGTGTGTGTATGTGTGTGTGTGTGTGTGTGTGTGTGTGTGTTTAATATATTTTATTGATTTTTTATAGAGAGGAAGGGAAAAGGATAGAGAGTTAGAAACACCGATGAGAGAGAGACATTGATCAGCTGCCTCCTGCACACCCCCTATTGGGGAAGTGCCTGCAACCAAGGTACATGCCCTTGACCGGAATCAAACCTGGGACCCTTCAATCCACAGGCCAACACTCTATCCAGTTAGGGCAATATTAGAGTGTTTTTTGAGGGTATTTTTCACTCAGTTGGGACATGGGACTCTGCTTTAAGGGAAATGGCCCCACTTCAATCTTTCCCTGCTTATTCAGAGTTAACTGGTTGAGGGATAAACATACTAGTACTTCAGCCTGGAGATCCTCAAACAACTCAGATAAGGTGGGGTCCGCAGAGAGCAGAGTCCTGATTTATCTGCCATCTAGTGGCACTTGGGGTGATCTGCAAACCAGTGACACTTATAAGAAGAGAACAGCCGAAACCGGTTTGGCTCAGTGGATAGAATGAAAGGTCCCAGGTTTGATTCCGGTCAAGGGCATGTACATTGGTTTCAGGCACATCCCCACTGGGGGGTGTGCAGGAGGCAGCTGGTCGATGTTTCTCTCTCATCGACGTTTCTAGCTCTCTATTCCTCTCCCTTCCTCTCTGTGGAAAATCAATAAAATATATTATTTTTTAAAAAGAGCTTGGCTTCTCTTTAAAAAAAAAATAAATAAATAGAAAATAAGAAGAGAACAAAGTGCACCCCTGAAAATACTCACCCACAGCAAAGGGGCCAGAGAAATTGACAATGGCCACCTAAATGTCTTGGAAGTTTGATGCAAGTTTAATTCTGTAAAAATCAATTATAGATTTTAGTTCTGAAGTTATATGGAGAAAAGCAACAAAAACATGTGCTTGGTCAAGTCCAGAGATATTCTGGTTATGAAGATCAGACAAGTCCGGACCGTCAGAGAACTTAACAGAAGCAAATAGGTAATGAGAGAGGGATGCCCATGTCTTTTCATGAAGAAAGAAAAGCCAGTTAGCAGGCAGCAGGCAGCCATGTTGACCAAGCACAAAGTGCATACTTGTTCTGTAACGAGAGAGAAGGTGACTATTTTAGGTTTTGTGGGCTATCTGAGCTCTGTCTTAACTGCTTGATTCTGCCATTCTAGTGCAGAAGCAGCCCCAGACACATATAAACAAGTGTCATGGCTCTGTTTCTTATTCTTTTTAAAGATATTTCATTGATTTTTAGAAAGATAGGGAGAGAGGAGAAACATTGATGTGGGAGAGCAACATCAATCAGCTGCCTCCTGCATGGCCCCCACCAGGGATCAAGCCCACAGCCCGGGTATGGGCCCTGACCAGCAATTGAACCAGCGGCTTTCTGGTGCATGGGATGATGCCTCATCAACTGAGCCACAGCGGCCAGGGCATGGCTGTATTTCAATAAAACTTTATTTATAAAAACAGGCAGGGGGCCGGATTTGGCCCTCAGACTGTAGTTTGCCAGCTCCAGACCTAGCACAAGTAGAACTAAAAGACTATTCAGCTTGGGAAAACTCCAACGAGGTCCTCTGAAGGATTCATGCTATGAAAAAAAAAAAAAAAAGGAAAGGAAAGACTGACTTGAAATGCTCAGAAACGAAAGCCAAATGAAAGTCTAAAACCAAGAACCTCAGACTCTACTTAGGAAATGCAGGTCTGAGAAACGGCACCCTGAGCAAAGATGCCCAGAGCACGTGTCTGAGAGGGGCCCTTCGATGTAAATTAGACAGCACCACGGAGAACATCAAAGCCCCTGTAGAGAGAGCATGATAGAGACTCCGTTGCCTAGAACTCTTCACAGAGGAAGAAGTATTTGGATCTGACTCTCAAAAAATACAATTTCTGGGTATCGTTAAACACTGTTAAATTGAAACAAATGTACAGGCAAACCACAAACTAGAAAACGTCATGATCCAAAACAAATGTTTGGCTCTTACACATCAGTAAGAAGAAAACGAAAGCTTCCGGTGCGAAATAAGCATCGGGAGGAAACGCACAGCATGGCGACTGTCGTTAGTGATGCTGCATCGTCTGTCGTGAAGTTGCGAAGAGAGTAGATCTTAAATGTTCTCATCACCAGTAAAAATTTTGTAACTCTGCGTGGTGATGCATGTTAACTAGGCTTATCGAGGTGCTCATGTTGCAATATACGAGCATAACAAATCAGTATTTTGTACGCCCGAAACGAATACGTCAATTATACTTTCATTTTAAAAAGGGAAAAAAAAATGAACCCCCAGGCCCATCTTTCCCCCACCCCAATATTTGTGGAATTCCAATGAAGGCTCATACACCATATGACTGAATATTTGAAGTTAAAAACCGTTAAGTGAGGGATGTTCTCACATTGAGAAACATACCTTCCTAATGACCTGTGGATGGCCTACGGGAACAGGTCAGGCCTTCTTAGGCACTCAGTGTAGGAGTCTCTTCCACCCCAATTATCCACCCTCGACTGGGATGCCTGCAAGGGCAAGGAAGTCACTCCCTGACAAAGATCCCGTGACGTGGAGCAGAAATTCTGTGCTCACAACAGCCCTTCTGCTACCTGCAAGGACCACCCAACTGGGCTCTGGAATCAGACCGGCCTACGTTGGAGTGTTGGTGCCTGCAATTCCAAGGGCAGTGTGACCTGGGACAGCTGGTTTGGGTCCTGGGAGCCCCATCTGTGGACGTGGAGACTGATCCGTGAGCTCTCAGATAATGGCTCTGAGATGCCCTGAACAGTGCTACAAACCCTTTGGTCTCGGACTCCTTGCGAGGAGAGACAGGACGGTCGTTCTCGGCTTTGCACTGCTGAGGAAGCGGAGCACACATGGGGCAATCTCTCATTCTCACCATTGCGGTGCCAGGATTCAAAGCCAGGAGTGTGTCGCTGGAGGCTGTGCTTTATTTTTTTTTTTAAATATATTTTATTGATTTTTTTACAGAGGAAGGAAGAGGGATAGTTAGAAACATCAATGAGAGAGAAACCAGCTGACTCCTGCACACTCCCTACTGGGGATGTGCCAGGAACCAAGGTACATGCCCTTGACTAAAATCGAACCCAGGACCCTTCAGTCCACAGGCCGATGCTCTATCCACTGAGCCAAACTCGTTAGGGCTGGAGGCTGCGCTTTAAAGGGCTGTGAGTCTGCAGGCTCGCTTTTCATTCTACGCTCACTCACTGAGCACCTGTTCCGTGCTGGGTGCTGCTCTGGGCACTGAGGACAGACACAGCGGGGAACCGAGCAGGCAGAGACCCCAGCGCTGAAGGAGCAGAAAGTTCTAGAGATGTGAACCGGGCAATAAGTAAGGAACGTGATAACCAAGTAAGGGAGACGGCATTTTGGACAGTAAGCGCTGCCGAGAAAGAGAAGCAGTGCTCTTAAAGGGTCATTGAGGGGTATGAGAGGGGTGGCAATTTTTCATAGGATGGTCAGGAAAGCTCTTGTGGAGGCTTAATGTCCAGTCACTTAGAATTTCTTGTTTCCCCTCCCTCGTTTTCAGATCTCACGGGTAGGTCTGGGGATGGGCCAAGGTGGCTTCTCCAGCCAAGCAAAGGCCCTGAGTTCACACTTGAAAGAAATGAACTTGTATGCATCCATGCATGACCCTTGGACAGACAATAAAGGGGGGTGAGGGTTTGGCGGGGGGAGGAGGGAGGATGGGAGCAGGCTGGAAGAGGTTAATGGGAGGGAAAGTAAGACCTGTGTAATACTTTCGACAATAAAGATTAAAAGGGAAAAAGGGAGAAAAAAAAAGGGCAGGACCAGGGAGGTGGTGAGAGATGGCCACTTATGGACAGACAGTGCAGGTGGAGCCCACTGGATCTTCTGACAAGACGTGGGGGTGAGAGAAAGCGGTGCGTGGGAGCTGGCAGAGGGTGGGGTGGGGTCCAGCCAGCCAGAGGTCAGAGGAGACTCTGGTCAGCCCTGGGAATGCCAGAGGCAGACACACACCTCACAGGCTGGGCTCCTACGGCCGGCCAGGCCCCGGACCGCCCTGGCCACAGAGCAGGCGGCAGGTGTGCCAGCCCTTCACACGCCGCAGAGAGCAGGAAGGCGGGGGCTTCCTGAATGGGGCTGAAATGGAAGCCTGCAGCCCCCGAGAACCTGAGACGCTGAGTTTGCCTCAGAGTGTCCGGGTCGTGACAGGTGAGTGTCTGGCCAAAAGGAAGTCGGGTTACAGGATTAGAAAGTTCCTTATTTGCATACCTGGGACCTTTGAAAAATCCCACCTACAGCGAGATCCCCGGGCAGCTGCTGGCTTGGTGGGAGAGCTAGCGGGAGGCAGTGGGTACTGAGCTCGGGGGCAGGCCCATGGCACTGCCATGGCGAGGGCGGGGGATGAGGAACGCACAGGGTCTGGAGTCTTTCCTTCTCCTCTTTCTTCTCATCAGGAAGCTGCCCTGGATGCAGGAGTCCCTTCCCCGCCACCTTCAAGCCCTCGCTGCTGAGTCACTCAGCCAGTATGTGTCATTCACGCCTATGAAGCTCCAGGATGTACGCGTGCATGTGTGTGCCTGCTGCTTGCAGTGCATGTGTGTGTGTGTGTGTGTGTGTGTGTGTGTGTGTGTGTGTGTGTGTGTTTGGTACCCCAGCTCAGACCGCACATGAGCTGGGGGGTGGGCTTGGGTGCCTTCTCCAGCCCGGCAAAGGCCCCGAGTTCATACTCACCATGGCCACGGGAGTTTCCTGCCTGCATCACGGCTTGCCGCCTAAGAGGGGAGGGACTGAGGCCCCGGGTCCTGTTATACAGGGGGTCCCTCGAGCTGCTGTCTCAGGGGCCCCCAGCCACTAACAAGGCCCCTAGGGCTCAGGCTGGAGAGACCCTGTGAGGTTTTTTTCCCTCCTGGAAACTGGAGACCCCAGGGTCCACTTCTCCGGCCCCCAGGCTCTCGTGGCAAAAAAATGGGAAAGGACTAATGATGATTTCTTGTTGTGGATGGCTGTCGTCACAAATGCTCTCTCCACCCCGTCAGTGCTCCCCGGGGCCTGACAGTGCCCACCCTGCAGGGCAAAGCTGCTACCCCGAGGAAAACGCACCTTCAGCCCTGCCCTAAGGAGGGAAGAAAGAAGTGGATCACTTGATGTTGTTATACAAATGTTCCCCAGGCTCAACTGCTTAGAGTGGCCCCTTCTCCCTGGGGCCAAATCTTGTCCACTCTTCCTCCCCAAGTTCCCATCCCCTCAGCGCCACTCGAATTCAGGCTACAGCATGCCCACCTGCTGTAAAAGTTTGCAGCGTCACCTTCCTCCCGTCTGCCCTCTGCACCGGCCACCAGAACAGGAGCCCTGGCTGTGTTCCCACTCTACTCAGGGACCTTCCAATGCTCCTCGTTGCCCTCAGAGTGAAGTTAAAAATCCCCCACCTGCACATTTAAGACCCTTCTGATCTGGCCCCTGGTACCTTCTCCGGTTCCAAATCCATCCGTTGCTCCAGGCAAACGGTCACACATCCGTTTATTAACTTAGCAACAAGTAAGAAAGTGAGGCATACACTGAGTGGCCAGATTATTATGATCTCTGAATGCATAGTATTCTGGCCACTCGGTGTATAGCCTATATAATAAAAGGCTAATATGCAAATTGTCCCCTCGACCAGGAGTTCGACCAACAGGCAGGCTGGACAACCACCCATGTTTCCTCCCCCTGGCCAGGCTGACTGGACCCCAGCCATGCATGAATTCATTTACCGGGCCTCTAAAACATACACGTGTGTGTGTGTGTGTGTGTGTGTGTGTGTGTGTGTGTTAGAGACCCGGTAAATGAGTAGGTTTATGCATTCAGATTATTATGCATTCAGAGATCATAATAACCTGGCCACTCAGTGTAGACCCAGCCATTCCAAATTGCTGATCCTTCCTCAGATTTCCATGCTGTATCACATCATTTTCCCCCTCCCTGTGCTATCTCTTTTCCCCTTCTCTTAGCCCCCTGGCAAACTCCTAGCCCTGCTGAAAGACACATCTCCAGCATAAAGATATACACACTTCGTTAGCCATTCAGCCATTGACTGACATTAGATAGTTTCCATATTTTGACTAATGTGAATAGGGCTGCAATGAGCATAGGAGTTCTGGCTGAGAAATTTAACTTCATGAATGAAATTTCACAACTGGACATGAGTCTCTTAATTTTGCAAACTCCTGCCCTATACCAACAACCCCTGTCATATTTGGGGTCCCCCCCCCAGAAGTGACCCTGAGACAAGGATTTGAGTAGAAGTAAGTTTACTTTGGAGGTGACCCTAGAAAATACAAGCAAGGACGTGGAATAATGGGAAAAGACAGGAAAAGAAGCTAATAGAGCATACATTATCAGGCAACTTACCCCTGTGGCAGCTGGGATGCATGCCCACTGGAAGCCTCTGGGAAACAGCATGGAGTGTTTAGTAGTTGCTTCCACAAAATTCCTGCTTCTGCAAACCTGATTGACCCTCAATTTACCCCATCCCCAGTTCCAGAGCACAGACTGATTGCTTTAAAAAAAAATCAGCACATCCAGCCCTAACCGGTCTGGCTCAGTGGATAGAGCGTCTGCCTGCGAACTGAAAGGTCCCAGGTTTGATTCAAGTCAAGAGCATGTGGCTTGGTTGCAGGCACATCCCCAGTAGGAGGTGTGCAGGAGGCAGCTGATGGTTGTTTCTCTCTCATCGATGTTTCTAATTCTCTATCCCTCTCCCTTCTTCTCTGTTTAATATATATATATATATATATATATATATATATATATATATATATATATATAATAAAAATCAGCACATCCCATATCGCATTACCATAATGACTGAGTAGAGCAGCAGTGCTGAAAAGCAAACCCCCAACCACCATCACCAGGGGACAACTGGCAAGACCTAGAGACATTTTTGGTTGTCACCATGGAAAAGGGACACCTAGTGGGTCTGGGCCAGGGATGCCATTAAACATCCTACAATGCGCAGGAGAGCCCCCTTTGGTATGACCTGGCCCCAGGCATCACTAATGCCAGCATTGAGAAGCTGTCAGTGAGAGGACTGGCACATGACCCAACTGGAGTCAATACAATATTAACTCCAAGTCTAGAAGCTTCTCAAGTCTCTGGAAAGTGTCCTACAGTTAATGATCTTTGCACTTATTTTGCTAACACGGAAGGAAGACTGTAGCTGTGAGAGTGGGAGGAGGATAAATGGGATTGGGTACCACGTGGAGCCTGAGGATGACACTGATGCCTAGAGAAAAATCTGTAGAGATGAAGAGAAATTCAGCCTTCATTTCTGTTAGATCAGATCTCTCCTTAAGCTGGTCCTTATTAGTTACTTGAGCTAATCATTTTGTTTGTTTGTTTGTTTGTTTGTTTGTTTGTCTGTATAAACTAGCTGGATTAATTTTTGTGTCACATGCAACCAAGAGCACTCCAAGTAACAGGGGAATCAATGAGCATTAACCCATCATCTTTTCCCAGAAGACCCCCTATGTGAACACAACCTTCTCTTGGAGTACAATTGGTTGCAAGACATAGAAACTCACCCAAGTTGGTGTATGTAAAGGAGTATTTATTACATAGATGCAATATTGTCTCCATATCCCAAGGAAACATGAAGTAGAGGTGACTTTCATGCAAAACTAGCATCAGGCACTTAGAAGGCAATGAAAAAAATAACTGTGATGTCAATGGAATGAATGCTCAATTAACTGAAATTGATACTTCTGAAACTAAGATACTCCTTCCAACTCCAGAACCATTGGAGCACTTTTCTATGATTCTCCCTGCATATTAGCTCCATTCTTCTATTGTCTGCAGAAGTACTTACCACTGCAAACTGGCCACCCATATTTCTTAATCTGCTGGTGACCTTAAAAGCTCCACCAGCTTTCTTAGCATTTCCATTAAACAATGTTTCCAAGCAAATCTATGATTGAATCATCATAGGTCAGGTGACCAACCCTGATCCAATCAGTGGAGTCATCTGCCAAAAGAAGAAGAAACACGTGGATAGGCAAGCTAAATGGGTTTAACTTAAGATGGCAGCTTGTTAGCCTTGGCGAGACAGAAGATCCATCACTATCACTCCCCACCTTATCTAGACACAGATCAATGATACTGAGTGTTAACTATTCCTTTATTAGGTGGTGAGGGGAATGGGGGCTGTACAATGCAATGCCTGGGAACTTAGCTACATAGAAATTGTGATCAGAAGCCACATTACAAAAATAGCCTAAAAATACTTATATTCTGTCATGGGACTGGGCCAGGGGAGGACCAGGAGAGGTGCCACTCAGGCAGCTCCTTCCCGTCTTGCAGTCCCATATGTACGGGGAGACAAAGTGAAATGCACGTATCTCCCCTAATCCTCATGTCCCCACCACCCACCACCAAGTTCCCAAAGGGAGGTGGCCCAGGCTCTAGGGAGGGAAAGACTATCTGGGGGTGGGCTCTCTGAGGCAGAAGGGCCCTTCCCCAAGCAAAGCTATAGAACGAGTTCCATCTGGAATGCAGTGAAGTGAGGGACGTGGGGTGGGAAGGAAGCTCCCACATCTTGCCAACCCTTAGCCCCAGAGGGTGCGCCCAAGGGTGACTACTTGGTACACACCAGGGTCATGTACTCGGTACACAGGATCCAAGTCATACCTGTGTACTCGGTACACAGAATCCAGCTTGGCCAAATGGGCCCACAGACTCAGCCCCATGGGGGCACTGGGGGGTTTGCAGGGGTCAGGGAGCAGCTCCATATATATATTTTGTAAAAAATAATAATAATAATAATAAGTTTGTTTAAATGAATTTTGTTTCTATACAAAATGTAAAAAATAAAAAATAAAAATCCACTCATGCCAGAGTGTGAGGAGTCAAAGAGGCCAGAGGAGGCAAGACAGAAGGAAGGGTGAGTTGGGGAGCAGGAAGAGGGGAGGACAGGAAGAGGTCCCAGACTCATCTCAGGACCCATGGGTGGGGGTCAGCCTGAACCCCTTACAAATAAGGGACGATTGAAGCCCTAGGCTGGTAAACTATGTCAGTCACACTGCAGGGGAAGGGGGTGAAAGGGGGTTGGAAAAGAGAAAAGAGAATGAAAAGGATTAAAGGAAAATGGGGGAGAGAACAGAATCAAGATAGAGTGTCTCTTCAGCTGCCCAAACTCCAAGAACTAAGGAGCCCCTCAAGCCAACACCTGCCTCTTGGGAGTGACTTCGGGCTGGGGCCCCAGCTGGGTCTGGGCCTGCACCAGGGGGCCAGGGACAGACAGGGAGAGTGGCTGGGCCGGGAGTGTCCCAGCAGCGGTGGCCGTGGCCCTGGTGGCAGTGGCTGGGCTGGGTGTGGAATCGGACCAGTCCGAGAGGGAGGGAGGCGAGGGGCTGGCCCAGTGCTCGGGGGACTCCGGGGACGGGGTCAGGTAGGGATGCTCACTCGGCACCCGGAGGAAGCGAGCCTTGGGGGGGCTGCCGTGGGCCCCGGGTACTGGATACTCCTCACCATGTCCCGGAACAGCCAGGTATGGCGGGGGCCGCTCCTGAGGAGACAGGGGCGTCCCAGGGTTCAGCAGCTGGGGTCCCGGGGCCAGCGGCAGCAGGAACGAGGGGCCCGGTGGGGCAGGTGGGGGCAGCCGGGCCCAGTCGAGGGGAACGGCCACAGGTTTCAGCAAGCCCAGGCTGAGGACACAGCCCCCGGGGGGCTGGCGCCCTAGACCCGCCCTGGCCGCGCCGCCAAGCTGTGCCAGGGACACAGCCGTGGTGGTGGCACTCATGTAGGGCCCCTCGAGGGGGAAACCTCCAGGGGACGCAGGGGGCCCACCAAAGGGCCGTGGGGAGTCCAGAGAGTCTGCGGGGGACAGGGTGACCGAGCTCTCGGCCAGAGGACCCGGGCAGGCCAGCGTCAGCTTCTTGCCCCGGCCCCGGGTGCCCTGCGGCCCCAGCCCCGCTTTCCCCGGCGGCCTCCGGCCCTTCTTGCCCCCTGACTGTGCCGCCTTGAGGCCGGGGAGGAAGGCCCCGGGCGGGCAGAGCAGGGGCCCCAGGCCGTGGGAGCCCGGGGGGCTGCGCGGCCCGCTGGGCTGGTCCAGCAAGCGCACGATGTCCTGGTGCAGCCTCTCCTGGGCCACGTCGCGGGGCAGCCTGTCCAGGTGGTCAGTGATCTCCCGGTTGGCAAAGTGATCCAGCAGGAGCTTGGCAGCCTCGTAGCTGCCCTCCCGGGCAGCCAGGAACAGCGGCGTCTCCTCCTGGGGGGAGCCGAGAGCCAGCAAGGTGTCAGGGTCACCAGGGCCAGGACGAGCTCCTGGCCAGCAACACCAGGGCCCCGTCCTCTGATGGAACCCGAGGGCTACGAGCACATGCGCTCCAGCCTTAGGGGACCTGGGTTCAAGGCCCCGCTCTGATGGGGACGCCGAGGCAAGTTCTTTTACTTAAACCACACCCGCGGCGCACCTACTAAGAGCAGGGCCCCAGCGCCAGGAATAGGGTTGAGAAGAGTAAGGCGCTTGCCTTAGGCACTAATTTTAAAGGGGCACCAAAACTCTCTCAGTCATCAAAATGAATGTTTTAATGCATTGGTTTCTTTAAAAAATATATATATTTTTTTAATGAATGCAAAAAAAATTCCATAACAAATAAAATATGGAAATTTGCTGAAACCGGTTTGGCTCAGTGGTAGAGCGTCGGTCTGCGGACTGAAAGGTCCCGGGTTCGATTCCGGTCAAGGGCATGTACACTGGTTGCGGGCACATCCCCAGTAGGGGGTGTGCAAGAGGCAGCTGGTCGATGTTTCTCTCTCATCGACGTTTCTAGCTCTCTATCTCTCTCTCTTCCTCTCTGTAAAATATCAAAACATATTTTTAAATAAATAAATAAATAAAAATAAAATATGGAAATTTTAACTAAGGATGGAATCCATCCTGCACCCCTCTGAGCCTCACTCTGCTTATCTGAGTAGAGTAACACCACCTTCGAAGGCTTTTTAAACAATGATCAAAAAGTCACCTTTTTATGGACCTGACACATTACCTCACTGAATCCTTGGCAGAGGCAATGAGACAGGCACTGTTGCTTCTCCATTTCACAGGTGAGAACACCGAGGCCCAGAGGAGCCAAGCAACTCTCCCGAGGTCACATAGCAACTGCCACACACTTCCTGCTCCGATCCACTGCTGGAGCCCCTTGAGCCCAACGCCCACCCCGGAAAGCTGGCTGCAGGCTGGGCGAACGCCCCCACTTGCCTACCCCACACCCCACTCTCTGCTACCTGGTAGGGGGAGGTCAGTGCTAGGGATGACACCCTGGTGAGCCAAGGGCTGCGCTCACCTTGCTGTCTTGCATGTCCTTGTTGGCTCCATTTTTGAGCAGGGCCAAGGTGGCCTCCACGTTGTTGACAGCCGCAGCCCAGTGTAAGGCTGATTTCCCTGGGGAGAGTGGAGAGAGGGCAAGGTCAGAACCAGGCTCCGGTCCTGGCCCTCCACGCCAGGGAAGCAGCAAATGCCCAGAATGTGGCCTGGTGAGCAGGAGCGGACCTGCCATGAGTATCTGAGCACCCGTGTGTGGCTCTGTGTAGGAGTGCAGATCTGTGGAATGACTCTCTGTCCAAGGGAGACACTGTGCATGTGTCTTCCATGGCCTGAGCTCCTGCACATGTGACTCTCCGTATACAGAGGGAGCTATGCTGCCCTCACTTCTTTATTCGTAGAGGTGTGCTCTCTGATACAAGGCCATCAGTCCCATGTGCCTCTTTAGATTTAAATTAACTAAAATTAAATAAAATAGATGTCAGAACCATTCAATGGGGAAAGAATAGCTTTCTCAACAAACGGTGCTGGGACAAATAGATCTCCACATGCAAAAAAATTAAGTTGGACCCCTACCTCACACCATATTAAAAAATAATAATAGCCGAAACAGGTTTGGCTCAGTGGATAGAGCGTCGGCCTGCAGACTGAAAGGTCTCAGGTTCGATTCCGGTCAAAGGTATGTATCTTGGTTGTGGACACATTCCCGGTAGGGGGTGTGCAAGAGGCAGCTGATTGATGATTCTCTCTCTCTCATCAATGTTTCTAACTCTCTACCCCTCTCTCTTCCTCTCTGTAAAAAAATCAATAAGATATATTTTAAAAAATAAAATAATAATAATAATAACTCAAAGACCTAAATGTAAAAGCTGAAACTATAAAATATTTAGAAGAAAATGTAGGAGTAAATATTTATGATCTTGAATTAGATAACGATTCTTAGATATGACACCAAAAACAGAAGCAATAATACAACAAAAATACATAAACTAGACACTATCAAAATTAAAACGTTGGTGCTTTGAAGGGCAACATAAAGAAAGTGCGGTCCTCAGTAGTTTAGAGTGCCACCCTGACATGCCAAGGCTGCAATTTCTATTCCCAGTCAGAATACATGCAAGAATCAACCAAGGAATACATAAGTAAGTGGAACAACAAATCAATGTTTCCCCCCCCCTCTCTCTCTTTCCCCCTACAAATTGGGAGAAATATATCTGATAAGAAACATACCTAGAATACATAACCTTTGTAACTCAATACTAGAAAGACAGCCTGGCCACCGTGGCTCAGTGGTTGAGCATTGACCTATGAACCAGGAAGTCACGGTTCAATTCAGAGACAGAAATCAGCTGCCTCCTGCACACTCCCTACTGGGGATGTTCCTGCAACCAAGGTACGTGCCCTTGACCAGAATCCAACCTGGGACCCTTGAGTCCGCAGGCCGACGCTCTATCCACTGAGCCAAACCGGTGAGGGCAGCAGGGACTACTTCTAACAAAGTAGGTGGAAACCAAGTGTCTTGGGAAAGGGCACTGTTTCCTAAGTCGTTAACGGATGCGCTAGCGGACGCAGTAGGAACATGCACAAAGGTGTAAGTCCACGCTGCAGCCCTGTTACGTGTACAGGAACCTCAGTGATTGGGTCTCAGTGTTCCCAGCGGGTGAGGGTTCACACAGAAAAGACAGTCAGGGTCCCCGTGACATCCTCTCAGCCCCCACCACCCGCCACCTACCGAGTTCGTCCACGGCATTGACATCAGCGTGGCTGGCAATGAGCTCTTCCACCATGCCCTCCACCGCCAGGCGGGCCGCCAGGATCAGGGCGGTCGACCCGTCGGCCATGCGGGCATCCAGGTCTGTGGAGCGGTTCCGGATGAGAATCTAGGGGAGGGAGGGTGCAGCAGGGGGAGTCATGGCAGAAACTGGGGGACCGGGGGCTCCTCTAAGCCCTCTGAGGACCCAGTCCCCACACCTTCTGAAACTGTACTCCCATATATCCCCATTTTACAAAAAAACAAAACAAACAAAAAAGGTTCTGAAAGGCAGAACCGGGGCTCCAACCCAGATCAGTCCGGCGCCTGTCCCAGCTCTGACGTCCAAAGAGGCAGGCCCACCTCACCTGGAAGACGCCCTGGGCGTCGGCGGTGACAGCCGTGTGCAGGGGCGTGCGCCCCGAGTGGTCTTGGGCGTTGGTGTCTGCTCCCGCGTCCAGCAGCCGCTTGGCCGCATCAGCCCGGGCGTAGCGGGCGGCCAGGTGCAAGGCCGTCTCGCCCGTGCGGTCAGTCCGCGCCCCAAGCTGGGCCCCCTGGCAAATCAGGTCTGAGATGATGCTGGCCGACGTGTCCTCTGCCTCGTCCTCCTCAGCTGGCACGGGCTCCAAGGCGCCCCCGCAGAAGGAGGCCAGCATTAGCGGAGTGAAGCCATCTGCAGGGAACAGGAACATATCACGGGAAGGAGGATACAGGGGCCTTTCCAGGGAACCCGTGGAGGGCACTGTATTAGGAGGAAGTGGAACAAACGGAAGTGCCCTCGCGCTCGCACACAACACACACACACACACACACACACACACACACACACACACATCTGTGTCAGGGGCCCCAGAAGCCAACCCAGGACGAAGATTCATGGGCATGTGATTTGCACCAGCAGGGCTCCGAGGCAGGAAAGGATAAAGGACAAGGGAGGAAGGAAGACAAACAACATGCCCTTGGACAGATTCCCAGTGGGTGATTTCAGCCTGATCCCAAAGGGGAAGGCTGGAGGCTGAGTTATGCCTAGAATTATAATCCAGCTCGAGGCAAAGGAGCTGTGCTTGTCAAATGCCCACACACCCTCCCTCCAGTTGTGAGCACCCCTTCCCCCCCCCCCCCCCCAGGGACATTAAATCCCTCAGGGACTTCAAAAGACGCAGGCCTTTGGAGGAAAACAGCGCTCGGGGGAGAATCCCCTGAAATATGGCAAAGATGAATCCAACTGGATCCAGCTAACATGGTCAGCAGCCCTCCGTGAGCATTCGGCCCGGTTTCCTTAGGGAGACACTTGCACCCCATTCTCCAGCCTCAAGCTCTGGTTAGAGCCAAACCCCCTCCCCCAGGGACAGGCATATGGCCCAGGCGTGGTCAGTCTTCATATTCCAGGCCCTAGACCACGCTGACTAGTTCAGGGATGGACATGTGACCCTGGTCTGCCAATCAGAACTCATTCTGGGACTTTTTCTGGTGTAAATGGTAAAAAAGGTTTTATAAGGCTTGTCCTGCTTGTGGCCATAATGTCCCCAGGAAAAAGCCTTCCTGGGCCAGAGCCAAGGGGTGGTGAGTCCTGGATCCAAATGCATCTGATGCTTCCGGTTACAAGAACCAGTAAATCCCTTCTTTTACTTAAACTTGGATAAACTGGGCTATCATCACTTACCACCAAGGGTCCTAGTTAACAACCAGCCCCACAGACAAGCATCCAGAGACACCTAGCTCTCCGAGGAACACAGACCCAGACACAAACTCTCCCAAGCAGGCGCGGGGAGCGGGAGGTGCCATCACGGACCTGGGCCACGCACGTTGACATCCATGCCGTCAGCATCCGCATCGCCCTGCGGTGGCGTCAAGGCCATGGCCGGTGCCACTCGGATGTCGGCAGCAACCAGGTGGTGTTGAGTCCACTGGCGGCAGTCCACAGCGTCCTCGGCCCCCACGCCAGGCTCCTCTACCTGGAGGCACAGGGACCAGGTTCTCACCGGGAGTTTGGAGAGACAGGGGGACAGTCTGGGTTTCTCTCGTGGAGATGCACACACAGACCACCCCCCCAAAAAAAACAACAACAACAACAACAAAAAACACGATTCTTTTCTAGATCAGGAAACAGGAAATTGACATATAGGAGGTCAGAAAACTCATCAGAGGAAACACTGGAATTTTAATCCAAATTGGAAGGGGGGAAGGGCTTGGAACCCAAGGCAGGTGATCAAGGAAGAGACACAGCATCGTAATGGTCAGCACACACCTGTCCATACAACAGACACAAGCACACCGAAAACAAGATTGAGTTGGCAATTCTACCGACAACAGTATCAAGAAGAATAAAATATTTAGAATTATAGCTCCCATAGGGGGGGGGAATGCAAAACGTGTACTTTGGAAACTAAAAATCATTGGAAAAGAAATGTGGGGGCAAGGGAATGCTTCAGGCTCAGTGTTAATCTGGGAACATGCATATGATCATGAGGTGCAGGGACCAGAGTCACACACAGATGTACCGATGCACCTTCCTGAGCAGAGCCACGGGGCCCTCGCAGGAGCTCGATACATTTCAGACCCACGGTCCAATGTTGTGGAAACAGGAGAGAATATTCTAAACGGGTCTGCCGGCTCACTGGAGAGCCTGTGGGCACCAAACCCAGAGCCTCATCCAGCTAGCCCTGAGCTGACGGATCCACGTGGCGGCCTCTGAGTTCTCCCACGGACCTTCGGGGCCCCACCCAAGACCCTGAAAGCAGGGTTCAGAAGAGGGGGCGCAGGCCCTGCCATCTGGCCCCCGTGGATCCTCGACCCAAGACCCGCCACCAACCAATCTGCCCGGCACTCGCGGGCACCATGTCTGGTCCCTCCAGCGTCATCGCTATGAAGAGAGTGTTTCAGCAGCTCCGGCTGGAGGCCGGGCTCAACCTCACGAAGGTTTCCCAGCAGCCGCAGATGTGAAACAATTCTATCTGCAGAATGCGCAACCTGACCCCCTGACGACTGGAGTGTTTCCAGGACCGATGCCTTCAGACCCCAGAAAGCGTGTTTCTTTCTGTGTAAATGAATGTTGAAGGTGTTCTAAACCACTGTTCTGAACGGGCGAATATTCAAAGAGAGCTAAGTCTGAAGCCTGTGCAAAAAGCTTACCCTGTAACGTCAGCTTTTGTCAGTCCTTCACATCTACCTCTCTGAATTTTCATGAATTTCTATTTCACCAGAATGATTATTTTATATACACTGGCAACGGCATTTTAATAAAATACTTAGTATAAAAAGTAAAAAAAAACGGGGGGGGGGGGACACAACCTTCAGTCGCTTGGCCTCTGGGCACTCTGTGTCCATCCAGTCCGTTGCCACCTCC
The DNA here is from genome assembly GCA_963924515.1 of Vespertilio murinus. NCBI lineage: Eukaryota > Metazoa > Chordata > Mammalia > Chiroptera > Vespertilionidae > Vespertilio > Vespertilio murinus. Next base: position 88,280,516 of record OZ004708.1, read on the forward strand.
CCCATCAGACTCTCCCCCTTGGCCATATTCCTGTGGAGAAAATGGACAGGGGGAAGGGTAGAGGGGACATTTGAGACAAGTGACCTGGAAGAAGATTAGGGGTGGGGTCACAGCAGAGGTCCCAGAAGTGAGGTCAGGGTCTGGAGTTGGGATAGGTCAGTAGGCACAGGGAGCAGGGTCGAGACACAGGGTTCAATGAGGGAGTGCAGAATGGGGTCAAGGTCAAGGTCACAGTCAGAATGGAGTGCAGTCAGAAGTTATGATGAGTGACAGCCAGGGTCTACAGGTGGACTGTAGGAGGAGACAGGAGTGGGGTCAGGAGTCAGAGTAGTGAGCTGTGGGATAGGTGAGGGTCATGGGCATACATCCGGGGTTAGAGAGGATGATGTGGTAACAGAATAGAGTTAACCTCACAACAGGTAAGAGTCATAGCCAAGATAAAGAGGTTGTGGAGAGAGGTCACGGATTCAGGAGGTCACAGGGGAGGGGTAGATTCAGGGGTCAGGCCAGGGTGGGTTTGGGTCTTGGGGGACAGACAGATCAGGGAGTTGGAGGCGGAGTCTGGGATCAAGGCCAGGATTGGAGGTGGTGGGGAATGAACATTGAGTTTGGGTGGAAAGGGGATCAGAGAGGAAGTCAAAGGTCAGGGTGGATTAGAGCCAGGGGTGATATGGGGGGTCACACAGGAAAGGCTCAGGGGTCAGGAAGGGGTTGGGGTACCCGCTAGGGGTCATGGAGTCAGCAGTCATGTGGGAATGAATGCTGAGTATTAGCACGAGATCTGAGAGGCAAGAGTTGGGTTTGACTCCAAGTGGGGTCAGGATAGAGTTTGAGTTAGAGGAACTGGGACAGAGGAAATGGAGTCAGGGGTCACGAATCCCCAAGAGTCCGTGGGTGGTCAAGGGGGTAAGTACTGGGGCCCAGGCTGCAGTCTGAAGTTAGGGTCCAGTTGGGGTCAGAGTCAGGTCAAGGTGGACTCAAGGGCTCACAAGGGCCCCACAGTCAGGGGCAGGGTGAGGGCAGGGTCCTCACTTCATGCCCAGCGCATCTTGGCCCACAGGCTCCCTCCGGCCCTTGTGGCCGGCGGCCACGTCCTTGTGCAGCGCGAAGCCCTCGGGGAACCAGAGCGTGCTGTGCTCACGCTTGCGCCGGGCCACCATGACCACCAGGACGAGGATGACCAGCAGGAAGACCGCGCTGGCAGCCAGCAGCGGCAGCAGCGGCACACCAGGCTCCGGCGGCTCCAGCGGCTCCCCTGCGGGCGGGAAACGCAGGACTTCAGCTCCGGCCTGGATCCCGCCCCACCCGGGGAGCCCGGTCCTCCCTGTCCCGCCGGCGGGCTCACCCCGAGCAGCCCACAGCGGGTACGGGAAGTCCAGGCGCTCCACCGCGGACAGCGCTCCCAGGTAGTCGGCCGCGCTCTGGGCGTCGGGGAAGCAGTGGTCATTCTCGGGCAGCTGCAGGCACAGCCGGTTGTCAATCTCCAGCATCACCACCGAGCTGAGGGGACACAGAGGAGGCATCGGCTGGCTTAGTGGGGCACCGGCTGCCAGGCTGGCACCAAGCCCCGTCTCCCACCCCCCAGCGCCAGGCTCGGAAGAGCTCTGCCCACTCACCATGCCACCGCGGCCCCCCGGCCCCCATCTGGCATCCAACCCCACCACACTGCCCAAACCAGTTTTGCTGAGGCCACCAGAGTCCCCCAGACCAGTGGTCGGCAAGCTTCGGCTCGAGAGCCACACACGCGGCTCTTCAGCCCCCTGAGTGCGGCTCTTTCACAAAATACCACTGCCTGGGGGAGTCTATGTTGAAGAAGTGGCATTAGAAGACGTTAGAAGTTTTTAATTTTATTTTTTTAAATATATTTTTTTATTGATTTTACACAGAGAGGAATTGAGAGGTATAGATAGTTAGAAACGTCAATGAGAGAGAAACATCGACCAGCCGCCTCTTGCACACTCCCCTCTGGGGATGTGCCTGCAACCAAGGTACATGCCCTTGACCGGAATCGAACCCAGGACCTTTCAGTCCTCAGGCCGACGCTCTATCCACTGAGCCAAACCGGTTTCGGCACGTTAGAAGTTTTTAAAATGTGGCTCTCCAAAGAAACTTCCATCGTTGGACTGTTGATATTTGGCTCTGCTGACGAATGAGTTTGCCGACCCCTGCCCCAGACCATGGCTCCAACGGGCACTGTTTTCATGCCAACATCTCTCCCGGCTGCCGTGGGCACAGGTCCAGGTCTCCCTCACCGTCTCGGGACTGCTGTGAGCTCTGGCTTCTACAGCGGGAGCCCCCTTCTGGGGAGAGCTGCCTCCCTCGGCGCGGTGGGAACCCTCTCCCCTGGGGAGTGACACCGCTCAGGGAGCACCAGCCAGGGACGGGCTGGTGTGAGATGTAGAACGCTGGCCCTCCTGTCTCAAGGTGGGGCTGGCACCGAGGTGCCAGTCATGCTCCGAAGCACCCCGAGGAGCCAGGCTGAAGGCAGACCGTGGCCTGGGCTCCCTCCTGCCTCGGTTTCTCCCCCACCCCATCCGGCTTCCCTCACCCCTCTCCCGAGAGCACCCTTCCGTAGGGCACATTTATCAGAGTGCCCATCTCAGGCTCTGCCTCCTGGAACCCAAACCCTCCAAATCCCTTTTTCCTTGGGATCCCATGTACCCCATAACCCATCTCTTCCTATTTCTCCAGCTGCCCCTTTTCCCGGAACTGGCCCAATCCTATTTCTAACAAAACCCCAGGACTAAAGTTTAAACCTTGGGTAGCCCTAGCTGGTATTGATCAGTGGTTAGAGCATCAGCCCGAGGGTCACCAGTTCAATTCCAGGTTCCAACCCCAGCCCCCGCCAGCGCACATGCCGGAGGCAGCCAATCAATGTGTCTCTCACATCAATGTTTCTCTTGTTCTCTCTCCTCCCCCCATCCCTCCCTTCCACTCTAAAAATCCTCGGGTAAGGACTAACAAAACAAAACAAAACAAAACAAAACAAAAAAAACACACCTTGGACACACGATGCACAAGTAACTTATGAACCTTTACCTGCTCTCCCCACAGAACCAGAGAACCAGAACCTGACCAGAACCTGAATGCTGGAACCTTTTGAGAGAGGAAGGGTCCAGAGATCTGACGCTGAAACCCCTTGAATCTTGCTCCAAATCCTGCGTCAGGGACACAGAGTTGAGCCTTGCCAGGGCCATGGTATTGGCTTCTATGCACATCAGGCAGCGAGCTGTCGCTTGGCGTCACTCTTTTCTGAGCTCATTTCCCTCCACCAATCCTTAGGTCTCGGTGTTCCCGGATCATTCTTTAAAAACATAGACAGGCCAAAACCAGTTTGGCTCAGTGGATAGAGCATCATCCACTGTGGATTGAAGGGTCCTGGATTTGATTCCGGTCAAGGGCATGTGCATTGGTTGTGGACACATCCCCAGTATCGGGTGTGCAAGAGGCAGCTGGTCAGTGTTTCTCATTAATGTTTCTGGCTCTCTGTCCCTCTCCCTTCCTCTCCATGAAAAATCAATAAAATATGTCTTTTAAAAATATAGATAGATAGATAGATAGATAGATTGATTGATTTCAGAGAGGGAGAGAGAGAGACATCAATGATAAGAGAGAATCATTGATCAGCTGCCTCCTGCATGTCCGCCACTGGGAATGGAACCCACCTCTCATGCACGTGCTCTGACCGGGAATCAGAGCATGACTTCCAGGTCAGAAGTCGGCACTCAACCACTGAGCCACACAGCTGGGCCCCAGATCATTCTTCTGTCCCCACCTCTCCCCCCATTTCTTTGAGTCCCTCTCATGACTTCCATGATTACCCACACTCTCTGTCTTTCTTGTCTCTGTCTTTAGCCCCTGGTTGCCTTCTGGGGACCTCCAGACTCCTCAGATGCTACAAGCCCCAAAGCAACCCTAGCAACCCTATCCCCCCTGTGTCCTCAACTTGGTGACACGCCCTCCGGCCACTTGCTTCCCCCAGCCAGGGTCTGGCACATAAGCCACCCTCTTCCATCCCATCGGAGCCCATGCCCGCACCTCTAAAACTCACCCTTCCTCTGTGTCAGGGCCCACCCCGCTCAGAGACCACGCCGCTCTCCGGCACTGTCCGGCCCGTAGACCAGGACACCCACCGGAGCGTCCCCTGCTTTCCATTTCCAAGAAAACACTACACATGTGCCGAAACCAGTTTGGCTCAGTGGTAGAGCGTCCGTCTGCGGACTGAAAGGTCCCGGGTTCGATTCCGGTCAAGGGCATGTACATTGGTTGTGGGCACATCCCCGGTAGGGGGTGTGCAAGAGGCAGCTGGTTGATGTTTCTCTCTCATGGATGTTTCTAGCTCTCTATCCCTCTCAATTCCTCTCTATGTAAAATCAATAAAGTATATTTAAAAAAAAAAAAACTACACATGTTCTTAACGACTCTGCTACACCCCTGCCTCTCCAGGAGGAGGTAGGCCTATATCCAGGGGCAATTCTGCTCCCCAAATGGCCTTGCCCATATCTTGGGGGTGGACAGCTACTTGCATCGAGTGGGTGGAAGCCAGGGATGCCGCTCAACAGTCTTCACGCACAGGACACCCCGCAGCCAAGAATGATCCCGCCCCCCCCCCATGTTCCCCACTGTCCGAGGCTGAGACCTGCTGGACTTAACTGTCCACAAGAAGGCTCCCCAAGATGTTCAGGGGAGAGAAACCCACCAGACCTCCCCCGGGGTGCCTCTCCCGTCCCCCACAGCCCTCAGGGGGCAGCCACTCACCCAATCGCCTCGGGGCCCAGCTCGCGCCAGTGCGGGGCCTCGGCGCCAGGGTCCTGCCGGTGGTACGGGAAGACCATGGCCTGGCCGCGCTCGTCCAGGCGGAAGCGCAGGGACGTGCGCAGGATGGCGCTGAGCCGCTGCAGGAAGTCGGTGCCCGCGTGCAGCACCTCGGCGGGCGGCAGCAGCACGGTGAGCACCAGCATGCCGCGGGCCAGCAGCGCCGGCACCTCGCCCGCGCAGTCCAGCCCGTCCCAGCCGCACTCCTCCGTGTTGCAGCCCTGGTCGCAGCGGCCGTCGGCGAAGTGGTCGGCGCAGTACTTCTCATAGACCGGGCTGGGGGCAGGAGGGGGGCGCCGGTCAGCGGGCCTCCAGTTCCCCCGCCCCGCACACACAGCACCCCAGCTCCCCGGAGACAAGAAGGGGGTCAGGCAGCAAGCACAGAGGACTGGACTGCGTCCGAATCCGTCCGGCTTTCTGAAAACCCAGCCACTCGCTGAGTAACTGTGGACACATCACTCTGGAGAACACCTGGCAGGTGCGGAGCCCGCTGCAGGCACCCAGGATGGCCCAGGCATACCCGTGAACGCGTGGAGCTGGCATTCGGGGGGTTTGGGGACAGATGGTAAAGGAGACAAAGGAGCAACGATAACAGCATTTCATTTACACGGCAGTAAACGCTAAATGTAAACACACACACACACAGAATGCTATGTAGACTGCATGCGAAGGAGGAGAATGAGGCAGTGGGACAGAAGGCACCGAGCCCAGGGTGGACAGATGGAATGCATGGGGCAGACAGATGGGGGCATGAGCAGACACAGGGAGGGGCAGGCCAGGCAGGCAAGGGCAAGGACAGCTGTGTGGGCATAGAAGGGGGCAAAGGGGCTCGTGGGAGGGCAGGAGGACAGACGAGGAGACCTAGATGAACAGGCGGGACACAAAGATGCTCAGAGGGACCGATACATGGGGCACGTGGACAGACGGACCGGCATACAGACAGACAGATGCCCAGATGAGATGGACAACATGCAGCCTGGCGCACAGAGGGGCGGAAGGAGCTCATGAAGGGACAGCGAGATGGACAAACGGTGCACAGGGAGGGAAAGACGGGGTGCAGGGGTACACAGAAAAAGGGAGAGGCGGCTACGTGGATGGACAGACACACGGGAACCCTGGGACGGGCAGGGCCCAAGGATGGACAGAGGGCACATGGACGAGGGTGGACCCACAGACAGAAGTGGCACTCGTCTGGGCAGGACAGGCACACTAAGGAGCAGACAGGGCAAATGAATGAACAGCCCAACAGTCGAAGGATGGACCGACAGACCAAGGCAAATGAATGGGCAGATAGAGAGGCAGGACCCGTGGACGGACGAGGCACCGACTGGGGTGAATGGATGGATGGAGGGATGCACAGAGGCGGGGCCCATGAACAGAAACAGGCGGAGGTGGGTCAGGGGCTCACTTGCAGGTGCGCTCGCGGCCTCCGGCCCTGCAGTCGAAGTTGTCGTAGAGGCAGGCGGGGGAGCTGCAGGCGGGGTCGCAGCGGCTGTTGTTGAAGAGGCGCCAGCACTGCAGCGCCGCGCACTGCCGCCAGGGGTCGCCCACGCTCAGCGAGCAGTCGCCGCCGTCCCAGCCGCAGCCCGGGCTGTTGCACTCGCGGTCGCAGCGCCGGTCCCCGCTCTTGGCGGCGCAGGCGGCGCTGGGGCACGGCGGCTCCTCGGGGGCCTCGGGCGCCGCCGCCGGCGCCTCGCAGCGCGGCCCGGCCCAGCCGGGAGCGCACGCGCAGCGGAAGAAGGGCGCGGAAGGTTCCGGGGCGCACGAGCCCCCGTGCAGGCACGGGGAGGCCGGGCAGCTGGCGTTGGCGGCCCCGGGCGGCGGCTCCTGGGCGCCGCGGCAGGCCGGCCCCGACAGCCCCGCGGGGCAGGCGCAGCGCGGGCCTCGGGCCGTCTGCTGGCACGGGACGCCCGCGGGGCACTGCAGCTCCCGGCAGGACCGCGCCACCCGCTCACACCGCGGGCCCCAGAACGGCTGCGGGTTTGGGGGAGAGAAAAGAGGAAGCCCGGGGCAGGGGGTGGAGGGAGGGGGAGAGAGAGGGGAGGGTGGGGGGTCAGGACTTGGGAACGCTGGAGCCTCCAGGCTCCGCAGGTCTTACCAAACCTCTCCCCCCTTCCACGGGAGTCCCATCCCCGCCAGGCACACACGCCTGGCCTTCCCCAAGAAGCCACGCCTGCACGCCCCAGCCTCACCCCTCCCCACGACTTCCAGGTAACGTCAAGGTTTCCCAGAACCCCGTTCCCCTAAAGGCACGCCCCCCCCCCCTCGCCAGGCCGCAGAGACCCTGGTGTGACCAGCCACCCCCACTTACCGAGACACAATGGCAGGTGAAGGTCAGGGCACCCCCAGGGCCTGGGCCAGGACGGCACTGGCCCCCATGCTGGCACGGCTGGGGCTCGCAGGGAGACAGGACAGTCTGACAGCGGGGACCTGGGCAACCAGGAGCCCGGGGATCAGCCACAGTGTGGGGGGGAGATCGAGGGGGGGCCACAGGCCGCAGCCCAGGTCAGCCCCCCTGCCCACCCTTACCTGTGAAGCCGGCTCGGCAGAGGCAGCGGAAGCCCCCCCCTGGCTCCTGCAGGCAGTCCCGGGTGTGGGCCGCGTGGCAGGCGCCCCGACACTCGTTGATGTCGGCCTCGCAGCGCAGGCCGGTGTAGCCCGGCGGGCAGGTGCAGCGGAAGCCGCCCACCAGGTCCACACAGGTGCCATTGTGCAAGCACCGGGGGCCCGGGGCCTGGGGGGGGCCTGGGCCACAGTCGTCCTCGTTAATCTCACAGAGAACTCCTGGGGGGGAGGAAGGTGAGGGGAGGGGTCAGGGGCGGGCAGAGACCCCGCCTCCCAGCCCGTCCCCGTCCCCAGCCCGGGCCTGGCATACCGAGGGTCCCAGGAGGACAGGAGCAGAGGAATCGGGCCACGAGGTCGACGCAGAAGCCCCCGTGCTGGCAGGGCTCAGAGGCACACTCGTCCACGTCCACCTCACAGTTGTCACCGGCGTAGCCAGCGGGACACTGTGGTGAGGGCGAGACAGGGACCCGCTCAGCCCCAGGGACACAGACACTCCCCGCGGAGACAGAAACTCCCGGCACAGAAAGACACACACAGCCGCCCAAGACACAGGCATGCCCCGTGTGCAGATAACACGCTCCAGACACAGAGGACCCCGTGCAGACCGACACACTCCTACAGACACACCGCAGAGACACCCAGACACCCGGAGACACCCGAGACACCGGGAGACACCCGAGACACACAAGCAGAAGCGCACACTCAGACACCTGCATGTGTCTTCGTGCCCAGAGAGACACCATGCACAGAGACACAGGTATGCCTGGGAACCAACCAAAGACAGACACACACCCAGACGGAAACACCCCAGAGATACCCAGGGCGACACCCACAAAGGCATACTCGGTCACGCCCTAGCCGGTTTGGCTCAGTGGATAGAGCGTCGCCCTGCGGACTGAGGGATCCCGGGTTTGATTCCAGCCAAGGGCACCTGCCTGGGTTGAGGGCTCGATCTCCAATAGGGTTGTGCAGGAGGCAGCCGATCAATGATTCTCTCTCATCATTGGTGTTTTTTCTTTCTCCCTCTCCCTTCCTCTCTTCAATCAATAAAAAATATTTTTTATAAAAGTATATACATTTTTTTTTAAAAAGTAAAAGCCCAGACATGATGTCCTGGCTGGTGTGCCCAGTGGTTAGAGCATTGACCCATGCACCAGAAGATCTCGGGTTCAATTCTAGTCAAGGGCACGTACTTGGGTTGCAGGTTCAATCCCCGGCCTCAGTGGGGAGGGGGAGGGGGTGCATGTGGGAGGCAACCAATCGATGTGCCTCTTGCACATTGATGTTTATCTCTCTTTCTCCCTCTCTCTCCCCCTCTCCCTCCCCCCTGCCACTTTCTCTAAAATTCAATGGGGGAAAAAATATCCTTGGGTGAGATTTAACAGAAAACAAAATGAACAAACCAACAAACAAAACCAGACTGGCCTAGAGAGACACAGCCGCCCCAGGGGACAGACACACAGACCTGTGTGCCCAGACACACCTACATGTGACCAGGTCCCCTCCCCCTCCCCCGGCGCCCCTTACCTCGCACACATAACCCCCCACGTAGCCTTGGCAGGTGCCCCCGTGCTGGCAGGGCTGGGCCAGGCAGGGGTCCACCTCTTGCTCACAGTGGCTGCCCGTGCGGCCCTCCGGGCACACGCAGAAGTGGGCGCTCTCCTTGTCCACACACTGCCCACCAGCCTGGCACAGCTGCTCCAGCCGCACCCCTGCACAGAGAGGGGTGTCAGGCACACACTCCCCTCCCCACACCCCACACCCCCACCCCGCCCACGACACACACACAGCACCATCTCCCATCCCTGCAGCCACCACTCACCAGGGCCCCACCTCCTCCCTCCGGTTGTCACACACCCCTCTATAAACTGCATAGTTCTCATCAGGGACACACACACACACACACACACACACACACACACACACGTGCATTTGCTGCCCACACCAGCTCAGTCGTCGGCTGCACACATCATTCCAGTGGACTTATGGGGATGGACACACACACACACACACCATGTAGCCATGCCACACAGTCACACGCAGCCGCACACCCCGCCCGGCCCGTGTGTTCTGTCACAGCCTCCCCCGGCTCACACCCTGGCAGGAAGTACATGCACACACGCCCTCCCGGCGGCACACACACCAGCCACGCGCTCCCGCTCACCCATCTGGGCCGCAGCCGCTCGGCAGGGCAGGCTTTGGATGTCGCAGAGGCGGCCGCTCCACCCGGGGGGACAGAGGCAGTAGAAAGAGGCCCCTGTCTGGGCACAGCGACCCCCGTTCTGACAAGGCTCAAGGCTGCACCAGTCCACCAGCGTCTGCAGGGGGAGCCCACAGTGTCAGCGCGCGGCGACCCCCAGAAATCACCCCCCAGGGTCCCTGCCAGGCCCCTCGCCACTACCTCCCTGACAATCCTTCCCCAGGGTACCCCTGCCCAGGATCCCCCACGGGCCCCTCCCCCAGGACACCCCTCCAGACACCTCCCCCCAAAACCCACCTCCAGTGACCCACCCACCTGACACTGAGCGCCAGTGAAGCCCTCGGGACAGGCGCAGAGGAAGCCAGGGTAGGTGTCGGTGCAGACGCCCCCGTGCAGACAGGGCCGGGACAGGCAGGCGCTGGCCTCCTGCTGGCAGTGCGCGCCGCTGTAGCCAGGGCGGCACAGACAGCTGAAGGAGTTCACTCCGTCCAAGCAGGTCCCGCCGTTGAAGCAGGAGCTGGAGGGGAAGGGGGGGGGGGGGGATGTTCAGGCCCCGCCCTCCACCCTGGGTCCTGCCTCGTCTTGAATGCATCCACTTTAAGGTGACCAGGCGTCCCGCTTCTGGCGGGACAGTCCCGATTTTTAACAATCGGGACCTTTTTAAAAATATATATTTTATTGAATTTTTGCAGAGGAAGAGAGAGGGATAGAGAGCTAGAAACATCGATGAGAATCATCCACCAGCTGCCTCTTGCACACCTCCTATTGGGGATGGGCCCGCAACCAAGGTACATGCCCTTGATGGGAATTGAACCTGGGACCTTTCAGTCCTCAGGCCGACGCTCTATCCACTGCACCAAACCGGTTTCGGCAACAATCGGGACATTTTTAAAACACCACAGGCCAAGGGACAAATTGTTAAAAATCGGGACTGTCCCGCCAGAAGCGGGACGTCCGGTCACCTTAATCTACTTGGACCCCTACCCCCTACCGCCCGCCAGGAGAGGCTGCAGCCCTGTCCTGTCCGTTACCCCAATTTACCAGGTCCTTCCGCACCGAGGCGGGAACCACGTGGAGGCCCCGCTCTGGTCGGGTCTCGCCCCCTTAAACTCCCGCTAAGACGACCCTGCCCCTTCCCACACTGCCCATCCCGCACCAGAGTCCTGAGCTGGGTGCCAGCCCGAGGCCCCACCCGTCTTAGCCCCACCCCTGCTCAGGCCCATGCCCCTCCCGATGCCAGGCTCCCAGAGCTCGCGGCAGAGGGTCCACCCACCTGGGGCTGCAGTCGGGCAGGTTGTGCTCACAGCGGAGGCCTCCGTAGCCGGGAGGGCAGGCGCAGGTGAAGGAGGCCACGTGGTCGGTGCAGGTGCCCGGGCCACAGGGGCTGCTCAGACACTCGTCCACGTCGCGGGCGCAGCGGGGGCCGGCGAAGCCTGGCAGGCAGGAGCAGGAGAAGGAGCCCACGCGGTCCTGGCAGGAGCCGCCGTTCAGGCAGGGGTCTGCGGTCAGAAGGGAACGCGGCCTGGTCACGGCCCCGGCCCCCATCCGCCTTTGCGGACCCGGCCGGGCCCCGCAGAGCGGGAACGTGGAAGTAGACCAGCTTGTGTGGACAGGGCACGTCTGCTCAGAGTCATCCAACTGCCCCCTTTGCTGCCGCATCCCCCCCTTCTCTGGGAGCCTCCCCTCTGTGGAGGGGAGGAACTTGGCAGGACTAAAAGGGCCTATGAGCTCTTAAGCATGGACTGTCCGCTGTGTCTACTAATCCCTGACTCAGCACGGGGGCTTCCTCCAGACCTGACCTGGCCAGGAGAGTGGCCACTGGCCACACGTGGCTCTTTAGACCTTGGCATGTGGCTGAACCCAAACTGAGAAGCGTTGTAAGTGTAAAAAAAAAAAACCACCAGATTTTCAGATTCTGAAGACTTCGTAGATTTGTTTTTTTAATAAAAGAAGAATGGAGCCCTGGTTGTATTGTTCAGTGGTTAGAGATTCGGCCCTCGGACCAAATGAATCACAGGTTTGATGCCTGGCCCCAGACCAGGGCAAGTGTGGGAAGCAGCCAATTGCTGTTTCTCTCTCTCCGTTCCTTCCCTCCTCCTCCCTCCCCTCAATGGAAAAAATATATATATATATCCTCGAGTGAGGATTTTTTTTAAAAATATTTTTTATTGATTTCTACAGAGAGAAAGAGAGAGGGATAGAGAGTTGGAAATATCGATGAGAGAGAAACACCCATCAGCTGCCTCCTGCACACCCCCTACTGGGGATGTGCCCCCAACCAAGGTACATGCCCCCAACTGGAATCAAACCTGGGACCCGTCAGTCCGCAGGCCCACACTCTATCCACTGAGCCAAACCAGTTTGGGCAAGTGAGGATTTTTTAAAAAAGAAGAATGTAGCCGAAACTGGTTTGGCTCAGTGGATAGAGCATCAGCCTGCGGACTCAAGGGTCCCAGGTTCGATTCTGGTCAAGGTGCATGTACCTTAGTTTCGGGCACATCCCCAGTAGGAGGTGTGCAAGAGGCAGCTGATAGATGATTCTAACTCTCTATCCCTCTCTCTTCCTCTCTATAAAAAAAAAAATCAATAAAATATATTTTTTAAAAAGAATGTAAAATATCTCAGTAATTTTCTATTGATTATATGTTGGAATGAAATTTTATGTATTAGACTCAATGACATATTATTAAATATAATATCACCTTTCTTTTGTTTTTAACTTTTTAAGTGTGAGTACTTGAAAAATTGTAATTGCTTGTGGGGCTCGAGTTGTGTGCAGGACAGCACTCCCGGAGAACTCACTAGGGACCTATGATCTCATACTTTACCCACAATCCTAACTTGCTTGCTCCCAGAGGCTGAGCATCTGATCCCAGCGTATCCCTTACGCGCTCCGTGACCTTAGGCAAGTCACGTGACCTCTTTAGGTCTCAGTTCCAGGAGTCAAATGGAGAAAAAGAAAAATAAGAGGACTGTGAAGGTGAAATGAAAGCGCAATGCCCAGCACATAGTACAGGCTTAATGAACGGGTTTCCGAGGACAGCACCCCCCACAGGCTCCCCTGCACTCACTGGGGTCACAGTCGTCGATGTCCTGGTCACAGGAAGGGCCACTATACCCCCCATGGCAGGTGCAACTAAAACTGCCCGCCAGGTTGGTGCAGGTGCCATGGGGGCCGCAGGGCGAGGGGCCAGCACACTCGTCTACGTCCTGCTGACATCGAGGGCCTGGGGTGGGAAACAAGGTGACATCTAGGGTTAGAGGGTTCGGGGCGGGGTCCGAGGGTACCTGTCACACACGCAGAACCCAAAGGCTGCGGCGAGGTGCGTGCAAGAACAAGCTCTGCCTCCCCGGCCCTGGGCATTCTGCACAGGCTGTTCTAGAACTGCCTTCTTGCTGCAGCCGGTGCTGACTGTGTGCTCTGAGCTTTACGGCTCCAGGAAGCTGTCCCCAACCCCAGCCTGAAACCGGGCTTCCCAGCCCCCTATCCCTTCTTCTTCTCTAGCAGTGACCACAGGGGCTGCCGGTGTCTGTCCGGCTCTGTCCCTTTCCAAAGGAAGCTGCCCGGAGAGAGAGGGTCAAGGGTGAGTCCCCCACGGGGTCCCCAGGGAGGAGAGCGGAAGGAGAGAAGGGAGAGGAGGAAGGAGGGGGGGACTAAGAGAAAGAGGAGGAGGAAGGGGAGGAGGAGGAGAGAAAGAAGAAGGGGGAGGAGGAGGAGGAGGAGGAGGAAGCCCATGTACCTTGCCAGCCAGGGGGGCAGGAGCAGACAGCCAGATGGCCAGGACCAGGCTCGCAGTGGCCCCCGTGCTCACAGGGGTTCGGGGCACAGGGGGACAGCAGCTCACACTGATGGCCTGTGTGGGCAGGCGGAGTGAAATAGTCTTAAGAGATTCCTTGTTCCCGTCTCCCCCTAGCGTCCCCACCTTGATCCCCACCTCCCAAGCTGCAAGGGGGGCGGGGGGAGGAGAAAAAGAAAGAAGGGCAAACATCCAGGAGGAAGAGAGTGGAGCAGAGGGAAGGAAGAGGGGGCCAGGAGAGCCTGGGCGGGAAATGTGGGGGCACGTACCCTGCACGCCGGGGGGACAGGTGCAGTGGAAGTCCCCTCCGCTGCTGGTGCAGGTGCCACCAGCCCCACAGGGCTGAGACTCACAGGCGTCGCGCGTGAGGCTCTGGCTGCACTGGGGGCCGCTCCAGCCAGGATCGCATACGCAGCGAAACCTGGAGGGGGTGCGGGGGGGGGGGGGCAGTCAGGGCCAGCAAGTGGGCGGGGAGACAGGGCAGGGGGGTGTCCGGTCATGAGATGGGACAAGGCCTCACCCGCCGGGCGCGTCGTGGCAGACGCCGTGATTGCAGGGCTCCTGGGCACAGGGGTGGCTGGGGGGGAGGCACAGCGGAGGCAGGGAGCCAGGCGGGCAGAGGCAGTGGAAGCCGTCTTCCCCATCCACACAGGAGCCGCCCTCCCCGCAGGGGCTGGACGCACACTCGTTGATCTCCATGTTGCAAAGAGGCCCTGCGGAGCACACAGGCGACCTCATCCAGCGGCCAGGACAGCCCGGCCAACAGAGAGGGGCGGCCCGGCCCCCGAGCACAGCCACACCCTGCAGCAGGGGCACGCTCAGCCTCCTGACACATCCGCTCTTCTGCAAACCAGAGCAGCCACCCCCTCAGCCCAGAGCTGCCCAGCCCCAGGTCATCCTCATCCCCACACCTGCATGACTGGAAATTGCATCTGCCCCGCTCAGAAACACCCCCCCTCGCCCCCTACCCCACCCCACCCCACCCCCGACCCCATCAGAACACCCTTACCTATGTTCCTAGATACACCTGAGCCAATGTGGGGACAACTTTGCGACAGACAGAGAGACCATAAGGTGCGGACAATCTCACTGGACGAGCCAGTGCAGAGAGAGGGGCAACCCCCCTCCCCACCCCGCCAGGAAAGATGGGGTGATTTCTCCCTCCCCCTCTAAGAACCCCCCCTTCCACAGCAGCCGCCGGCCCACCTGTGAAGCCGGGCTGGCAGACGCAGTCATAGCGGTTGATACCGTCCCGGCAGATGCCAAAGGTGCAGGGGTTGCTGGCGCAGTCGTCGATGTTCACCTCGCAGTTGACACCTGCAGAAGGGGAACAAGGCCGAAGGGGTGGCGCCAGGAACGCCACCGTCCCCCCAACTCTCGAGACCCTCCCCGGCTGGGCCCGCTGCTGCCCCGGCCCGGCCCTCGGTCCCACCTGTGGTGCCAGGAGGGCAGCGGCAGAGGTACTTGTCCACCAGATCCAGGCACTTGCCCCCGTGGCGGCAGGGCTGGCTGCGGCACTCGTTCACCTGGCTCTCGCAGCGCGTGCCCGTGTAGCCCGGGGCGCAGGCGCAGGAGAAGCTGGCGATGCCGTCCACGCAGCGCCCGTGGTGGCACGGGTCGGGGGAGCAGTCGTCCACGTTGAGCTCACACAGGGTGCCCTCGAAGCCTGCAGGGCCAGGGGGTCAGGCAGCGCCCACTGGCCAGGGGTCTGCTCACAGCCGGGCCCCCAGTCCGTCCTGGCTCAGCCCCGCCTCCGGCCCGCCCGCCGAGACAGCGGAAAGCGGGGGCGATTCCCACGCCGTCCCTAGCTGGCCTCCACGGCATCCGGGTACCAGCTACAGAACTCGCCCCCGACCAAGACCCTTCCACGGTTAAATCCCACCCCGTCGTGACCCCGTTTCCAATGCTGACACTATCGGAGCCCCGTCCTGCCTCCCCCTCAACTGCAAATGGGGACACGTGGGAGGCGCCCAGGGATGGTGTTGGTCAAGCCTCCCTCACACAGCTATCTGGGCCCAGGGTCCCACCAGAAGCCTTTGGCTCCGCCCCCTGGCTGTCATTGGCTCCGACTTGATGCAGTCCCGCCCCAAAGCCCTTTCCAAGGCTGTTATTGGCCCTCGCCCCTCACGGGCCCCGCCTCCAAACCCCTGCGGGCCTGGCACGGGCCCGCCCTCACCCTCGGCGCAGCGGCACTCGTAGCCGTCAGGCTGGTCCACGCACTTGGCTCCGTTCCTGCAGGGCGTGCTCGCGCACTCGTCCACATCCAGCTGGCACAGGGCCCCGCTGAAGCCTGAGGGGGGCACGGCGCGGGGTGAGCAGGGGCCCAGACAGGGTCAGAGCAGTCACCCCTCGCCAGTTCTGCCTTGTGTGGGT
The DNA here is from genome assembly GCA_963924515.1 of Vespertilio murinus. Lineage (NCBI taxonomy): Eukaryota > Metazoa > Chordata > Mammalia > Chiroptera > Vespertilionidae > Vespertilio > Vespertilio murinus. The sequence continues at coordinate 88,296,266 of OZ004708.1, forward strand.
GGGAAGCCCCTTTACTTAGTTTTTTGTGTTTTTTTTAAATATATATATTTCAGCCGGTTTGGCTCAGTGGTAGAGTGTCGGAATGCGGACTGAAGGGTCCCGGGTTCGATTCCGGTCAAGGGCATGTACATTGGTTGCGGGCACATCCCCAGTAGGGGGTGTGCAAGAGGCAGCTGGTCGGTGTTTCTCTCTCATCAACGTTTCTAGCTCTCTATCTCTCTCCCTTCCTCTCTGTAAAATATCAATAAAATATATTTTAAAATATATATATATATATATATATATATATTTCATTGATTTTTTTTTTTTACAGAGAGAAAGGGAGAGGGATAGAGAGTTAGAAATATCGATGAGAGAGAAACGTTAATCAGCTGCCTCCTGCACACCCCAAACTGGGAATGTGCCCCTTGACCAGAGTCCAACCCGGGGCCCATTTACTTAATTTTAAATTCATTTCAATTTTTTTCATGACGCGGCTTCTATTGCAATAGTTTTCTGCTCACATGGCTCCCACAGGCTCCCGTCCTGGAGCTTTTGCCCCTGCAGGGACCTTCTCTTTCAGACTCCCTGGCCCCAAGGTCCTCACCAGAGGGGCAGGTGCAGCTGAAGCCATTGACTCTGTCCTTGCAGACCCCGCCGTTGACACACGGGCTGCTCTGACACTCGTCCATATCCACCTCGCAGTAGGTGCCTGTAAATCCTGGGGGGAGAGGAGAGAGGCAGAGGGAGGGATATTAGGGTCATGGGGGTTTCCCTCTGGCCTGAAGAGAGGGCAACGGGGTAGATACTCCCCCTTCCCAATCAGTCCCTCTAAGCGTTGGCCTCCCCCACCCCCCTCAACCCCTGCCCCAGCGCAACCCTACATTCAATTTTTGTCCTCGGGCTGGACCCTCACCAAGCTGTGGTCCCAACTAGTCCAAGGCTTATGAGACTCCGTATGGGCCTTGCCTTTAGACCACCCTCTTCCCTCTCCAGTCCACAGACATGCCCTGTCCCCAACATCACCTTGTGCACACCCCAGCCAGACAGTCTGCAGGCTCTACCTAAACCTCACTCCAGGCCCCACAGTGGGTCCCGAGATTCTATTGGTCCCATCTGGCCACGCCCCCAGCTTCTCACAAGGGTCTGCTCTGGCCCCACCTCCACCTCACCCCAGGCTTCACTTTCTCACGGTCCCCCGGGGAAGCCAGCTCCACCCCGTCCCCTCCTGCAGGCCTCGCTGGCCCGCACCCAGCCTTAGGCCCAGCCTCTGCCCCGGCCGCCACGCACCTGCCATGCAGATGCAGGTGAACTGGCCTATGCGGTCCAGGCACGTGGCCTGGTTGCGGCAGGGCCCGGAGAGGCACTCGTTGACGTCGGTCTCGCAGCGCGGGCCGGTGTAGCCTCGGCCACACTGGCACAGGAACGAGCCCTGGGTGTTCACGCACTTGCCCAGGTGCTCGCATGGGTTGGCGCCTGCAGAGACAGGCACAGCCAGCGTGGGTATGGCCCGCGGAGGGGCGCGCTGCCCCCTCCTCCGGCTCCGACGGCGGCCCCCCTCACCGATGGAGCACTCGTCCACATCCTGGTCACACGCGCCGCCGGTGAAGCCCGGCGGACAGGTGCAGATGGCCCGGCCGTTCACCGGGTTGGTGTCGCAGATAGCGTCCTCGTGGCAGGGGTTGCTGACACAGGCGTCGTCCAGGTGGCACAGAAGCCCTGGAAAGGGACAGGCAGAGGTCAAGGGCACTCCCTCTGGCTCTGTCCAAAGGTCCCACAGACGCACATAGTGTCTTATGTTTTGTTCTTATTAACCTGTAGCATGTTTAGCAGCTATGTTTCCCTAATTATTATGAAAAATGTTAAACATGCAGAGAGGTGGTGCCGAGACCGGTTTGGCTCAGTGGATAGAGCGTCGGCCTGTGGACCAGAAGGTCCCAGGTTCGATTCCAGTCAATTGAGGGCATGTGCCTTGGTTGTGGGCACATCCCCGGTGGTGGGTGTGTGTGCAGGAGGCAACCGGATCGATGTATTTCTCTCATCAATGTTTCTAGCTCTCTATCTCTCTCTCCCTTCCTCTCTGTGAAAAATCAATAAAATATATATTTTTTTAAAAAACATGCAGAGAGGTGAATTTATACACCCACCCAGATTCAGCTATTGTCAGACTTATCTGTCCTTTGTTCTGAGTCATTTGGAAATGAGTTGGAAACATGAAGGGGTCCCATCTCAAGCCTTCGCTTCTGTGGCACCCTTTGCCTGCCCTGCCCTTCCCTCCGCTTTCAGATCCCCCTTCCAAACACCTTCTCTGGCCTTGGATTCTTGCAAAGTCACCTGTCTCTCTTGCTTACAGTATGTCTCTCTGTGTCCCTGGCGGCCATCCTGTACCACGCACAGCCCCTCCTCCCAGGCCTCTCCCGGGCTTACCCTCCTCCCCATCCCTGGCCTCCAGCGTAATCATTCGGACACTCAAGTCGGATGCCATCCTTGCCCCCACTCAGGAACCTTCACGGGAGACGGCCACTCACCAGTCTTGCCCATGGGGCAGGCACAGTAGAAGGAGGCCACGCGGTCGTGGCAGGTGGCCCCGTGGAAGCACACGGTCGTGGCACAGTCGTCAATATTCTGACTGCAGCTCTCCCCGGTCCAGCCATTGACGCACACACAGCTGTGGCCACCCAGCGTGTTAGAGCAGGTGCCCCCGTTGTGGCACGCGTTGGGCTGCAGCTGACACTCATCCACGTCCTCGGTGCAGAACTGGCCTGTGGCACACAGAGGCACCAGTCCAGTCCACCTGGACCGGTGCATCCCCACCCGAGCTCTGCCACCCAGCTCCCCTCAGCCCCGGTGCCCACCTGTCCACTCCGGGGGGCACTGGCAATTGTAGGTGTTGACGCCATCGACACATGTCCCTCCATTCAGGCACCGGTTCCCTGGACAGTCATCCACATTCACTTCACAGTGCTGGCCCTCGAACCCTAGCACAGGGGGAGGAGGAGGAGGCAGGTATTGAACTGCAGGCCGGCCTGCGGCTGTCCCACCCCTGCTGCCTCCCCCCGGAGCAGCTTCCTCACCAGGGAGGCAGGCACAGTCATAGGTGAGATCGCCATTCTGTCTGCAGGTGCCTCCGTTACGGCACGGTGAAGGCGCACAGGGCACTGCCGGCGTCTCACACAGCGGCCCCAGGTAGCCGGCGGGGCACTGGCAGTGGAAAGAGCCCGGCGTGTTGAGGCACGTGCCACCGTGATGGCAGGGACCTCCCCCCCGGCACTCGTCCACGTCGCTTCGACAGCTGCGGCCCTGGTAGCCCGGTGGGCAGGAACAGAGGTAGCGGCCGTCCGGCCCCACTGAGCAGCGGGCCCCGTGGGCACAGGGGCTGCTGAGGCAGGGGTCTGGCAGGGAGCAGTCAGGGCCTGGAGGGACCAAAAGGGGGTGGGTGAGTTCAGTGGACCAAACCCTTACTCCCTCGGGGTCCCTTCCAGATCATCCCTTACCTCTGAACCCCCGGGGACAGCGGCAGGAGAACCGGGCTGTGCCTGCTACCACCGAGCTCTGGCAGACGCCACGACCAGCACAGGGGCCCGAATGGCAGGGGTCTTCCAGCTGGCACCGCTCGCCCACCCAGCCTGGTGGGCACCTGTAGGCAGAGACAGCTCAGCGGGGGCAGAAGCTACACAGACATACACACAAGACGGGCAAGAAACACGCGGGCAAACCAATCGGTACATACCCATACTCATTCATTCATGCAACATTCAGTAAGTGCCTACTACGTTCTTAGCAATTGGAATACAGCAGCAAACACAGTAAAAGTGGCCCCACCCTCCTGATGCTCACAGCTAGCTTGGGGGAAGAGAAGATACACAAATCACAAGTTAGCATGCAGCATGCCGGTGGGGGTGGAGGGTGGAGGGCCATGATGGCCATGAAGGGCATGGTATCGTATGGAGTGGTGGCCCTAGGAAAGAAATGTCCACGTCCCAGAACCTGTGGCTGACAGTATTTGGGAAGAGTCTTTGCAGATGTAATTAAGGGACATATCAAGATGAGATCATTCGCCCAGCTGGTGGGCTCAGGGGTTGAGCTTCGACCTGTGAACCAGGTCTCGGTTCAATTCTGGGTCAGGGCACAGGCCAAAGGGTTGAGGGGTCAGTTCCCAGTGGGGAGCATGCAGGAGGCAACTGATCAATGGCTTTCCTCTCATCATGGATGTTTCTGTCTCTCCCTCTCCTTTCCTCTCTAAAATAAAAAATATATATTTTTTAAAATAGGTGTTTTGTGTTTTTTTAAGAGATGAGATCATCCTGGATTTTCCAGTTGGGCCCTAAATCCAATGATTCTGTTAAGAGAAAGGCAGAGGGAGATTTGGGGAAAGAGGAGAAGGCCCTGCAGAGTCAGAGAGTGGGTGGAGTGTGGCACCCACAGCCAAGGAGAGCCTGGAGCTACCAGGAGGCGGCAGAGGCAGGAAGGAAGGACGCTCCCCTCAGGCCATCGGAGAACTGGCTGCCAAAACCTTGGTTTCAGACTTCTGGCCTCCAGAACTGTGAGAGTACATTTCTGTTGTTTTAAACCCCTCCATTTTGGGTCATTTGTCACCGCAACTACAGGAAACGGAAACTAAGACACAACATGAGGGGCACAGAGGAACGGGGGCGGGAGGCAAGGGAGGAGGCCATGGGATGTGGGGGGAAGCGTGCTCCAGGCAGAGAGAACTAGTCTCAGACTCCAGCAGACAAGCACCCAGCACACACAGACAGATCCAGGAACATACCCAAACATACCAACTCCATGCCTTGCCTGGCAATACTCAAAAGACACCAACCCACAGGCCGGGGCCACAGAGAGGGGCAACTTTCACATGGATAGACAGAGGACCCCACAAAACATCTACTCCTTTTCTGGGAACACATGCATCCCTTCTTTCCACTGGAGGGAGCGAGGTAGACACTAATATTGATGCCTCGCCAGGACCGGTTTGGCTCAGTGGATAGAGCATTCGCCTGCGGACTGAGGGGTCCCGGGTTCGATTCTGGTCAAGAACACATTCCCAGTGGGGGGTGTGCAGGAGGCAGCTGATTCATGTTTCTCTCTCATCGATGTTTCTAGCTCTCTATCCTTCTCCCTTCCTCTCTGTAAAAAACCGATAAAATATATTTTTTAAATATCGATGCCTCTTTGGTGCGGGGGGGGGGGGGGAGGGGGAGGGAGGATGTCCTTTAGCCCACAGTCCCCTCGCCAAACGCACCACCAAAGTAAGCTGGACGGAGTGTGAGGGAAACACGAGACCTGGAAAACGGGGGTGGTCTTCAGACTGGAAGCCTCCCGCGGGGTCAGAGGGAGGGGCCTGGAGAGGCTCGAGGACCCAGGCCCCACCCGGACGCTGCCCACTCTCCCGCCGGCCCCTCCCTCTGGCTTGTTCCAGGCGCTCAGGGCTACGCGCAAGCAGCTGACTCAGCCCTCAGCGTCACCCACAAGGTCCCCCCACCCCGGCCCCCAGCGAAACAGGTCGGGGCATGGCCGGACAGGGGCGCAGGTGGCGTCGAGGGGGAGAAGCCGGCTCCCAGCCCCCAGCCCCCTCCTCAAAGGCCCGCGGGGCCGGCACAGCCGCCGCCACCGCGCGCCAGGAGGGGGCGCGCTGCCCGGGGCGCCCCGAGCCGCGGGGTCCCACCGCCGGGCGGGGCGCGGCGCGGCCGCCCTCTCCCGGCGCCCCCGGGCGAGTTCCCACGATCTGTGCCCCGCGCCCCTGCCGACCGGTCGGGCCGGTTCCAGCCTCCGCCCGGGCCCCGCCCCGCGGCCTGGGTTTCGGGGGAGACGGAGGGGAGCGCTGACTCGGGGGAGGAAGGGGGCGGGCGCCGGGCGAGGCGAGGACTGAGAGACAGGGACCAGGGCTCGGAAGCCTGCTTTGGGGGCAAGACTTGAGCTCAGTTGTGGGGAGGGGGCACCCCTGCAGGCACACGAGTACTTGGGATGTGTAAGGAGATGGGGGGGGGGGGTGCGTGGGGAGTGGTTCCCGCAGCCCAGCCCCGGGGACGGAGTCCGCTCCACTCCGGGGAGTCCGGCTCCGGGCGGCCCCGCGCGCCGGTGATTCACCTGTCGAGGGGCGGGGCGGCCGCGGGCGCATTCACCTGTCGGCAGGAGTCCAGGCGCGGGGCTCCACTGCGCAGGCGCGCGGCCCCGCGGCCCCACCCCCGGGTGAGTGGCTTCAGATGGGGGGGGGGGGGGGTGCCACTTTTCCCTGTTTTCAGCTCTGCGGACTCCCAACCGGAGAAGCCCGCTCAGCCAGGCTAAGAGCATCCCACCCAGGCGAGCTCGCGTGGTCCCCAACGTGTGCGGTCCCACAGCGGCTCTCCTGGGCCTAAAGTCCCATGTTGTTGAATAAATGAATAAATCAACTAGCTAATGGCCACTGGATGAACTGCTCTTACTGAGGACAACGTTACAAAAGGAACCAAGCATTTCCCCATAGTCTTGAGAGGTTCCCCCTTATGGCACCTACTTCCTGTGACTCTGCTGTTATTATTTATAACTAGAGGCCCGGAGCCCGAAATTCGTGCAAGGGGCTCGAGCCCTCCAAGCCCCTCGCAGCCTCTCCGGCCCTCGAAGCCCCGGCTTCATCTGGAAATGTGGTCAGGATGAAGGTCGTTCTGCTGTTCGGTCTAATTAGCATATTAGCTCTTTATTACATGGGATAATAACCCCTATTGGCCCTCCTCACTAAAGACCGCCTAGAGAGGACAGCAGTGAAGAAGACAAGGAAATCAAGGAAATGAGGCCCAAGGTCAGCAGCCAGCCACCGAAAACATGGTACCCATACCGCTGCAACGCTGCAGCTCCAATTACCCAACTTCAATTACCGATGCAGATGCCCAGAAAACCCTACGCCACAAGATGGCAAAGAGACAAAAGCAGCGGATCTAGCAGAAACCGGTTTGGCTCAGTGGATAGGGCATCAGCCTGCGACTGAAAGGTCCCAGGTTCAATTCCAGTCAAGGGCATGTACCTTGGTTGTGGGCACATCCCCAGTAAGGGGTGAGCAAGAGGCAGCTGATCGATGATTCTCTCTCATTGATGTTTCTAGCTCTCTATCCCTCTCTGTAAAGAATCAATAAAATACATTAAAAAAAAAAAAAAAGAAGAAGCAGCGGATCTACCGTCTGAGAGGCTGAGAATTCGTTGCTCCAGAGGCTGAACAGGTGGGGCTGAGTAAATACTGGCTTCCCATCTCTACCTCCATCTGGTTTAGTCATCCAACAAGAAGTGAATATGAAATGCCAGCATTAAGACATGAACATAATATTGGAGCTGAAGACCTTCAGTGCTGGCTTTTTGCCCAATGACCAGATATACAATTTTTTTTAACCTAAAGATGTCTCTTTTTGGTAATGACAAACATGGGTGTGTTTTTTTTAGGTTTTTTAAAATTATTATTAAGCCTAGTTTTTCTCAATTCACCTATTAAAGTTTTTTTAATTGTTACATACCTGTTCAAGTTGTGATTTTTTTAAGATCCTCATTTTTAATTTGTAAATGAAAGTTGATAACGTTTGCTCTAACCGGTTTGGCTCAGTGGAGAGAGCATCAGCCTGCGGACTGAAGGGTCCCAGGTTCGATTCCGGTCAAGGGCATGTACCTTGGTTGCAGGCACATCCCCAATAAGGGGTGAGCAAGAGGCAGCTGATCCATGTTTCTCTCTCATCGATGTTTCTAACTCTATCCTTCTCCCTTCCTCTGTAAAAAAAATCAATAAAATATATATTTTTTAAAAGTTTACAACTTTTGAAAAAAGTCAACGAACTGCAAGCACCTGTTAATAAAGCTCTGAAGCTATAAAAATAAGCCCTATTTATTGAGCACTTGCCGTATGCCAAGCAGTATGCTGAGTTCACTGTATGAAGGATTTATTTAAATCTGTACAATCAACTCAAATAAGGAACTGTTATCGCCCCGATCTGCAGATGCAGCAACTGAGGCTCCGCAAGCTCAACGGTCTTGCACAAGGCAACCGGGAGCCCAGAATTTAAACTGAGCCGTTTGCCTCTGCTCAGCTCTCTCCCAGCCTCGTCCCCCACCCCCCACCCCCCACCCCACCCCGCCAGGCCCACTGCCTTTCCCAAACCCTTGGGCTCCTTCCTGGCCACAAGCCCCTATTTCACAGATGCGGTGGAGTTCGGAGAGGGGAAGTGACTAACCCAAAGGTCACCCGGCAATCAAGTGGCAGAGCTGGGCCGTGTGACAGGCCGCCAGTGCCCCCTCCTTGAAATCTTGAGATGGGGGAGGGGGCAGATGGTGTACCCTCCAGGGCCACTGCTACTGGTCCCTGGAGATTTGCTGATTAAACTATAACTACCTCCGTTAGGGGCTTTACATAGGACCTCAGGCAGCTGAGAATTCTGGGAGGTTGGGGATTCCAGAACAGGACACTGAGACTCAGAGTGAAGTCCCAGCCCTGGCCGGTGTGGCTCAGTTGGTTGAGTACCATCCTTGCACCGAAAGGCGTAAGGTTGCCAGTACAATTCCTGGTCAGGGCACATGCCCAGGTCGCAGGTTTGATTCCCAGGAGTCCAGGTGCATGTGGGAGGCAACCAATCCATGCTTCTGTCTCATGTCAATCTCTCTCTCTCTCTCTCTCTCTCTCTCTCTCTCTCTTTCTCTCCCCCCCCCCGCCTTTCTCTCTAAAATCAATAAACATATTTAAAAAAAGAAAGAGAGAGAGAGTTGAAGCCCCAGCCAGCCTGCGACGCGCTGTGGGATTTGAAGCCAGGCCAAGCAGATGCCAGAGCTCCTGCTTTTAACCCTGCTGAGTCCAGGAATCAAGGAGTTGCCCCAGCCACACATGTAGGAAGCAGCAGAGGCATGCACGGTGGACCCAGAAGCAGGGGGGCCAGACAGACTGCCTCCCCACACAGGGCCCGCTGATGGCTCCGAGCCAGGCACTCACAGGCAGGCAGCCTCCCGGGAGGACAGCTGGGTGCAGCGACCTCCATTTGAGCACGGGCTTCCATCCAGGCAAGGGGGAGCTGCGGGGGGTGAACAGAGGTGGGCAGGTCAGACAGGTGCCCAGGAGCCCCAGCTCCGAGTGACAGCCCCCCTCCTTCCCTCTCCCAGGCAACAGCTGCACGGAGCTGGGGGTGTCTCTGAGGGTGCAGGGAGCCCCTCCGCCGAAGGTTCCCACGCTCCCCACCCTGGCCCCAGCTGTTGGGGCCGCAGCTGTCCCTGCCAGCTTGAGCCCTGGGAACCACGAGACAGGGGCGGACAAGAGGAGGTGCTGACTTGTGCCAGATGTGGGGGCTCGGGAAGCGGCCAAAATGGGGGGTGCGGGGGCAGGAAGTGAGGGTGCGGTGTGCTAAAGGGAGGTCTGAGGCTGTGTGCCCAGATCCCGGGGTAATGGAGGGGGCAGCGGCAGGGAGTCCTGGCCGCGGCGCTCTCTCTTCCAGGGGTGTCGGGCGCCTCCTCCAGCTGCGCAGCCCTGTGCAGAGGCTGCGGGGAGAGAGGCCGGGGCATGTACCCCAGGCGCAGCCAGCAATGGGTGTTGCAGGGTGTGTGATGAAGGGAGGGGCAGCTGGCCCCAGACATGTACTGCCCTGTCCAGCACCCCCAACCCTGAGGGCTGTCCCTCTGGGGTGTGGCACCGTCTAACTGTCCTGCCAGACGGGTCCGGGGCATGGCTGGGTGTGAGCTAGTGGAGAATTGTGCGTGCTGGCAGGTGTGGGGCCAGTGTGCTCATGTGTGTGTCACCGAGAGGTAGAAAGATGGAGGGAGATAGAGAAAAACAGAGACAGCGTTAGAAAAGGAAACGGGGAGCAGGCAGCACAGAGAGAGGAGACGGGGGAGTACAGAGGCGGGGACAGAAGAGGAGACACCGGAGAGACATGGGCCGGCATGGCGTGTGTCTCCTCAGGAGGGGACAAGCAGGCTCAGGACACTGTCACCCCACAGGGGCCGATGCCTGGCTGAGGGCCTCTCTCAGCCATGGGATCTGTGAGCCACACATGCGTTGGTGATGTGCATGGGTGTACAGATGCGTGTGCCACATGTGTGCAGGCTGGATCTGCTGTGTAGTTGGGTGTCTGTGTGTGTGTGTGTGTGCATGTGGCTGTGTATAGGTTGGATGTGCCCATCTGCACGTGTGAGCGGGGCATGCCCTTGGATCTGTGTCTGTATGTGTCTGAGTGTGCAGACACCATGTGCAAGGCCTTGGGCCGGTGTGCACACTCGGTCTGAACACGTGTGGTTAAATTCGCACATCAGTGTGTGAGCTGTGTGTGCCTGGGTATGTCTTGTGTGAGCTGGGGGGGATGGGGGTGTCTGGGGTGTACTCTGTGTGTGCACATCCACCTCTCGATATGTGTGACCCAGGGCTGTGTGTGCCTGCAAGTGTGTGACAGGCCATGGGGGTTCCGCTGGCCTTTTTTTTTTTTTTGGGGGGGGGAGGCCGCAGCTCTTGCCCGGTCCTGCCCAGTGCGGGCGGGGGCACGATGGGGGGCGGGGTGGTGTCTGGGCTTGGGAGGCCTTCGTGCACTCCCACCCCTCCCGGAACCCAGCCCCACAGAGGCGCCCGGAACCCTCAGCCAGGGCTGCTGGGCCCGCGTCCCTCCTCCGCCCGGCAGACCTCCCTGGGGGGGGGGGGGGGTGCGCCCCCACAGCCCCCGCTCGGCCCCGCCGCCCACCCCGCTTTGTCTGGCAAATAAAGCGCGGGCCGGCCGGGGGAGGGGGTGTCTAGACGCCGCGGCCATTGTCCCAGGCGAGGGAGGGGAGAGTGTGGAGGGGGAGGGGCGGGGGCCGGCCCGCCGCGGAGGGGCTCGGGCTGCGAGGTCCGGGCCCAGAAACCGACGAGGAGCACGTGGGTTCGCGCCCCCCCCTCCCGCCTCCCGCTTTCCCAGGGCGGGGACGGGTCCGGCCGCCGGATCGGGCGGGTGGGGGAGGGAGCGGGGCCGGGCCGGGGCCGGGGCCGGGCCGGGGAGGGGGCGCGGGGGCCGCGGCGGCTCCGGCTCCGGCTCCGGCTCCCGCGGCGGCTCCGGCTCCGGGTTTTGCCGCGCTCCGGCCTGGGAAGTTTCCTCCGAGTTCGGAGCGGCGAGAACTTGGCGCCCCCTCCCCGCCCTCCGACCCCCGCCCCGCGGGCCTGAGAGCTGGGGGTGGGGGTGGGGTGGGGCTTTTGTGCCGGGGTCCCCGCCCTGGGGGCACTCGAGCTCCAGTCGTGACCTTCCCAGGACTCCGGATGGGCGTGGGCGGAGAGGGAGCCCCCGATTCTGGGTACCTCTCCCTCCCCCCAATTTTTGAGTCCCCGGCCCCCGCACCTCGAGCTCCCGGTCCCGGGCTTCTGGGTCTCCACATCCCCAGCCCCGATCGCTCCTGGGCCCCTGCGTTCCTCGGCTCCCCCTCCCCCCAATTCTGAGTCCCCGTCCCCCGGGGCTGGCACGCAGTCCGGGCTCCGGCGCCCCGTCCCCTGCTCCAGCCCGCGCGCCCCTGCTCAGGTCCTTGGCTCCAGGGTCCCCCCACCAGCACCAGACTTGGGGGTCCATGCACCCCGCTCCCCTCCCTCCCGCCCTCCCCCGACCGTTCCACCCTCAGGTCCCGACCCCTCACCTGCAGCCCCGGGTCCCGCCAGCAGCAGCAGCAGCAGCGGCAGCGGCGCCCGCACGGACGGCGGCGGCGACATCAGGCCGCGGCGGCGGCGGACCCGGGTCCCCGGCCCCATGGCGGCCCGCCGCGACCCTCCCTCCGCCCTCCGCCCTCCTCCGCTCGGCTCCGGCGGCGCGTCCCGGGCCAGCCTCGGCGCCGCCAACTTCGCCCGAGTGAGGCCGCCGGCCGCCCCGCCCCCAGCCCGGCGGCTCGCCCCGCCCCGGCCAGCCCCGCGCTCCCGCCCTCGCCCGGCCTCCCGGGGTCCCGGCCCACCCTCCGCCCACCCTCCACCCACCCGCACGGCGTGGGACCCGCGGGCCCTCGGGAGCTCGGGCCGGCCACGCGGGGAGATGCGGGACCAACCCACTCGCAGGGGCAGACACACCCAGCCTGGCGATTACCTCTGCTCCCAGCACACCCAGAGCCAGAGCCACACAGGCCTCCCCCACCACACACATACACACACACACACACACACACACACACACACACCCCTCCCCCCAGGCACCCCCAAACGGAGACCAGGCTGGTCTGAGAGGCTCGGGAGCACACAGCCACCGTGCACAAATGCAGACACACATGCACCGAACTTCACGGGGACTTGAAATCTCAAACACTGGAAAACCTGAAACTCAGGCCCAGCCCAGCCTGGAGCCAGGGGCCGTTTGCAGCCTCCGACCTCAGACACGAGCTAAGAGGAGTCTCATGAATAACGGCAAAGATGCACACACACACACACACACACACACACACACACTCTCTCTCTCTCTCTCTCTCTCTCTCCTAACAGTCCTTCCTCTTCACAGCCCCGTGGGAACCCCAGAGGTGACTCCAGTCCCACCCCGCACTCCACACAGCTCTGCCACTCAATCCGATCCACTGGCTTTTCCCAATTGTCTCCATGGGGAGAAAGGGGACCCCTGGAAGGCCACCCCACCCGCCCAGCCCCGGGGAGCTGTCATTCTGCGGAAGAAAGAGCCAGGCACGGATGCACCCAGCACTGGGGACTCGGGGCTGGTCAGAGGAGGGCGCGGGGTCTGGGGAGGGCACAAAGAAGGGCTGGTGAGGGTTCTGCTGAGGGTGGGCTCCTCATTCATTCATTCATTCATTGGGCAGATAGGTAGAAAGCCCAGCTCTCTGTCTGGCTGTGTTCCAGAGGCCGGTGCGCCTTGTACCTCCAGAGAGGACTTCCCAGAGAAGGGTCCACTGGGGCCCAGCCTGCATGGACTGGAGGAAGGACATCCCAGCCGAGGGGCAGCCCTGCCTCCAGAGCAGGGGCAGAGTCCTGAGGAGAATGAATGGGCAGGCCAGGGTGGGGCCGGCCATGAGCAAGAGGTCAGGCTGGCCCCTGCTCTCTGGCTTGGCGAGGAGGCTGCAGGGAGGAGGGATGGGTTGAGGGTGAGGTGCTCAGGCTGAGGAGCTTGAGGACCACCCAGAAGGCAGCTGAACGTTGGTGCTGAGCACACAGGAGTCCTGACATGGGCACCCCTGAGGTCCCTGGGCAATTTTAAGACTTTTTCTTTTCTTTTTTAAAAAATATATTTTATTGATTTTTTTACAAAGAGGAAGGGAGAGGGATAAAAAGAAACATCATCGATGAGAGAGAAACGTCCATCAGCTGCCTCCTGCTCTCTCCCCACTGGGAATGTGCCCAAAATCAATGTACATGCCCTTGACCGGAATTGAACCTGGGACCCTTCAGTCCGCAGGCCGATGCTCGATCCACTGAGCCAAACCGGTTTCAGTTTCTTTTCTTTTTTAAAAAATTATTTTGAGAGAGAAAGAAAGGAAGGGTGGGGGGAGAGATAGGGATATGAGAGAAAAACATTCACCAGCCACCTCCTGCACATCCCCTACTGGGGATCAAGCCCACCACCTGGGCATGTGTCCTGAATCAAACCGGTGACAACTTGGTGCATATGGGGCCATATTCAACCAATTGAGCCAAGACTAAAACTTTTTTTTCTTTCTTTCTTTCTTTTTTCAAATATATTTTTATTGATTTTTTTTACAGAGAAGAAGGGAGAGAGATAGAAAGCTAGAAACAGTGATGAGAGAGAATCATAGATCAGCTGCCTCCTGCACACTCCCTACTGGGGATGTGCCTGCAACCAAGGTACATGCCCTTGACCGGGATTGAACCTGGGACCTTTCAATCCGCAGGCCGACGCTCTATCCACTGAGCCAGACTGGTGGATAAAACTTTTTCTTTTAAAAGTACTTTTAAATGCACAATAATACAATTTCCATAGGCCTTTGGTCCATACTTACCCACATGTTGCCACATTTGCTTTATAATTACACACATACTCCCTAAGAACAAGGGCACTCTCTTATCTAAACGCAGCACAATTCCCCCCTCAGTCCATACCCAAAGTTTTCTGTTGCCCCCACAATATATCTGTAGCATGTTCCTTTGCTGGTCCAGGATCTAATCCAGGGGTGGGCAAACTTTTTGACTCGAGGGCCACAATGGGTTCTTCAACTGGACCGGAGGGCCGGAACAAAAGCAACCTGACCATGCTGGCACTCTCATCTTGGGCTGCTGGTGAAGGAGCGGGGGGGTGGGGGGGAGAGCAAGAGAACCCTCCGAGGGCCGGATAGAACAGCCGAACCGGCCAGATCCGGCCCACGGGCCATCTAAATCCTGATAATGTGTCGCATTTAATGGCTATGTTTCTTTTCTTTTTCTTTGTACTGATTTTAAAGAGGAAGGGAGAGGAAAAGAGACAGAAACATCCATGATGAGAGAATCACTGATCAGCTGCCCCTGCACACCTCCTACTCGGGATCCAGCCCGAAACCCAGGCATGTGCCCTGACCGGAAATCCAACAGTGACCTCCTGGTTCATAGGTCAACTTTCAACCATAGCCACGCCAGCCGGGCTGTTTCTTGTTGTCCTTTAATCCGAATTGGTTCCTCAGCCTTTCTGTGTCTTGCACGACACTGGCATTTCTGGAGAGTCGAGGTCAGTGGTGTCACGGATTGGCTGGGCCTTCGGCTCCCCGTGCCCAGGGTCAGGCTGTGTGTCCGGCGGCTTGGCTGGCCCTCCCCGGTCCATCGGAGCATCGTATCAGGAGGCACCGGACATGATTTCCCAGCGCGGCTGGTGTTCAACTTTGATCAGTTGAGTGAAGTTGGCCAATTTTCCCTATTGTAAAGAACCATTTTCTTCCTATCCCCCTCCCCCATCATAAATAAATGTCAATATCAGATGGGGAGATACTCTGAGACTGTGTGAGTATCCTGGTGCCCATCAAACTTGCATTCACTGTGTTTGGCAGTTGTTAATAATTTCCTCTGGTGATTTTTTTTTTTAATTGAAGCAAAATTTGTGTAACATAAAATTAACCACTTATCTTTTTATTAATTTTTTCCAAATATGTCTTTATTAATTTCAGAGAGGAAGAGAGAGAGAGAGAGAGAGAGAGAGAGAGAAACATTAATGATGAGAGAATCATTGATTGGCTGCCTCCTGCACACCCCCCACTGGGGATGATGCCCACAACCTGGGCATGTGCCCTGACTGGGAATTGAACCATGACCTCCTGCTGAACCAGGCCAGTCAACGCCAGTTTCCTTTTTAAAGTGTCGAGTTCAGTGGCATTTAGTGCAACCATCACCTCTATCATGTTCCAAAACATTTTCATCACCCCTAAAGGAGACCCCATATCTAGTGGCAGTTGCTCCCCATTCCTCCTCCCCCAGCCCCTGGCAACCACCCATCTGCCTTCTGCCCCTGTGAAGTCCCCTGTTCTGGGCATTTCATATACCACATGGCCTTTGTGTCTGGCTTCTTTCACTCGGCACGATGTTCTCAGGGTTCCTTCACATTGTGGTGTGTGTCAGTGCTTCCGTCCCGCTAACAGCTGAATAATATTACACTGAGTGGCTGCACCACGTATGGCTTATTCACTCATCCACTAACAACTTGGGTGGGTTTTTTTTAATATATTTTATTGATTTTTTACAGAGAGGAAGAGAGAGTTAGAAACATCGATGAGAGAGAAACATCGACCAGCTGCCTCTTGCACACACCCTACTGGGGAGGTGCCCACAACCAAGGTACATGCCCTTGACCGGAATTGAACCTGGGACCTTTCAGGCTGCAGGCTGACACTCTATCCACTGAGCCAAACCGGTTTCGGCAACTTAGGTGGTTTTTAAATACAGGAAGAGGAAGATGTGAAGAAGGCTGAGAAGTACCATTAGACAGAAAGGAGAAGCATGAAAAGCCAAGGGTGAAAGTTGAATGACTGACCAGAGCCTGGCATCCGAGATGACCCGCAACCCCACTGTATGAGGAGGGGGGGGGGTATATGCCGTCTTATGGTGACTGGCTGGAGGCTTCTGAAGGAAGAGCTGAGACTGGAACCCACCTCTGAGTGACTCCAGACCACATGGGAAGTGAGGGGCTGGGAAAAGAAAAAGACTCCAGTTAACACAAGAAGAGGCGCAGTGTGACTCACGCGGAGTGTGCTGAGTCACGGGCCCGTGGGCCAGGCCCAGCCCGAGCCCCCCCACGCCTGTCCCCCCAGGAGGAAACCCAGGTCTCGCACCCTGTGGATGGGGCCTGACCTTCTCTGGCTGGTCCTGCCCCCCCCCTATCATCTGACCGAGCCAAACGTCACCCCCTCCCAGCAGGCCTTCACCCACTCTCCTGGCCTTTGCCCTCTGCCTGGATCCCAGTTGGACAGGGACGCTCCTGCTTCCTTCCAGGAACTCACAGGAAATGGGTTCTCCTTGAAAATGCGTTTTCTTCTGGTTATATAAGACATGCTCTACTATTTCCCACACGGGCCACCCCTGAGCCTATTCCGGTCCCTCCTTCTAGCCTGAATCCCCTCCCCTGTTCATGTACCCGGCGAACTCCTCTTCATTCTTCATGGCTCCAGCTCTGGGACTCCCTGCTCCCCACCCCTCCACCCCTCTACCCCTCCACCCCTCTACCCCTCTACCCCTCCACCCCTCCACCCCTCCACCCCTCCACCCCTGCCCTCAGACCCAGCTCCTCCGCCCCCGGGCTTTGCCTGGGCCCTCCTGCCCTCCAGCTCAGTCTTGCCCACAAGGGGATGGCGGCAGGCATCTGTGTCCTGCTCTGTCCCCTCCCTAGACTAGGAGCGCCCCCAGGGGCCAGGCATCACCAGCATGGGGTGGGCACAGAAGGGTGAGCTGGGCGGTTTTGTTGACGTAGGAAGTGGATGAAGGAGTTGAGATGCCAAGCCCAGAAGGGCCACCACAGGGGCCCAGACCACTCTCTGCAGGACTATTTTGGGGGTCTGGGGTTCGGAAAAGAACCTGGGGCTAAGGTAGGGGCCTTAGTGGGGGAGCTAACTCCTCCCCTGACCCATCTGCTGGAATGAATATTCTATGAGATGCTGAGCTCCCCATCTCAAGGGTCAATCCATGGACTAGATCAAACATCTAGCAAACTCATTAGTCACCAGAGCCAAATATAAACAGTACAATGATTGAAATTTCTTTCTTTTTAAAAAAAATATATTTTATTGTTTTTTTACAGCGAGGGAGAGAGAGGGATAGAGAGTTAGAAACATCGATGAGAGAGAAACATCAATCAGCTGCCTCCTGCACACCCCCTACTGGGGATGTGCCCGCAACCAAGGTACATGCCCTTGACCGGAATCGAACCCGGGACCCCTGAGTCCAAAAGATGACGCTCTATCCACTGAGCCAAACTGGTCCCGGCTGAAATTTCTTTTGAGAGCCAAATTTTTTAAACTTAAATTTCTTCTAACGTCAGTTCTTCAAAATAGACTCGCCCAGGCCGTGGTATTTTGTGGAAGAGCTACACTCAAGGAGCCAAAGAGCCGCGTTTGGCTCGAGAGCCGCAGTTTGCCGGCCACGGGACTGGACACACATTTTGCTGGGCAGGAAGTCCAGCGCCTACTTACTCTGCTGATACCGCAGCCCCTGGCCTGCGGCAGACGGAGAGGAGAGGGAGCAGCAATGGTGAGAACACAGGCTGGGGGGGGACGAGGAGAGTGGGGATGAGAGGAAGGCACATTTACGGAGCTCCTACTGTGTGCCAATCCCTTTCTGCAGGCCCCGTGTCTTCAAAGGAACCCTCTCAGCCAGGAGGAAGTGGGGTCCCGGCTTCCGGGTCCTTCTGCTGTCCTCCAGACACATGGCAGGACCAGCCCCAGGCGTCCCGGTCCCCGGGGGCAGGACAGTCGAAGAGACCATTCCCATGGCCTTGCAGGGGGCAGCCACCCAGTTCCCAAATGGTGGGGGCAGGGGACGCTCGAACCCCTCCCCCCCCCGCCCTGCTGGCTGCCTTGGCTGGCGACCGCATTTCTCCTCCATGAGTCAGTCCCCAGGGATTGGGGACCTGGGGCCAGACCCATAGATACACAGCTGCTGGGCTCAGGCCTGCTGACCAGAACCTGAGAACATGCCCTTGGCTTCTCTGCTGGGACCACAGTCCCGCCCTCTGCCTGGAAGCAGAGCCGGGGCCAGGCCTGGCTGCCCAGGCAGTGAGCCGTGCCAGACCCAGCAGTGGTGAGGGTGGGGGGTCCTTGGCAAGGGTGGGATGGCTGGACCCCCGGGGCTGCGGCTGCAGACCCAGCCAGGTCTCCTGGCCACTGCCTTCCTCTCAGGCTCCAACCCTCCAAGGCTCCCCCCTGCCCAGAGCGACGCCCTTCCCCCCTCCCAGCTTCACCTCCCTGTCTCCCAGCCTGTCTCATCTTTGCCCAGGCTGTGCCCACTGCACACGCTCCCTTCTCGTACCCAGAAGACTCCTTTCACCCGACCTCGCACTCTGACCCTGCAGCTCTTCCTCCTTCAGTTATTCCGCAAACATTGACTGAGTCCCTACTTGGTGGGAAGCCCTATAATATATAGGTGGAGCTGAAACCGGTTCGGCTCAGTGGATAGAGCGTCCATCTGCAGATTGAAAGATCCCAGGTTCGATCCCGGTCAAGGGCATGTGCCTTGGTTGCAGGCACATCCCCACTGGGGGTTATGCAGGAGGCAGCTGGTCGATGTTTCTCTCTCATCGATGTTTCTAGCTCTCTATCCCTCTCCCTTCCTCTCTATAAAAAATCAATTAAAATATATATATATGGAGAGGACCAACACGGAGCAAGCTTCTTCTACAAGAAACAAGACTGCCAACAGCCGGGCTGGTGGTGCTCAGGAGTTGAGCACTGACCTATGAACCAGAAGGTCAGGGTCAGGGCACATGCTCAGATTGCACTGCAGGGGATTGCAGGCTCTATCCTCCATGGGGGGGGGGGGGGCGTGTGGGAGGCAGCCGATCAATGATTCTCTTCCATCATTGATATTCCTATGCCTCTCTCCTTCTCCCTTCCTCTCTCTGAAATCAATAAAAACGTTTAAAAAAGAAAGACTGCAAACAAATAAAAACCACCAGGGAGGAAGAGATTTCGGTGCTGGGGAGGAGAGGCCTGTCCTTGCGGATGAGTGAATGAGAACTGAGACCTGAGGAGAAAAAGCCAGCGAGGCAAACAGCTAAAGGAAGGGTGTTCCAGGCTGAGAGAAACACATTGCCAAGGCCAGAGGGGGAAGGCCAGGTGGATGAGAGGAACATCGAGGAGGCCAGGCTGCTGGGCACAAAGAGAGCAAGAGGGGAGGAGGCCCAGGATGGGGGCCAAGTCCCGAGGGGCTGAGAAGTCTGGGATCCTGTCCCAAGCACAGCGGATGCCGCTGGAGGGTTTAGCCAAGCGAAGCTGGCCTGGGGGTTGGAAGAGATCACCCCGGAAGCCCTGCCCTGTCTCCCCCACGGAGCCTTCCTGCAGCTACACAGCTACACGCCGTCCCACCCCGCCATGCCATCCCGCCCGGCTCCCACAGGAGGCTCTATGCGCTGCGGGCATCTGCCTCACTCACGGACGAATTTCCAACATCTAGCCCGGAGCCGGATACACAACGGGTGAGAAAACTTATCAGTCGTCAAAGGAATGTGCTCCGTATGTCCTGGAGCAAGGCAGGGCCCAGGGGCGGGAACCCGAACACGCCCAGCGCCAGCTTAGACAGGTCCCTGTCTGGACGCCGACACCTCCAGCCCCCCGTTAGATCAGGACCGAGGCGGGAGAAGGGCGGGAGGCCTGGGGGCTTCCTGGAGGAGGAGGGCGTGTGAGAGCGGCATGTGGAGGAACAGAGAGTTAGGAGAAGGGAGTTCACTCCCGTTGGAGCAGGGGCTGGGCACCATGAGAGGGCAGGGCACTCCCCGCCCCTTCGGGGGGCTGTGGCTCCCTTGCCTCGGGGCCCTCCATTGGGTGGGACCCTGGAAGCCCTGCCCAGTGGGTGTCCTGGCCTCCTGGGCCCTGGGCTCAGACCACCCAACCTGCTACGGCCATGACCTCACCCGGGACCTTTTCACCCCCCGGCTCCTCCCTGAACCATGAGGATCTGATGTCCTCTACCTTTCTCCCCGGCCTGCCTGGCTCCTGAAGCTCGTCTTCCTTCCCCAGGGCGTGTCGCTGGTCCTCCCCACCTTCCCTCTTGCTTCAGAGAAGGGGAGCACCTCCCCACAGCCCCTCCACCCTCAGGACTTCTCACTCCCTCCTCCCTCGGCCATCGGTTGAGGTTTCTTCTGTGAAAAAGTAAAATTCACAACGCACACGCGTCTCCCATCCCTCACCCAGCCTCCAAGCTCCTGTCTCTGTCCCCACGGGCTTCCTTCTTCCCCTTTGCCCTCCGCCCGCTGGGCCCCGAGGGGCTGGCCTCTCCCGCCTTGTCCTCTGGCTCCCAGGCTTGGCCAGCAGGAGGGACTGGCAGAAGCAGCAGCCAGAAGGAAGAACGGGATACCAGTTCTCCTGCACCCCTCTTTGTAAGGTCACCTCAGTGGCCTGAGTCCTTTGACCAGAGGCCCTGCCCACACATCTCTCGCTGGGTCAACCTCCTTTCTTCCTCGCGCCCAGGCAGGGAGACCTGGAGGCGGCTTTGGCTCTCGCCCCGTTGGTTTTCCCAGGCCCTGCCGGGCATATGGTCCCCGGAGCACACCCTACTGAAAGTATCCTATTTGAATGTGCCGGCTGTTCCCTCCCCATGGGGCCCCGCGCTCTCTCCCTGTTCCTGCCTGCCCTCGGTCCTCAGCTCCCTCAAAACCCATCACTCCAGGGTTTCCTCCCTCAGATTTACAGGGCTCAGGCCTCTGGGTCTCTCAGCACCTTCAGAAACCAGGAACCTGCCCTTCCTCCCCTCCTTCTTCCCCTACGGTGACACCCAGAGCCCCCTCCCCCTTCCTCTGCCGCCTCTCTCCTGTGCCTGCCCCTTAGGTGTCGGGGGACCCCGGGCCCTGGCTGCAGTCTTGCTCTCCACTCTGTTCTGGGGAGACTTCACCCTCTCTCCCAGTGCCCGTGCCTTCCGATGCGCTGGGCTCTCTTTATCTTTAACCCATTAAATGTGTCCAGGTCCCTGCCCCAGGGGTCCAGCCCCCCAAGTCATGTTTTAGACACACAGATCTATTCCGGGACCCTTTCCTGCGTGCCCCCATCGCGCTGGGGACCAACTGCATGTCTTCCCACCCCAAACTTTCCTCGTGGTCTCACGGAAGTGCTAAGAGCACCCCCTTAGAGGGTCAGCGCCAAAGCCACCTCCTCCGGGGAGCCTTCCCTGTCCTCCTCCTCCTGGGTAATGCCCCTCCGCAGTTCTTCAACTGCCGCGGCCTGACCACCCCGGGCTGAGAGCCGCGGCGCCCGGCTCCGACCCCGCCCACCCCTGTTGCGGGGCCAGCGGCTTAGAACGGGTGGAGGAATCCGATGAATGAGTGCAAGATGGAAGGGGTCTGCAGGCTAGAGCTCTGGGCTGGGAGACGGAGAGGCCGAGCGTGGGAGGGCCCGAGGCCCGGCGAGCCCCCGCACCCCGGCTCCCGCCGAGCCTCCGGCCCGGAGACGCGCCAGGACTGGCTGAGGCTGGAGGGGCGGGCTCCGGCCGGGCCGCACGCCGCTATTGGCTGGTCGCCCCGGACTCTGCCCAATCCCCGCGGTCCTTTCCCCCTGCAGCCGCGGAGGCGGCGGCCCGCGCCTTCTCGTTACCCTGGCAACCGTCAGCGGACACTGTTGCTCCGGCAACTGTCGGAGGCCTCCAGTCAGCCTCCGCTGGGGCCCCTCCGGTCACCCAGGCAACTGCTACCCGTTCTGCTCCACCATCAGCCCTTCCCCCGTCACTCCGGCAACTGTCGCCAGACCCGCCGCCCCTTTGACACGGTCCCGCTCCGGCTGCAAGCCTCCCCGCCCAGACACCCCCCCCCCCAGGTTGTTCCTCCGTTCATCTCTGGGCTCCTAGGGGGCACCGCTCCCCCCTGGGGCGGTGTGTGTGAGTGTGTGTGTGTGTGTGTGTGTGTGTGTGTGTGTGTGTCCCAGTTCGGGTCTCTGCCTCGGGCAGAGGCCGCGAGCCTTGCGCGCACTCTTGCGTGGGACTGACTGTCCAGCTTTTCAAAATGCAGGCCATGTCCCTCCTCCCCTGCCGAAGCCCCCAACCTCACTCTCCTTGAGAATCAAGTCCAAACTCACGGGCCGGGCTGCCTCCTCCCTTGCTCTGGCGCGGCAGGGACTCATCTCATCCTTGTTACTCCAGTAGCCGGAGCTTATGCCAGCCTCCCAGGGCGGGATTTACTGCTCCCCACGCTCCAAGAAAAGTGCGCCCCACAGCGAGGGAAGCCTTTCTGTACCCCCTCTCACGCCCAATCGCTCTGATACTTCTCTGTTGACGCCAGAATGAGCCGTGTTGTTGTTCACGCTATTCCCCCAGGAGAACAGTGCCTAACACAGAATGAATGAAAGTGTGATAGGCAGCTAGACAGACGTGAGCAGAGCAAGGACGATGGGCCAGGCACAGAAACTGAAGGTCACTGGGGCAGAAAGCCCTGGGTGCCTAGCCAAGGACGGTTGTAGGGTGGGACCTCCTCCCAGGGTGACCTTCCTCCCCTAGCGCGTTGCTGCTCCTGTGGTTTGGGTTTGGACCCCCTGACCTTTCCTCTCTAGAGGCCTCCGTTGTGTTCCAGCTCCAGGCCCAGAAAAGCAGCCAAACCAGACAAGTGACACCACCGCTGACCTCAGGACCAGCTGCCTTGAACAATGACCCCTGCCCTGGCGTTGACCCACCCATCAGTGGAGACCCGGGCCCTGAGAGGACACACCTGGAAAGCTGCTGAGTATTCTACTGAGATGTGTGTCATCCTGGCCTTTCTTTCTCTTTCTTTCTTTCTTTCTTTCTTTCTTTCTTTCTTTCTTTCTTTCTTCTTTTAATCCTCATTTGGCAATATTTTTTCATTGATTTTAAGAGACAGAGAGACATTGATCGGTTGCCTCCCTCACTCACCCCACCAGGGCTGGGGATTGACCCTGCAACTGGCATACATGTCCTTGACTAGAATCAAACACAGGACCCTTCAGTCCGCACTATCCATTGAGCCAAACCGGCTAGGGCTTCTTGCTTCTTTCTTTTTTTCCACTTCCATTTCCTTCTTGCGTATTTCTCCTCCAACGTCTTTCCCCCCATAATCTGTATGTCCCTTTCTATACCATTCTTCTTCAACTTACACAGGCCCCCTGCAACTTGCACAAACCTTCTGCCACTCACATGAACCCTTTGTGACTTTCCTAATTCCTCTGTTTATTTTTTCTTAAATTATTCAGAAATAACCAATTTTAGAACAGTCTACTTCCAATTCTAGATTACCGAAACCGTGTCATTTTCCTTTTGACTTAATTAGAATTCTCAGATCTTAGAAGCTTAATTTTTAGTGACAACTAAAAGCAAGCAATTACTATTCTTAAGATTGGCAAGTTTATGAACACATTTCGTGACTTTCAGAAGCAGGCTCCCCCCACCCCCACCACCCCCACCCCTGCTGGGAAATACACTTACATGTTTAAGAGGCAAAACAGAGATAACATAGCATTGACCACTGCTGGGAGGCTGGAGAAAGCAGGGGGTGGGAGAGGTAGCAGGCCTGCAGCTTGCTGGCTTGCTCCTGGGGCTGCAGCAGCTCCGGGGCTTCCGGAGATGAGTTTAAAAGCACTATTTCCCCCTTTATATTGAGGAGGGGCACTGGCCCCCGCCTGGTGATATTAACTGTTCCCAGGACCACAGTAGCTCCTGGGCCTCCAGGAGAAGTATTTAGAGTGTTTAAAATTTTATTTCATCACATTTTTTCTTTTATTCTCTGGCAAGGCATTGAGACCTTTCTCTCCCCCCCCCCACACACACACTCTTTGCATTGTCAATATATTTATTCTTTAAAATATATTTTTATTGATTTCAGAGAGGCAGGGAGAGGGAGAGAGAGATAGAAACATCAATGATGAGAGAGAATCATTGATCGGCTGCCTCCTGCATTCCTCACACTGGGGATGGAGCCCACAACCTGGGCATGTGCCCTGGCCAGGAATCAAACCATGACCTCCTAGGTCGATAGGCTCATGGGTTCATAGGTTGATGCTCAACCACTGAGCTACGCCAGCCGGACTGAGTCGTCAATTTATATCTGAGTAGAAATCTTATGATGTAGCAATAGGAAAGCTTGCACGTAAGAGATCTTATCCTATTTACCAGACCTTTGGAAAAACAACTCCAATTGCAAAATAGCAATAACAATTAGATAAACAGAAAGGAGCGAGCAACGAGATAGCAATGTGATTCCTATGCAAATTCCGCCGATCAACAATATTCCAAATTAAAAAACATCCGTTAAGCCCTGCTGGCATGGCTCAGTGTTTGAGCAACAGCCTATGAACCAGGAGGTCACGGTTCAATTCCCGGCCAGGACACATGCCCAGGTTGTGAGCTCAATCCACTGTAGCCGACGGAATCTGTTAAGACAATCTACAGATATAAGCAATAAGAAAAGCAAAACAATACCCCCAAACCCAAATAACCAAAATCAAAAAAGCCCTCCAACCAAATCCCACACCTGGGAACTGGAATTTCTCTTAGTCCCTGAGCCATGCCGGCTGCCAAACAGCCCCTATTGATTCCTGTGGAATCCCAAAACAAACGCCAGATGGAGGGAAAGGGCTCCTGGTCATGCACACCAAACACTACCCAGGTTTGGAGTCCAACCACTCCCCAAAGACCTGCTGCTTTCACCAGCTCGGCGTAGCATGTGGCCAGAGCTGAGGAAGAGTGAAGGACAGACCCCAAGTACAATCACTTGGCAGCTGTTAGGGACCCCCACGTTCTCTCACCAGGTCAGTCAGCCACAGGCAGCCTGGGGAACCCCCTCCAAAGTCCAGGGACTTACTGAGGGGGCTCCCACTACCTCCTGGCTGGCTCACCAAAATTGTAACTGGAACACAAGGTCAGTGCCGGCCACCACAAACCCAGACTCATCAGGCCGATGCTGGTGAAAAAGGAAAGGGGGTTTATTCAAGTGCCGTTCACCTGAGGAGATGGCGGACTCTTGTCACAAAGCCGATCTCAACCTCTCAGTGCAGACAGAGGTTTTTATGAGGAGGGAGAGGCAAAGCAGAACAAAGAAATCAAAGGAAGGGGGTTGAAAAAATCTCTAAGTGGATGAAACTGGTTTAGCTCAGTGGATAGAGCGTCTGCCTG
Source organism: Vespertilio murinus (assembly GCA_963924515.1). Taxonomy (NCBI): domain Eukaryota; kingdom Metazoa; phylum Chordata; class Mammalia; order Chiroptera; family Vespertilionidae; genus Vespertilio; species Vespertilio murinus. The sequence goes on from OZ004708.1 coordinate 88,321,404, forward strand.
CAGACTGAGGGGTACTGGGTTCGATTCCGGTCAAGGGCATATACACACTTGGTTGCAGGCACATCCCCAGTAGGGGGTGTGCAAGAGGCAGCTGATCAATGATTCTCTCTCATCGATGTTTCTAACTTTCTATCCCTCTCTCTTCCTCTCTGTAAAAAAAATCAATAAAATATTTTTTTTTAAAAAAAAGAAAAGATCTCTATGTGCAGGCCAGCACAGTCCATTCTAAGAAGGACCTCAAAAATGGTCAAATGATAGTCTAGTCACTAGACTCGTGTGTGTGTCACCCTGGTCTTGGTCCCGGTTCTTTTTCATCCTGGTTCTGTGTTTGAAGGTCAGCAAATCTCCTGGAACTGGGATGACTGAAGGTCGGAGTCTGTATCTTCTGACATTCATTCCTAGGATTCTTAAGCAGATACGCTGTTTTAATTGCAAGCTACATATTAGAGCCAGCACTTATAGAAGCAATGTCAAAGGAGTAGTGGGATCAGATACAGTTTTCTGCTGTTACACTTCCTTTGCCTCTGTAACTTGTTTCCTAAGCCCATGTCTTCTACGGATTGCTTCTCCCACCGCTGTTGTTTTATAAATAAATGTTCTCTTATAGTTTGAGTCTTCTCTCTGAACTCTTTCCTGGGCGGGACTCAAGTACCGAGGTTGCTGAACCCATGGGTGTAACCCCCGGTGTGGCTCCTGCCAGCCACATTATGGTGCCAGGACTCCCACCGTGTGGCAGGATTCCAGAGACGCTCCCCCAGGACCACCTTGCAGACCTGGACCAGCACTAGGTACCAGCAGGGACCCATGGGCCCTACCAGCTCATTTTGCATCAGGTGGACTTGGGTGAGTTTCTTGGAATTCGGGAACTCTTTAAGATAAGAGACTGGCTTCCTTTGAGCTGTTTCATTTTGAAAGACTCAGGTTTTGAGCTAAGGGTTAAGAGTTGAGAGACCCTAGGCTACAGATAAGCATCAAAGGAAGAGAAAAAGTGGATGGCTGCCTTTTAACTCTTCAACTGGAATTGCTTTCCGGGGGTCTGACAAAACCTTTTGCTGGATAAAGGAGAGCCTAAACGCACACAATGAGGGACACCCAGAGCTTCCAGTCTTCCTAGAGAAGGTCAACAGGCCCAGCTGACATAGAGAGATCACCAGGAATCTTCCCTGATTCCTTGGGGGGTCTCCTGGTTTTAAAAACACAACTCTGCATACTCCATAGGGTCCCTGAAGCTGGGGTGTGAGACCACTCTCACCTCCTCTACACTCTTCTTTTTTTTAAAATATATTTTATTGATATTTTACAGAGAGGAAGGGAGAGAGATAGAGAGCTAGAAACGTCGACCAGCTGCCTCTTGCACACCCCCTACCAGGGAATGTGCCCGCAACCAAGGTACATGCCCTTGACCGGAATTGAACCCGGGACCTTTCAGTCCGCAGACCCACGCTCTACCACTGAGCCAAACCAGTTTTGGCTCCTCTACACTCTTCTGATCATCTTTATTTCCAACTTCTATGTGTTAGAGAGTGAGAATTTTTGAGCATGCTTATGCCCCAGATAGAGTTGTCAGTGCTGACACCAGGCCAGGCCTTGAGATAGGGTCTCATGGCCCCTTCCCAGCACGTAGGCCTTCTTTCATAGATCACTGTCAGCTGTCTGAAGAACAGGATTACCCTGTGAATAACACGGTCGGCAATGGCATGATCCTGACGTAGCTTAGGAAAAACTGTTTTGTCTTGGGTTGCTTGCTCTGCAAAAACAGGGTGTAGTTAATGTGCTTAAAAGTGGTCCTGCACAAAGAACCCCCTGCGTGGAGAAAGGCAGAGCAGTCGCTGGCCGGCCGGCTAATAAAGGCTCCCTAAATTTTAATTTGGTCTGGACCCCAGTGGTCGTTCAGTCGACATTGCTCCACAAAATATGAAAGCTTCGGGGATAACTTAAAAGGAGCTCTCCTTTCTCTCTGAGGGATGGCTGCTCTTTCTCCTAGACCTCCTAAGGGGACCAGGGTTTGGGGGATCAGGAAAGGCAGGACAACAGATCACTGGCCCGACACCTGGAGACTAGAGTTGTAGGCCGAGTTTTCCGCCGAAGGTCATGGAGATATCAGGCACTCCTGTTGTGGACAGACGCAAGAGGGGAGACCTCTGGGGAGGCTGGCAAAGTCAAAGGCAGACAAGCAGGGATGCCTCGCTTGGGACTGGCTTCGTGTAGAGTGAAGTCCAGCAGTCTGGGCAGAGTGAGTCCATCCGTACAGTGCCCAGCCACCACTGTACCCACTGTTGGTAAGTCTGCCCTCAGAGCTTGGGGTAAGACGCTACAGCTGGGTGGCAGCCAGGTGGCAGGAAATGCCCGTGGGATGGAATCCACCTGTCTGAGCAGAAGAACTCCTCCTCCCCATGCTGGCCATCAGGGAGGTCGCTGTTAGGTCTACCCTCAGGGTCCAGGGTATGCACTCCGCAGCCCAGGCGTGTCCCCGGGTGATAGGGAACCTATGCTATTGTGGATCTGACCACAGGACAGCCCAGAGACCAGTAGGAATGCCTCTAACTCTCAGCTGGGAGTTTACCTGATTCTTCACAGATGGGGAACCTGTCCACAGTGCCTCAAGATAAGCCCTTCGGGAAGCTTATTCGCCAACTGGGAAAAATCTGACCCGAAGTCCCTCAAGCTTCCTTATAACATAGCCTGGCTCCAATATAAAGTAGCAATGGAGAAATTTAGCCGGTCGCTGAGGACCAAGAAGAAAGGTTCCCTGACCGGGAATCGAACCCGGGCCGCGGCGGTGAGAGCGCCGAATCCTAACCACTAGACCACCAGGGAGCGGTGGGTAAAGCGCCTCGCCTGCGCCTCCTGCTCACGTACCTCCGTGGCCTTCGGGGCGCCTCTGCCTTTCCCAGGGCAGCCGCCCTCGCCCGGCCCTTGGTGCCCGCCCCCTCCCGCCGGCCGCACCCTCAGCAGTTGCCAGCCCCGCTCCCACGCTCGCCCTGCAGGAGGCCCGCGACCCGGGTGCGGCCCCAGGTCCCGCACTCAGCTGCGGGCGGGAACGGAGCCGGGGAATACAGGCAGCTGGGCTCACCCCGGCGCCACCGCCTTCCCTGTGGGTAACGGCTCCCGCCGGCTCCGGCCCTCGACGCCCTCCCTCCCTCCCTCCCTCCCTCCCTCCCGCAGGCGCTCCGGGGCGACCCGGCCTTTCTAAGAGCAGGGCCCGAGGCTCGCGCTCGGAGTCGCCCGCCGCCTGCCGCGCCGGCCCGCACTGCGCTCTCCTCGCCGGCCCGGCCGCCTCCGGGCCCCTCGCTGCCCGGCCGCCCCTGGTCCTGGGCTCCTCGCCGCGGCGCCTCCAGCGCCCTGGTTCCCAAAGCCCTTCTCCGCGGGTGACACCGCCCGCAGCGGCACCGACGGGGCTCCCCGCCGGTCCCCAGCGGCCCAGCGGCGCTCACGTCGCCAGTGCGTTCCCGCCGCACTGACGGCGCCGTCGGCAGGAGCTGCGGCGGCGGGAGGCCGGGCTGGGAGCGGGCGGCGAACCGAGGGTGTAAGGTGGGGGCCAGAGTTCGCAGGGTCCCAAGGGTGCCAGTCAGGAGGCGGCGGAAAGGCGGGAAAAGGGTGCGGTGGATAGGGGGTTGCTGGGCCCCAAGCTGGGCAGAGGGCGGAGAAGTGAGCGCAAAAAGTTGCACAACCTCCCCGTCGGGGAATCGAACCCCGGTCTCCCGCGTGACAGGCGGGGATACTCACCACTATACTAACGAGGACGGGTCGGGTTCCTCCCAGAGACTTTCCTGTGGTAAGGCTCACGCCCACCCCAGCCCTCCACGCCCTGCTGGTGTGGAAGCTCCACCTGAATACCTGCGGCTCCCAATGAAGTGAGCGCAGCCTGTCCCCGCCCAACACCCACACGGAGGCACTGAACCCCACGAGTGCGCGCTGCCCGTGGCCCCCAACGTGGGGCTGCGCCAGGAGGAAGCCCAAGAAGGCGAATGAGGCCCCGAAGCCGAGCCGGTTGGCGCGCGGCGTGGCCGGGCCCAGGAAGGGAGAGAGGCCGCAGCGTTGGTGGCTGCCAGCTACGTGCGGCGCCACCCGTGCTCCTTCGTAGTGAATGGCGTGGCTCAAACGGTATCTGGTTGATGAAGAGAGACCACGGGGGTGTCGGGCGTGGAGGTGCAAGAAGTATGGCGGAAGGAGTCCGCAGGTGCACGGGAACAGAGCAGTGGGACCAAAAGTGAGACTTACTGCATGGGCCAGGAATCGAACCCGGGCCTCCCGCGTGGCAGGCGAGAATTCTACCACTGAACCACCCATGCGCCAGTGAAGGTAGTGTCTGGCCCCCACACTAACATCTGTTTCTTTTGAGCAGGCGGCACCCCTGGCCTAAAACCGAGGCTGTAGGCACGTCTGTGACCCTTGTGCGCGGCGCAGAGCCAACCAAGAACCAAGAGACCGAGGCGGACTCTGCCGGCCGATGCTGCGTGCTCTCAGCGGTCCAGGCTGCCGCGACGGTCAGTGTCACCAGGGGAGGCCAGGAGCGGGACCAAGCTGGCCAGTCGGCTGTCCTTGCTCCCCGTTAGCGGGGCGTCCATTGGGCACCCCGACAGCCGCCTGACCGGAAAGACGTAGCGGGGAGGCCACAGAGGTTCACAGTTGGGTGTCAGCCATGTGAGCGCCGACATGGCAAAGTGTGCCGTCAGGATGGCCGAGCGGTCTAAGGCGCTGCGTTCAGGTCGCAGTCTCCCCTGGAGGCGTGGGTTCGAATCCCACTCCTGACAGCTGCTTGTACTTTTGCTCGAGCTCCCACCCCCGCTGCATTACATCCATCGCAGCTTTTTCCTTCCTTGCAGCCGGTTCCTGACTAGCACCCTTGGGGCCCTGCAAACTCTGGCCTCACACCCTAGGTACATCGCCCACTCCCAACCCGCACCACAAATAGGCAGAAAACCCAGACGCCGTGGGCGCCCACCGATTCCCTCCACACGTCACCGGCCGGGGCTGGGATCTGAGCGCGGGCCAGGCTTGGTCCCGCTCCTGGCCTCCTCCGGTGACACTGACAGTCGCGGCAGCCTGGACCGCTGAGAGCACACAGCATCGGCCGGCAGAGTCTGCCGCCTCGGTCTCTTGGTTCTTGGTTGGCTCTGTGCCGCGCGCAAGAGTCACAGACATGCCTACAGCCTCGGTTTTAGGTCAGGGCTGCCGCCTGCTCAACAGAAACAGATGTTAGTGTAGGGGCGAGACACTACCTCCGCCGGTGCATGGGTGGTTCAGTGGTAGAATTCTCGCCTGCCACGCGGGAGGCCCGGGTTCGATTCCCGGCCCATGCAGTAAGTTCCACTTTTGGTCCGCTGCTCTGTTCCCGTGCACTTGCGGACTCCTTCCGCCATACTTCTTGCACCTCCACGCCCGACACCCCCCTGGTCTCTCTCCATCAACCAGGTGCCGTTTGAGCCACGCCATTCACTACGAAGGTCACGCGTGGCGCCGCACAGAGCTGGCACCTGCGCACTCCCCCTGACCACCTTTCATCACGCTCCAGCTCCGTCCCACCCTACGCCGGCGAAGTTACCCCGAGCCCCTCTGAGGAGATGGAGACCCGTATCCTCCTGTGAGATCACAAGTCACCATGGCGCTCAAGGTGGTGGAAAATAACTCCAGTCCCATCTCACAGCATTCATTCCCCACGTCCCCTTCCCGAACACTGGGCCGCTGCTCCGCCATCAACACCCAGCGGGCAGGCAGCCAGGTTGCATCAACTGGGCCGCGTGCCGGAGAGGCCGAAGGAAATTTCCCCGACCGGGAACCAATCAAACCCGGGCCGCGGCGCTGAGGGCGCCGAACCCTGACCACCAGGCCGCCAGGGAGCGGCACACTGGGACGTGAGCAACGTCTCTTGTATTAAAGCTCTCCTGGGCCACTTACGTGGAGCTTCCACCGTTCCAGTTTTCCTTGCTTTTCCAAGTACAGACGCCCTCTCTCCCCTGCCCGACGGGCCCTTGCCCACTCCTGCCTGCGCACCGTCAGAACACTGCCCGCCTCCTCCTGGCACCGACGTGGCCCAGGCGCGGGCCGGCGTCCAGCACCGCTCGCAGGTGCACGGGGCAAAGAACCGCGACGCCGCGGTGGCCGGCAATGGAGGCCAGGTCAGCTGCCAGTGAGCGAGGCTCGCCGCTGTCCCCCCGACGCTGCGGCAGACAAACCGCAGCCAGCCCTGTTTTGCCATTCCCGAGGGAGGTGAGTGGAGGATGAAGCCTCCTTAGGTCAATGTCTCTTTTCCATACACGCACGTCTTCACGGCTCTCAGAATGACTCAGCCATGGACTGCCTAGAAAGCTACATCTCTCTGGAGTTGCTACAGAGCCCAAAAGGAAAATAAGCCCAAATGGAAAGAAACATTCCAAAGATGGATGAATGAAATTGTCAGCCCTTTACCAACATTTGCCAAACCTTGAGATACTAACAAACAAACAAGCAAACAAACAAACAAAAAAACACTGTCCTTGTTTTATAAATGAAGTCTTTACGGTGCAAAGCCCACCAAATCTTATCTTAGACATCTTTTAAAATGCACATTTCTAAAGCTGGTTATTTCTGAATGGGTAAGGTTTATGAAAGTTGTAAAAAGGTTTGTGAAAGTTTGAGAAAGGTTTATTAAAAAATCTTAAAAGGAAATTATAGAAGTAATCAATCAAATATATTAAAATAAAAAGAAATAAAATGCACATTTCTGGGAGGTAATTATTTTTTAAAAAAATATGTTTTATTGGTTTCAAAGATGAAGGAATAGGAAGAGAGAAATAGAAACACCAATATGAGAGACAATCATAGATTGGCTGCCTCCTGCACACCCCCCAGTGGGGATCAAGCCCAAAACCGGAGCATCTGCCCTGACTGGGAATTGAACTGTGACCTCTTGGTTTATAGGTTGGTGCTCAGCCACTGAGCCACACCTGCCCAGCTGGGAGGTAATCTTATTGGAAAAAAACCTTAGTCACTTAAGCAGATCAATTAACTCATCTCAGCTGTAACACATTGCTTGCTAGACAAGTCTTAATTAAGTTCACCTACTTTTGGCCCTTTATTATAAAAAAATAGAGGCTCAGTACATGAAATCAGGTTCCCTGCCTTACCCCCTCCTTCTTCCCTCGCTGCCTGTCTGCTGCCACCCACCCCCAGTTCCCTGTCCCAGCATGGGGCCTGGCCCTGATTGAGTGATCAGGACTTGCCAGCTGCAGGGAGGGACCAGGAGAGGGGCCAGCAGGCCCCATCCGCAATCGGAGCCTGTGGTTTGGGGGAAGCACCGCATTGAGCGTCTGCCCCCTGGTGGTCAGTGTATATCATAGCAACCGGTTGTTCCATCCTAACAGCCTCTTAGACTTTTATATAGAGAGAGCCTTAAAAATGAATTTGGAGCTGTTAATGTCTTATATTTTTAAAAATATATTTTTATTGATTTTTTACAGAGAGGAAGAGAGGATAAAGAGTCAGAAACATTGATGAGAGAGAAACATCAATCAGCTGCCTCCTGCACACCCCGCAACCAAGGTACATGCCCTTGACCAGAATCAAATCTGGGACCCTTGAGTCTGCAGGCTCTATCCACTGAGCAAAACTGGCTAGGGCCAATTGCTTACTTTTTAGTAGTCACTAAAAATTAAGGTTTCCCAAGAATTAAGAATTCTAATTAAATTGGGGGGAAAATTTATGATCTTGGTGACAGAAGGTAAAAAGCAGGGGTGGGGAACATCCAGCTCCCAGGCCATATAAAGTCCAAGAAATCATTTGATCTGGCCCTGCCAAGACATTAGGGTGAGTTAATTGTTTGACCAAATATAGCAGGCTAATTTTTAAACTGATAATTTTGTATGGCCCATGAAGAATGTTATAAATATCCAAATGGCCCTTGGCAGAAAAAAAGATTTCCCAACTTTGATAAAAAGTATGGAGATTATATATATATATATATATATATATATATATATATATATATATATATTTAACTTTTTTTTAAAAGAGAGAGCCTGGCTTGTGTGGCTCAGTGGTTGAGTATCAACCTATGAACCAGAAGATCACAGTTCAATTCCCAGTCAGAGCACATGCTGGGGTTACAGACTCAATCCCGACTAGGGGGCATGTAGGAGGCAGTCGATTGATGATTCTCTCTCATCATTTTATCTCTCTCTTCCTCTCCCAAGTCAGTAAAATAATAATAATAATAATAATAATAATAATAAATAATAAATAATAAAAAAGTGAGTTGTTCTAAAGCTGGTTATTTCTGAATGGGTAAGGTTTATGAAAGTTGTAAAAAGGTTTGTGAAAGTTTGAGAAAGGTTTATTAAAAAATCTTAAAAGGAAATTATAGAAGTAAGCTAAATAATGCATTCAATTAAATACATAAATTTAAAAATCAAAAGCAAACTAATACAGAGTTAGAATTTGATTCTTTTTTTTAAAGATATATTTTATTGATTTCCCACATAGAGGAAGGGAGGGGAGGGGGATAGAGAGCTAGAAACATGGATGAGAGAGAAAGATCGACCAGCTGCCTCCTGCACACCCCCTACCGGGGATGTGCCCGCACCAATGCACATGCCCTTGACCGGAATCGAACCTGGGACCTTCCAGTCCACAGACCGACGCTCTATCCACTGAGCCAAACCGGTTTCGGCAGAATTTCATTCTTTTTCCAGATTTTGGAAACGGAAGTACTATTTTCATGGCAGTGTGTGTGTGTGTGTGTGTGTGTGTGTGTGTGTGTGTGTGTGTTTGCATGATTTCAGTAAGCCCAGTTTCCAATTGTGGTTTTATTAACCAAGACTCTGACTGGAGTGTCATGCGGGAGAGACACGCCTGGACTCTGGATGTCGCCAGGAAGCCTGAAGGAGCACAGATGGGCTCTGGAGCCAATAAGCCCCTTGGAGAAACGGTCGGGCAGTCTTTCCAGGTAAGTAACCAAGGTTGCCTTCCTGAGAGATGGCCAGGACGGAACCTCAGGAACCTGAGGAAGTCACCCAAGCCTATACATATTGCAGACAAACCTGATGGCAACTAGGGGGCGTGGCTTCTTTGCTCTAAGGGGCTACTTAAAGCTCAATCCTGGGATTCCAGCAAAAGATTTAAAAAAGCCTTGCCCTGCTGGTGTGGCTCCATGGCTGAGAATGCTATGAACTAGGAAGTCACAATTCTGTTCCCCATCAGGGCACATGCCTGGGTTACAGGCTCCATCCCCAGCGTGGGGTATACAGGAGGCAGCCAATCAATGCTTTTCTCTCATCATTGATGCTTCTATCTCTCCTTCTCCCTTCCTCTCTAAAATCAATAAAAATAAATACATATATACTTTTTTTTAAAAAAAAAAAGCCTGTTTAATCAATTAATATTCTTACTGTGTTTATGCAAACAATTGAAACTGGACTTAATACAATACATAAATTGGTCTTAATTTGACTTTTTATTTAAAATGAGGGTAATTTTAGATGGGAAATTATATTTCAATAGACTCTATAACACAAAATTGTAAATATTAGACCAGTTCAATTAAAAGCTTTATATTTTTCACCTATAAACTGGACTGGATCATGAATTTTTCTTTTTAATATATATTTTATTGATTTTTTTACAGAGAGGAAGAGAGAGGGATAGAGAGTTAGAAACATCCATGAGAGAGAATCATTGATCAGCTGCCTCTTGCACACCCCCTACTGGGGATGTGCCTGCAACCAAGGTACATGCCCTTGACCGGAATCGAACCCAGGACCTTTCAGTCCGCAGACTGACGCTCTATCCACTGAGCCAAACCGGTTTCGGCTGGATCATGAATTTTTCTAATTTTCTTAAATATTTGGTTACAACCCTCAAAACTGTTTTTTTCTCCCATCCTTTTACTTGGAATTAATGAGAATGAAAACATTTTTTCCTTCCACTGGGTCATTTGTCATAATTCTTGCCATTCTAGCTTTTGCCCCCAAAATACTAAGTTTTTTCAAAAATTTAAATATATTTTTATAGATTTCAGAGAGGAAGGAAGAGAGATAGAAACATCAATGACAGAGAATCATTGATCAGCTGCCTCTTGCACCCCCCCCACTGGGGATCGAGCCTGCAACCCAGGCATGTGCCCTTGACCTGAATCAAACCTGGGACCCTTCAGTTCACAGGCCAACACTCACCGAGCCAAACTGGCTAGGGCCAGCTCTAATATTTTTAACAGTTTGTCTCCCCCATGTTACACACCCTCCTCGTACTCAGGAATACCACCTCTACACACCACCGTCACCTCCTTCTGACCTCAGGTCTCATTACTCCTTTGACAAGAGCAAGGATCCCTCAACTCTGAAGGAAATCCTCATCCCTCTTCAGCAGGAAGCAGCTACAGAAGTGACCCTGTGCCCCTTTTCTCTGAAAGAATCCAGAGCCAAGATCTTTGCGTGGAGGGATGTGGTACCCAGACAGACGCGAGCAGAGCAAGGACGATGGGCCAGGCACAGAAACTGAAGGTCACTAGGGCAGAAAGCCCTGGGTGCCCAGCAAAGGACGGTTGTAGGGTGGGACCTCCTCCCAGGGTGACCTTCCTCCCCTAGCGCATTGCTGCTCCTGCGGTTTGGGTTCGGACCCCCTGACCTTTCCTCTCTAGAGGCCTCCGTTGTGTTCCAGCTCCAGGCCCAGAAAAGCAGCCAGACCAGACAAGTGACACCACCGCTGACCTCAGGACCAGCTGCACTGAACAATGACCCCTGCCCTGGCGCCGACCCATCCATCAGTGGAGACCCGGGCCCTGAGAGGACACACCTGGAAAGCTGCTGAGTATTCTATTTCCCCCTGAAACCTCCCCTAAAATCTCCACCCTTAGGACAGAGGACCTGGTGTGCTCTCCCTCCCAGGAGCCTGTCTCTTCCTCCTCCCCTTCCCCAGGGGAGTCACCTTTACCTTCACTTCTAAGCTCCAAGGTCCCTTCTTCCTACTCTATAACTTGTTTCCTAAGCCCATTTCCTCTACAAATTACTTCTTTCATCTCTGTGATTTTATAAACTTTCTCTTATAGCCTTTGCTCTGAATTCTTGCTGAGTGAATTCAAGTACCGAGGCTGCTGAGCCCAGCCCCGGTCTGACCCCATGGCTGGAACACCTAGTGCTTGTTCCTGCCACCCACAACCAAACGATGTTACGTTGGGCCTGGCCGGTGTGGCTCAGTGGTTGAGCATTGACCTATGAATGAGGAAGTCAGGGTTTGATCCCTGGTCAGTGCACATGCCCAGGTTTTGGGCTTGATCCCCAGTAGGGGGCGTGTAGCAGGTAGCCCCTCAATGATCCTCTCTCATCATTGATGTTTCTATCTATCTATCTGAAACCAATAATAATAATTATATAAATATATAGCTATATATATATTTTTAAAGGATGTTTGTTACATTGGAGACAAGGGAGAGCCAACTGGTGTGACCAAGAGATGAGAATGTATGGATGAGGTTTGCTGGATCCCCAGAGAGATTTGTCATGCTGTGGGTCATGGTACTGCCCCCGAAGGCCAGACAAAGGTTAGGGAGACAGCGGTTGATGCTGTGACTAGTCTGAGGCGGTAATCCACCCTTGACTTGTACCGCCCTCAGTGGGAGGTTGGAGCCTGGGGACCCAAAAGTTATCAACAGAAACCGGTGAATTTGGAACAGATGACTCCGGGAGCCGGAGAAGCAGGCCTCAGACCCTGGATGGCCATTCGGTGAGCTGGTCCCTTCCTGTGCCCAATCCAGAATCTCGCCTATCCTAAGGGAGCCAAGAGCTGTTTTCCCATGGACCTGAGACAAGATCCCAGGCGTCTTTCCCAGCTGCTGTGAGAGACCTTGGCCTTTCAAGGCCCGGAGTTAAGACTGGATGATCATGGGAGGGCGCTGCCCAGGGCCTAACTGGAGTGGACTCTGGGCACCCACCTGCCTCCCCCCCGGGGGGGGGGGGCCTGCATTGGAGGTGGTCAGGAGCAAAGCAGCAGGCCCCTGCACAGGAACATCCTCATCAGCACTGTCTGATTGGACTTTTTGAAAAACATATATTTTTTGTTGATTCAGAGAGGAAGGGAGAGGGAGAGAGATAGCAACATCAATGATGAGAGAAAATCATTGATCGGCTGCCTCCTATATGCCGAACTGGGGATCAAGCCCGCAACCCGGGCATGTGCCCTATCAGGGAATCGAACTGTGACCTCCTGGTCCATAGGTCGATGCTCACCCACCGAATCCCACGGGCCGGGCCGATAGAACTTTTTATGTTGATGCCATGGAAAGATGGCTAGTGTGACTGAGGAAGTGAACTTTTCATTGTATTTCATTTTAATTAATTTGCAGTTAGATCGAAGTAGCCAGATGCGACTACCAGGACTGCGCTGGACAAAGCAGCATGCAGCTGAAGACCCAGACTGGATGGAGACAGGAGCCGGGGACAGGAAAGTAACGGCTTACTTTCAGGGTTTCAGGGTGCTGGTTTTGGCAAGAGAGCTGGGGCCCCAGGGAAGGGGGAGCGAACACAGCAAGTGGCTCCACGGAGCAGAGGTCTCCTGGGGTCAACGTGCTTGCTCACGGTGCACACTCATGCCTGTGAGCACATGGGTCCGGGTGCTCCAGGGCACCCACCGACGCTCTTGTGTGCGATCTCGGGGTTCCGCACACCGTGTGGTCCCCCAGGCGCACGCGGGCCGGTGAGCAGGGCCCCTAGTGCAGCAGGTCTTGCAGGAAGGCCCACATGTACTGGTGCATCTCCGTAGGGTGGCTCTGCGGGATCCAGTGCCCCGCGCCGGGCAGGGTGTGGGCCTCCAGCCGGCCGGGCACGAAGCGCCTGCCGATGGCCCCGACCAGCCCCTGCTCGAAGTAGGGGTCCTTCTCCCCCCACAGCAGCAGGGTGGGCATGGCCAGCTCCTGGGGCTCCAGGGGGAAGTTCCTGTGACGGAGACAAGACAGGCAGAAGAAGGGTGGCAGCCCCTACCCCCTTCTCCACCAGCTCTCCCGCGCTTCTGCCTGGGCCCGGGCCTACCGGAAGAGGTTTCGGTAGTAGTTGAGGGGCCCGGTGAGGCCCCCGGGCTGGGAGAAGTCGTAAAGGAAGGCCTCCAGCTCATTGGGGCTCAGGCGTGGGATGCCCGTCTTATGGTGGGTGAGGGTGGTCTTCAGGATCTGAGGACAAAGCGAGACCCTGGCCTCAGTGCTCCGTCTACCCGACCGATGGCCCCCCGCCCACGACCACCCGAGGCCTTCCCTCGACGTCACCTGGAAGTCAGACATGGACAGCAGCTTCTCGGGCAGCCAGGGGAGCTGGAACAGGAACATGTAGTTGGAACGGAAGAACTGGCCGATGTGGCGCACGGAGTAGTCTAGGGGGAGGGGGACGCAGACATGAGGCCTGGGCCTGGGATGGCTCCACATCCCTGCGCCTGCAAACACACCCTGACCAGGCACACGGGCGCACCCACGCTCAGGCACGCGACCGCGGCCTATCTGAGCCGTGAAGGCACCGGACCACCCCCGTTACCCTGGCACCAGCTGCCCTTCCTGCTGAGGAGGCACTGTGCCCACAGAATGGGGCACCTCCCTCTGCAGCCCCTGGGAGCTGGTGTGCTTTCCTTGTCCAGGCCTGCTTCCTTCAACCAACATTTATTGAGCACCTACTGTGTGCCAAGCCCTGTTCTAGACTCCGGAGACACAGTGGTGAACAGGACAGACAAAACTCTCTTGTCCACAGGGAGCTGACAGTTTAGAGATGGAAACAGGCAAGAAGCAACAACAAGAGAGAGAGAGAGAGAGAGAGAGAGAGAGAGAGAGAGAGGAGAGAGGAGAGAGACAGAGAGGGGGAAGGAACAAGTATTCAGCTATGACTACAATACTAGCAATTAAAATCAGGTGACGTGCCGAAACCGGTTTGGCTCAGTGGATAGAGCATTGGCCTGTGGACTGAAAGGTCCCAGGTTCGATTCCAGTCAAGGACATGTACATTGGTTGCGGGCACATCCTTAATAGGGAGGGTGCAGGAGGCAGCTGATCGATGTTTCTCTCATCGATGTTTCTAACTCTCTATCTCTCTTCCTTCCTCTCTGTAAAAAAAATCAATAAGATATATTAATAGAGCACTGGGTAGCCAGAGATAGCATCTGATGCTATTGTAGTTGCTTAGTGACCTATGCCTTCACCGCCAGAAGAAAGCCATCTGACTTCTCTCAGTTTCCCCAACTGGACCACGGGGATAATAACACTTTCCTAAGGCGAGGTGGCTTGGGAAGGTTATTGTACGAGGCTCCTTGTCAGAGAAGTTGTGACAGTAAGTGCTCAGAACAGGTGAGTTACTCCTGAGGGACTGCCATTGATTGCAGAGTGGGAGTGCCACAGGGGAAGGGACCCAGGTTCGAGGCTGACCCTCCAGCCCCAGGAGTGCTGACTGATGGACAGAGGGGTGTGGGCACAAACACATGCTCCTTCTAAAGAACAGACGCATTCCAGCCCCCCGGACTCCCGGACACACCTTGGTACACGGACATGGGGGCAGCACTGACCACCACCATCCGCTCAACCAGGGATGGGTAGTAGATGGAGAAGTTCCAGGCTAGAAGGGCACCCCAGTCGTGGGACACAAGGACACACTTGGAGTAACCTGAGGGGCCGGAGGAAACGGAGGAAGTGAGGCACCAGGCAGAGGTGAGTCAGGGGTGGGGAAGGCCAAGGCTGGGACGGGGGCACATCCCCACCCAGGCCCAGGATGACATCCTGGATGTCCGCCATCAGCGCGTCCATAGTGTAGGAGTCCACATCCTGTGGTGCATCAGAGGAGCCGTAGCCACGCAGGTCCACAGCCACCACGTGAAAGCGGCTCTGGAACTCCCGGAGCTGGTAGCGCCAGGAGAACCTGTCGAGCAGGCAGAAGAGGGAGGGAGGTTGAGTCAGGGTCCCCAGGTTGCGCCTCCATCCACACCTAGCAGAGGCCCACGGCAGGCAGAGCGAACACAGACTCATTCTTCTTTGTCTCATCCCCTGGGGCCCCTGGTCCCTGGGGCCTCCCGTCCCACTGCGCCCCATAAGAGCCCTATTATCTGTTCCCCCCCCAGTCCACCCAGCCCCGGTCCTGCCTCCTGGGTACCCTGGCGGTCCGAGCTCCTCCTCCCCCGAGCCCTAGGGGGTATAGGGGCTGCCAGTCCGTCCCCGGAGCCTCAGACATACCAGTTCTCGGGAAAGCCGTGCAGAAAAAGCATGAGGGGCCCGTTGCCGCGTCCAGCCGAGACATAGTGCAGGCGCAGGCCCGAGCTCTGGGGGGGGGGGGGGGGGGGAAGGTACAGCCCAAGATCTGAGGAACCCCGCTTCCTTATGCTCGAAACCCTCCCTTCCAACACCTCGCACCCCTCTCCCCACCCTCCCACCTCGGCTTAGATTTGGATGCAATCCTTAGCGCTCCGCTCCCAGAGCCGCGGCCCCGCCTCCCGGCCCGCTCCAGCCCCGCAGCCCCGCCGGCCCCGGGGCGCGCTCACCTTGAGGGTCAGGAAGCAGTGCTCCCCCAGCTCAGGGTCGCGCAGGCAGACGGGCGCCGCGCGCCGGGGGCGCCCGCAGCAGCCGCGCCGCGGCCGGCACAGCACGTGCGAGAGCGCGATGCAGCCGTAGACGGCGGCGGCCAGCAGCGCGGCCGAGTACACCAGGCTCCACATGAAGGCGCGCAGCAGCTTCAGGGTGAGGCGCGACGGCGCCAGCAGGGCCGTCACCACCAGCTCGGGCATGTCGCCGCGTCCCGGCACCGCCACGGCGCAGCCGCCGTCGGGGTTCGGGGCCGGCGGCGCGCGCAGCAGCGGCGAGGCGGGGTCCGGGCTGCGGGGCCCGCCGCCTCCTTTCGCCCGGGGCCCCTCCGTGCCGCCGGCGGGTGCGGGACGCGCGGAGAGAACGCGACTTACCTGAGTGCCAGCTGGACACCTGCCTACCTACCTACCTGAGCGCGACGGCCACAGGGGACCCAGACTAGGGTGCAAGGGTGGAGCCTGCGAGGACCAGGCCCCGGTGGGTGGGGAGGAGCCTTGGGGCGAAGGGGGGCGAGGAGCTAGACTGGCGGGCGTGGCCTAGCAGGTGGGCGTGGCCCGGAGGGATTCCCGCCGCAGGTGGGGTAGTGTGCTTAACTCCAGAGGGAGACTGGAGTCCTGCTAGAACAGGGAGGAGGGGGAGCCCTGCGTGAAACCCGAGGGGCCTGGGGCGAAGGGGCGGGGGACTGGAGGACGGGTGTGGCCCACCAGCCGGAAGGGTGGACCCAACCTGGCCCAGGAGCCTTGTAATGGGTGGGGGCGTGGCTTAGGTGTGTGGGCGGAGCCCAGAGGGGGGGCGGGGTCTAACTTTGGGCGGGGGAGGGCTGAGCAAGAAAGCTGGCCCAATGAGCTGGGGGCCTGCCTGGGCCCGGGCCAATGAGGCCAAGAGGGGCGGTGCCAGCAGCCAATATGGCGGGCCTAGCGGACCCGGAGGTGTGAGGACGGGGCAGCCCGCGCCACCGCTGAGGTCAGGAGAGCGGCTGGGACTCCTGCTGCGGCCTGAGAAGGCCTCCCTCAGGAGTCCCCGGACGCCATCTCCCGGGAGTTCCCCTCCCCGGGGAGGGGGCGACCCACCCTTCGGCCTGGCTCCCCGAGAGATCTAACAGCACCTTCCCCCAGCTCGGGTTTCAACGGTGGGTCCGGCAGCCTGGACCCCGCGCTAGCCTCCAGTTGGCCCAGTGGACCCTTCGGCCCGCCCCTGCACAGCGGTGATTGGGCTTTGGCGGTCATTTTGACGTGCAGGCGACAGGTCCCGCCCGAGAGCCCAGCCGGCCGCAGGTGCTGAGGCCCGGCCGGGCAGCAAGTGAAGGACGGGATACCCATGACTCCTCGGATGACCGGGCCTGTGGCGTCACCGGGCCTGTGGCCGAAAGAGGAAGTGGCCTGGGCCGGGGCGAGAGACTTCTTCCTCGTTTTGCAACTTTTTCCCAAGACCCTGAATATTTCACGGTCCCTTATTCAACCTTTATAACAACCCTATTACGTGTAAGTGCTATTACCACACTCCTGCATCACAGACCACGAACCTGCAATTTGAGGATTAAGTCATTTGCTCGAAGTCATACAACTGGCTAAACAGCAATCCAGGATTCTGAGAAAAGCAGCAGTCTTGAGCTCCACCTCCCAGCCTTTGGCAGCCATAGGAACACTTTTGGCTTCCTGTTGGTATCCTGGGTACCTCAGTGTGCCTACTTCTTTATATATATATATATATAAATTTTAGAAAGGAAGGGAGAGGGAGAGAGAGACACCTCAATGATGAGAATCATTGATCGGCTGCCTCCTGCACTCTCCAACACTGGAGTGTGCCCTGACTGGGAATGGAACTGGGACTTCCTGGTTCGTAGGACAACGCTCAACCACCGAGCCTGGCTGGGCTGCGCCTACTTCTTTGTTATCAACTTGGGATGTTATCCATTGACTCGATCAGGTCATCACCACTCGACATGCTTTCTTCCATCTGTAGTTTTTCTACTGGTTCCTCTAATATGAAACACTCCACTCATCCCTTTTTGTCATCTCTCACCATCCCCCCCCCCCCCCTTCCACTGTTCATCTTACCTTTGTATTGTCATTGCTGAACACTCTACTGTCCTGGGACCATAATTAAATCCCTGAGTTGCTACTGAAAGGGAATAGTGGTTTACATGGTTCGGCCTTAGCAAACAATGCGCCCAGTCAAGTAGTTGTCCATGATTACTCTGCTTGTATTGTACAAATGTTTGTTTCTCCTGCACTTAACCTTTCTTCTCTTGTATGATTATACCGTCATAGCTTTAGTTTCTTCTACATTTTCTATAAAACCAATTCTCTTGACTACTTGACAACCCTGATATCCCCCGAGTTCTCTAATCTTGCTGCATGACTGGGCTTCTGGGGACATTACTTCCTTTCTTTCTTTTTTTTGAAAAATATATTTTATTGATATTTTACAGAGAGGAAGGGAGAGAGATAAAGAGCTAGAAACGTCAATAAGAGAGAAACATCGACCAGCTGCCTCCTGCACACCCCCCACTGGGGATGTGCCCGCAAATAATGTACATGCTCTTGACCGGAATCGAACCCAGGGACCCCTCAGTCCACAGACCGATGCTCTACCACTGAGCCAAACTGGTTTCGGCGGGACATTACTTCTAGTATACAACACTGTGACTCACTCCCCCAACCCTAACCCTCAGCTCTCCCCTCAAACAAAAAGACAGCAGTAGTCACAGGATAGTAATTTTATATTCAGTACAAATGTTTATTTTTGCAATGAGAACTGCACAAAAAAAAAAAAAAGACCCTTTAGTATATAAGTGAAAAGTCTACGAATTCCCTTCTACAAATGTCTAAAGTGTTTAATACAAGTCTCAGATTCACTGACATAATTATTGGCCAAGCGATCCGTGCATACAGTACAGTGGGGGCTTGTACACACCTCTCACTCTTGTATAGGACTAAGAGTTCTAGGACTGTGGGAGGGACTGGGAAATGGCCAGAGAAATTAAATAGATAGATCCAAGTTCTAATTATAACCCAGTTAGAAAAACACCTATGAGGGAGGTGCGGAGAGGGCTATGGCAGAATTCACTCGTTAGAAGGAAGGTGGAGACAACCATTGCTCCAGCTAAATAGTCGGATGTGTGTGCATCTGGGGAAGTGTCAGAACAAAACACAGAACAAAAATGAGGGAGGGTGTGGGATGAGATAAGAAGCAACCCCAAAGAACCAAAATGTACGTCATACTTGAACCAGCACAGTGTTTGAGGAAGACCCTGGGAGATGGGGCAGGGGCACAGGAGAGGTGGTGGTGGCAGGGCTGGCTAGATGCCAGAACTGCACCTCTCTGGAGGTTTGGGAGATCCCAAACACAATACACCGGTCAGGGGTGTGTGTGTGTGTGTGTGTGTGTGTGTGTGTATTAATAAACAGTGCTAGCAACATTTCCATCAGTTTGTGCCTGCATACATGTGATATACTTTCATCTTTCATCCTAGGGGCTGCTCCGGGGTACCCGGCTTGCCTTGTGGCTACTGATGGGCACACAGACAAGGGTGGCCACCTGGTGGGCTTTCTCTGGCAGGAATGTGTGGGTGTGCATCTGTGTGCATGGGAGGGAGGATCCTAGTTGGGAGGATGTACACTTATCTAAGAATATCTGGTTAACCCTGAGCTTAAATGAAAAGAGTTAAGTAGAGGGAGACAAAGTGGGAGAAGTAGCCCAAGTCCCCTGGTGAGTAGGGGACAAGGATGGAGGAGAATACTGTCTGGAATCGGGCCAGGTTCCCTGGAGCACACCGCCAGGCTAGGAGGGAAGAATGGGCACCTGGGCTCCCTGTCACAGCTTCGGCTTGGGATGGCAGGGAAACGGGCCAGACGGCCCTGGTGGGAGCTACATAGACATGATTTGGGGTCTGGAGACTCCTGGGCCTAGCCTAGGTAACAGGTGGTTCACAAAGAAATGTCAGGGAGACACCAGCATTAAAAAAGAGAGATGTGTTTATTCCATGATCAGTACAGACCAAATGCATATTCACTGTATGAAAGTCAAACCAGTCACTGACTCCAGAGTATGGCCAACACTGAGGCACCAGTGTTGTGGTGTAGAGTGGGTTATCATGGCACGTGTAACCTCACCAAGGGCTCCAATTATAAAACTTTAAAAAAAAAGTGAGGGAAGTGCCCGCAGGTGGGCACCAAGTGGGTGCCGGGCCAGGAGCCTCTACCTCAGTCTGTGGCCCTGGCACCCACCTTGTCCCCTCGCCCGACCCTTCCTTTTCTGGTAAAAAAACAACTCAAAACAGATTTGACGTTAAAAACAGAGAAGCCAATGAATGGGGTTGGAAAAAGAACAGCTTTCTGGTTTTATAATTAAAAATAGACTAATAAAGTTTGAAACTGAGTACAATGTAGGCAGGTTTTTTTTTGTGTTTTGTGTTTTGTTTTGTTTTTGTGGGTTTTTGAGGTTTTTTTACACCAGTTTGGTGGAGTCACCAACAAACTTCAAACAAAGATATGCCAACTATGTTTCACTATACAGCCACAGTCACACACTACCCACAGCGCAGTGGCAGCTGCTGCCCAATGACGAGAGGATTACACCATTTCAGAGATAAGCAGTGCCATTGTTTGGAGGAGGAGAATTAAAAATAAAATAGAATCCAACAAAAAATATATATATAGAAAAAAACCCAGAAACACAGGTGGGAAGGAACTGACTTTGGTTGGTGGCCTCACTCACCAGGCGAGGCTGGCCCACACGCGCGTGACAGTCACCTCGCTCTGGATTGCCATGGACACACACACCTCCACGGCACTATTCCCTTTTGCACAAGCAAACACTTACAGAGAGCGGCTCTTGATTAAAGGCTTGTGGGGGGAGGGCTGGGGTGGGATCTGTTCAAGGCAAAGTCAGTGCCAGCAAGGGGTGGACCGGTGCCCTCTCTTGCCTCCGGCTCACTGGGGCCGGTCCTGCTGTCCTGGGGCAGGCATCTGAGGCTGGGGTGTGAGGAAGGACTCCCGGCAGGCAGGACGTCACGAACGTTCTCGGGGACAGAAAACCAGTCACGGTGGCGGCATAACGATGTCCTCTGTATACTGTGTAGACATTTGGCGGAGAGCAGGGTCTCTGCCCACACGCGGGGACGCGGACTTGGGTCTGGCCGACACTTGCTCATAGTGAGACTGTTCTGAACTGATGTCCTGTGAGGGTGGCAGGACGTCCGGCTGGCTGTAAGGCAGACGGGCTCTACAGTCCTTAGCTGCCCATCAGGCCTGCCCTGGCATAGCATGCACAAGGGCCAGGCCCAGAGACAGGTTGTGGATGCTGCTACCTCCTCTGCTGCCACGCCTAACACTATGGACAGTCAACTTTCTGCCAGAAAATCAAAGTCAGAAGTCACCTAGGTGCTCTCAGAAAAGATTTTCTTCAAATATTGACAATAGGTCACTCTGGAAATTCATGTCAATGGTAGCTGCCATCTGGAGGAAAGAGGAGGGAAGAGTCAGAGAGTGAGAGGACCCCCTCCCCCCCCTCCAGCATCGGCAGCTCCCTTAGGTCCATTCCCTGGAACCTCATTGCTCCGAGGCCCGCTGGTGCGGACAAGCAGGCTCCTTGCTCCCAGCACACACTTGAGGTCTCCCTGCCTGCCCCACTTCTCAGTGACGCCCCTGCCCCTCTCGGAGTTCAGGTCCCCTTTCCCAACTCCTCCAGGGTCGTACTCCTGCCCTGGGGCTCCCCAGCAGGGCCCCTGACTCACCGCTTCCCGGCGCCTTCGCTCCTGCTCCCGCTTTCGGGCCAGTTCCCGTTGCTGGTCCAGCATGGACTGGGGCTGGGAGCTCTGGGCCTGGGGGGCGGCGGCCGCTGCAGCCGCTGCAGCTGCTTGTTGTTGCTGCTGCTGCTGCTGCTGCTCCTGTCTCTGCTGCTGCTGCTGCTCCTGGCGCCGGCGCGCCTCCTCATGGGCTCGCCGGGCCTGCTCCAGTGCGTCCTCATCCTCACGGCTCCTGAGCAGAGCAGGGCTCCAGGTCAGCCCGGGGCCTGGGGCGCCCCAGGAGCCCCCGCCCGCGGAGCCCGCGCCCACCTCATGCGCTCCTGCCGTAGCCGCTCCTTCTCCTTCTCCGCATGTTCAGCCTGGGCCTTTAGGGCCTTCTCCCGTTCCTCTTTCTCACGGGCAGCGCGTCGGAACTGCTCAAAGCTGTCACTCGATGACTTGGCTGTGGAGGACGGGGTGGTGGGGTGCTTCTGCACCAGGCTAGCCCAGGAGCCCATGTTCTTGATTTTAAGGTCCTGTGAGGCAGAGAGACCACCGGGTGGGTGAGGGCACCCTGCTGCCACATGGAGGCCTCCGTGGGGTGAGGGGAGTGAGGGGCACTTGTGGGCCCACGGACCCTACCTTTTTAGGGGCAACCGGTGTTTTCGGCTCCTGTTTCTGTTTGTCCTTGTCGGGAGCCCCTGACGGGGGTGCATTCTGTTCAGGGGGCCGGATCACAGGCCTTCCAACGTCCACGGGCTTCATCTCAGGCCCTGGAACACAAATAGCCTGTGGGCCTGGGTCCCCCATGGGGCAGGCATGGCGGACTGGCCGGCCAATAGCAGCTCACAGTTAGCACTGGCAGAGAGTGGATGGGACACTCACGCTGGGGCAGGTGGATGGGAGCCTTGATGTTCTCTGGGTGCTTGGGGGGCTCCGGCCGCAGCGAGGGGCTGAAGGGCTCGCTGCGGATAATGGGTGAGTGGATCTTCTCTTCCTTCACCACCACCAGGGGCTGGGGCTGGGACTGGACAACAGAGGCTGCACGCAGCTCCTGGGACGGCACAGGCATGGCGACCGGTGAGGCAGGCAGGCGGCCTTGGCCCTGGCCCGTGCCTGGACCTGGGGGCCGAGGCCCAGCCCTGCTCTTTACCTGCTTCTTCGGCTGGACGTTTTGCTGGGGTGGCGATTGGTGGGTCAGGCTCTGGAACTGTTGCATCTGGGGGGAATGTATCATAAGCGGGGAGGGGGCTTCACGGAGGTGACCTAGGAAAGGGGACAAGGAGCATGTCAGCCGGACTGGTGTGGAGGCTGCTAGTCCTGGGCGCAGTCTGGTCCCCCAATCCAATCACAGCCTCACCAGGGAGCCCCGCCACACGAGGCCTGTGGGCCTGCTCAGTTGGGCCCAAGCTCCGCGTGGAGCAGGGCTTTGGGGAGCCATGCACTCAGGTCTATGGCAGTGCCTGGGTTAAATGCAAGGAACATCAATAACCGCCCAGAATAGGCAGCCTGGGTCCTGGCTGTTCCCAGGTGGCTGCCCTGCCTGCCTACACAGCTGCCTCAGGCCCAAGATAGCCTGGAACAGGCCTGCACCACAGCAGAGTTAGGGAACAGGTCCTGAGCTTGTGGCTCCTGTAGGAAGTGGGCCAGTCCACCGATCTTTTTTTTATATATATATATACATTTTATTGATTTTCCATGGAGAGGAAGGGAGAGGGATAGAGAGTTAGAAACATCAATGAGAGAGAAACATCGACCAGCTGCCTCTTGCACACCCCCTACTGGGGATGTGCCCGCAACCAAGGTACATGCCCCTGACCGGAATCGAACCTGGGACCCTTCAGTCCACAGACCGACGCTCTACCACTGAGCCAAACCGGTTTCGGCGTGTCCACCGATCTTTATCCCAACAATGGGTGCAGGGACCTAGGCAGCCACAGGGTACAAACACCTCTAGAGGGCAGGAGCCTGGAAAGCCACACTGGCCCCTGGGAAAGGTGTGGCTAGGCACTGAAGCCTGACACCTTGGCTTCATTGGTGAGATAACAGTCCTAGGTCAAGTGGGCCAGCCCCCCAGGACTGAGCAGCGGAGGAGACACCAAGTCCTGCCCTAAACTTTCCCATCCACCCTAGCAAGGGCACCCCTCCAAGCTGAATCCTACATGTCTTGGCCAGCTCCACCACAGGACGCGCCACAGTATCCACAAAAGAAAGACACCGCTCTGCAGTGTCTGTGTCCCTGGTCCGTCCTCACACTGAACCACCTAACCCAGGCTCTGTGTACCTGCCCTGCCGCTGCCCTGCCTCTTCTGCCAGCACAGACACCCTTGGGCCCTCTACAGGTGCCCATTTTAGTGGGCCTGGAGCTGACCCACAACTGATTTCCCTACACTCCCCCTGGAATCAGAAAAGGTGATTTTAGAGATGACATGATGGCAAGGACCAGTCTTGTGCCTGTGCCTTGGCCCCCAGCACAGGCACAATTCCTATGATCTGTAGGAATCGCCTGCCGGCTGGTGGCTTCCTCTACCAACACTTCGAGGGGAGGCCCGTGGCGGTGCCTGGGAGCTGGCTCAGTACCCAAGGATGCCTGCTGCGTTCCTCAGGATTCCAATGCACTGGCCTTAGACCCAAAGCCCTAGCTGGGTGCCAACCCACATCATTCCTGGCCATGGGAGCTGAAGGTGATAGACCCAGCTGACCAGAGGGGACCTGTTCTCCTCCCTCCCCGGCTCTTCTGAAGGTCTCATCACCTATCACCACTCGCTACTGGAAGCCTGGCCTTGCTCACGGACGGGAAGAGGCACAGCGGCATGGCTGCCAGGACCAGCACCCGTCTTTCCCAGGGAGGACAGCCAGCTGTTCTTGGCCCAGGTCTGCAGCAATCCACTTGGTACCTGGCAGCTTTTGCTGGGTTTGGCAGCAGTCACAACATAAAGTTATGGCCTGTTCAATTTGTGAGCAGAATGCTGCACCCCACAGGGACCTCAACTCTGACCCTTGTATGTCAGTACACCATGAGGCATCGATGCCACATTGCCACACCAGGGTTGGCCAGAATGTTTTGTTTACCGACATTTAGATAACAAATGCCCAAGAATGGCAAGAGAGCATGACCTGACCAGTGCTGTGTCGGAAACTGGGCAGCCTGGACCAAGCAGCAGGAGACAGGAATGGTTTCAGGGAAAGGCGGGAGGCACACTACCTTTGATCTTCAGCCCAATTCTCCCCAACATGGTCCTGGCTCCACCAGATGGGCCTCATGACACCAAGAGCAGAACACCTATTCCTGCAGGTTCTCAAACAGCCCCCAGTGCCCACACCTGCCCCTGGATTTGCCTGGAACTCACAACCCCCTGTCCCCCCACACCTGTTAAACTAACTGCTGCTCATCCTCTGGCCACCTTCTCCGGAAGCCTGCTCTAACCAGATTGGAGTGCCTCCCCAGGTTCTAGGCTTCCCGCGTAGCAGGAACCACGATACACTGTGACATTCCTGACTGAGTTCCAAGAGGGCCAGTGGGGGCCTTATTTTCAGCCATCTCAGTTTGCAAGCAAGACATACCTGATAGAGACACTGCAAGAAGCACCCACACCATGTCAGCCACCCCTCTCCAACCTCAGCCTGAAGCATGAGCTGACCTGCCTGGCTGCTCAAAACCCCGGACCCAGTCCCAGCCTCCCTGGGTTAGGACTAGGGTTAGGGTTAGGATTAGAAACCAGAGGCCACTTACTGGTTGAGTAGGGGTCCGACTTGTGGTGCCGGGGTGAAGGGTGATGCTGGATGACTTGCTGAGGCTTGGCGGGCTGCGGTGGGGGTGGCTGCTGGCCCTGGGGCGGGTGGGGGGGCTGTGGGCCTGGGGGTGGCGGGGGCTGCTGGATGTGGGTAGGGAACTGCATGGGTTGCATATGCACAGGTCGGGGGGGCGGCTGGTGCTGTGGCTGCGGCTGCGGCTGCGGGGGTGGAGGAGGTGGCGGCGGCTGCTGTAACTGCTGCTGCACGGAGGGATGAGGCGGGGGTGGAAGGGGTGGCGGGGGCTGGGACTGCACCTTCACGGAAGGGAGTAGAGGTGTGGGGGGCTGCACCTTCTGCAGCTGCTGCAGGTAGAGCTGCATCTGCATGGAGGTGAGGGGTGGGGTGGGTGGCTCCTCTTCCTCCTGCAGCAGCACTTGGGGTGGCTGGGCCATGGGGGGCTGTGGGAGCAGGGGGGGTTGGGCCAGAGCAGGTGACACAGCGGGGGGCCGGGCAGGCTTGGGGGGCAGGGCGGCAGCTCGGTTGCTGGGCCTCGATGGCTGCTGGGGCAACGCGTTGTGCAAAGCTAGAAGGACACAATAGTGTGGCAGTGAGACTCCCGTGGTCCTCAGCCCGGCCGTTCTACTCCAACCTGACCCTCCACCCACCTCGGACAAGCCTCTCTCCCACCCTCCCCAGGTTCTCACCATCTCCAGAATAAAGACATCGGCCAGGAAGGTCTACGGGGTCGGGCCCCCACCAGTACTGTCCTGCCAGGTGGCCTGTGCCTATCCATCTCCTTCCCTCCCTCCACCTAGTTTCTGTCTTTAAGTCTCAAAGCAGGCATGTCCTAAATGCCCCCATCTGACCCTCCCATCTAGATGAGTGTGTGTGTGTCCATTTGTAACTGGGAGTTAGAGGGCTCACATCTTTTTTGCCTGACAACGCCTGACCCAGCACAACTGACTCAGTATCTTCTGTACCAAAGTATACTAACGATCTGCAATGGCTATTCTGGGGCGTCTTGGATAATGTCCACAATGGCCCCGAGAAGCTGCTGACACCCCCTTAGAGACAATCGAAGCTGAGATGGGTTCTGAAGTTTGCCCCGAGTGCCCAGTGGCAGAATGGTGATGCCAGGGTGGGAAAGGGCCTTCCTGAACCCGGGCAGCCGCGGCCACAGCTCACCTGGAGGAGAGACCACTGAGTGCTGGTTGAGATGAGGCGGAGTGCTGTGCTCGGGTGGCTGGGGGAGGTGAGGGGGCAGCTCGGGCTGCGGCAGGTGCAGGATGGGTTGGGTGAAGTGGCCGATGGGGTCGAAGACGCTGCCTGGGAGCTGGGGCTCCAGGACGGGCACCTGGGCGGCGATGAAGGGCGGGGGCGAGGACTTCATCGTGGGAGCGGTCTGCTGTGGCATGGAGGGTGGGGGTGGTGGGGGTGGCTGTTGTTGCTGCTGCTGCTGCTGCTGCTGCTGCGAAGGTGGGGGTGGCGGGGGCTGCTGGGGAGGTGGCGGGGGCTGCTGGGGCACAGGGCCTGGGGCCTGCTGCAGCTGCTGGTGATGGTGGTGATGGTGCTGCAGACAGACAGACAGACAGAGGCTGATGTCAGGCAGGCAGAAACCTCCGGGCCAGCCCCAGGGTCCCCCGGGGCCCGGAGAGGCAGGTGACCACCACTCCCCTAAAGGAAGACGCCTCTAGGATCACGTACCTTCTTCTGCTCCCTCCCAGGGTGCCCCTTCTTTTTTGACTTCGGAGCCATCTCTGTGGAGGAAAAGAGAAGGTAGTGAGGTCTAGGGGAGAAGACTAAGCTGCTGCCTTGGATGCAGAACCAGGAGAGAACAGGGCGAGCTCAGGAGGACCAGTGACGGTGACAGGGTGGCTGGATTGTCTGGTATGCGAGTCTGTTACGGGGAAAAAGACAATGTGGGAGTGTCACCTACCCATCTGCCTGCCACTTTTCTTAGCTGGGACCACGCCTGAGAGGCCACCCTGCCCAACTCCTGACCCCTAGCTGCATTAAAGAGCAACACCCGGGAACTGGGGGCTGAACTATGTAGACCTCTTGCCCAACATCTCCCCCGACTTTCTGGTGACAGGCCACTAAGGCAATCTGAGGGTTTATACCCTAACCCAGTGTTTTTGGAGTAACTACGGTGTTGGAAATGATCACAGCCATTTGACAGATGAGCAAAGTGAGGCTCAAAAGTCAAGGGACTTGCCCTGGATCCCACAAGTGTAAAGGAGCCACACAGCTGCCTCCAATGACTGAGGTGTACTCCTTCCCATCCCCCCAGGAGGCGGCAAATGGGTTAAGTTAGGGTGAGAGATGTGGTGCAGGCTTGAGCCAAAGTCTGGCCACAGAGCCATGGTATAGGTGAAGAGAGTGCCGTCACGTGGAAGGCCACAGTGTGAGTGCTTTGAGGGGAGTGGGGGAGGGAAGAAGGCAGGCCAGCCAGCAAACCTCCCAGGAACCACCAGGAGCAAACAGGGAGATGCTCAATGTCATGGCCAGCTGCTCCTTCCTCTTGAGAGTGGCCTCGGAAAAGCTGTGTTGGTACGCAGTGGACGTGCTGCAGGGAGAAGGCAGTATGTGCCCTGGTTCCTCAGGTCAACAGCTTGGTGCCGCCACTGTGTGGACACATCTGTGAGGAGCGCGCTAAGAGCCGGCATGCCCTCCTTACCCACTCTAAGGAACTAGTCGGCGGAATGCCCTTCGCCACACTCCACTGGTATGCAAGCCCCAGAGAGCGGGAGGGAGAGAAGCCAGGCGGTGCTCATGGGCTGGGAAACGATGAAGTTGCTAACCACCAGGTGGGAAGTCGGAACCCACGGCGCCTTTTGGACTCATGTCTCTTTTGCCTGGCATCCCCTGGCTCCTTGCCAGGACCTGGCTCTTGCTGCTAGGGTCAGAGGACAGGCTTTGCCCAAAGCAGGGCTACCTCTTCTCGTAGTTGCTTCACGGAGTGCCATGCAAAGGTTCTGTGAGGTGCATAGCCTCAGGGTGCCATATGCCACCCAAAGGGATATGGGATCTGATGCCTTGCAAGAGTTCACCACTCCATGCGAGAGACAAGACAGTGACACAGACCTCAGCAGCTAGACACACATCCTCATACAAATGGCAGCAACTGGGACACCTGGGACATGAGAATTGTAGGCCTTGCCCCAAACTGGGACACTCAAAATTCCAGGAGACGGGGCTCAGGACTCTAGGTCACAATAGGACACCTGGGGAAAAGGATGCTACTGTGGGTGAGACATATAAAGGGACAGTGTAGGATCAAGGCCACAGGTTCTGGCAGCTACGTGGTGGGGAATGGGGGAAGCATTGTACTGGAGATGCCAGGGCCCAGAACCAAAGGGACCCTGCACGTGCTGGGGGAAGCTCAGTGCTGAGTGGCCACGAAAGAAGTGGAAGAGGCTTGGTTGTTCCTTCCAGAAAGGATCCTCTCCCAGCATCAATTCCATGAACGGAAACTGCATGTCGAGGGAGGCTGCGGACAGCTGTTCATACACTGGGCATGCTCTTGGGGGGCCTGGTGTGTGTGTATAACTTGGGGGGGGGAGGGGCAGCGGGTAAATTCTGACCGGAAGACACTGTGGCATTGGAAGAGAGTTGGGGTGGCCTGTCATCTTCTGCACTTGGGGAAACACTGTTTTTGCCACCGTACAAGAGGGATGGCTTTGAGTCCTATCTCCCCGTAGACTTCTGTGCGGGGAGAGAGGCCCCTATGAGAACACTTGGGGACAAAGTGCACTGGGACCCTGGGGGGGTCCATGGAACAAGTCTTGGCTGCCTTGGAAAGGTCACTGGGAGTGGTCCAGGGCTCCATGGCAGTGCCGGGCAGGATAGCCTTAGAGTGGAAGAGAGGCCGGAGGCACAAAGCATACCCTCAGGACCGCAGGACTAACAGAACCGGCGGGGACCAAGGGTGTTGGAGCCTGTTTGGAAGACTGCATCTGGCTCATGTGGCCAGAGCCTCATGTTGGAGTGACTGGTAGGAAGACAAAACAGAGGTGCACGGCTTCACGACACACCAGCCCCAAGACACCCCCACACAAAACTCTCTAGAAAGGGTTACATGAAGATGACCTCAAGTACTGTGTGATCTTTATTCCATGAAAATCTTGAACTGAACACAAATGTCATCTTTACATAGGATGGTAATTGTACAAAGAATTAAAACGTTTTTTTTTGTAAAATCTGATTAAAACACTGATTCCTCCTCCCACACCCCCCAAATCAAGGGAAGGAGACAGGATGGAGAGTAAGGGCAGGGGAAAGGTAAGGAGCCCTAAACTGAAGTAGTGTATTGGCACCAGTGGGCTCCCTCCCCTCAGCAAGTCCTCAGGACCCGAAGCCAGCTGGTGAGTTGAGGCCTGGCTGGCACCTCCCACTGCCGGAGCACAGGGTCTGCAGTAAGGAGAGGGCTCTGCTCTGTGCCCGGGGCGCTGGGCACAGGTGAGAGTTGGAGTCTAAAGATCATGTTCTCTGCCAGATGAAAAACCACGGGCGAGAACAGGATCCCTGAACAGGGAGGGTGCGGGGACTCTGTAATCTTCGACTACAGTCCATGTACAAGTGTGTGGGAAGGGGTGGGGTGGCACACGGCTGACACTGTGGGAGTCCGGCTTCCATTTGTTCTGAGAAACTTCCCAGGAAAACAGTGCCAGCCACTTCCCAACTGGCCTTTGGGAAATCTCTGGGCATAAAGACCCCTGGCCTCAGCTAGGCCAAGCTGTACTGGGAACACATTTTGAGTTGCATAGGCCAAAGGGCAACTCAAAATAGTCTGTTTGGCAAAGAGTGCTTGACTGAAAGTTGACTGGCCAGAGGACCAGAGAGCAGCCTGGACCTCCCAGCATCACAGCAAGACCCTAGAGGCTGGGTGTGCGGGTGGGAGGCTAGAGCTAGAACCCAAGGCCAAGGCCTATCTGAGGCAGCAAGAGCTGTTTGGGCCTGTGGATGGTGAACTGCACCTCTTCAAGCCTGCTCCAGTTCCAGAAGGCTGGCTGCAAGATGCCAGCAGACGGCAAGGTCTTGGAAGTATGCACAAACTATATTTAAAAAAAAAAAAAAAATTAAAAAAAAATCTCTCTTTAAGGCTGATACTGTTCCTTAGGGGACTTTTCACACCAGGCAATTTTCTGCTAAGATGCTGGATTCATGACCAAAAAAGGGCCAATATTTATTTTTAGAGCACAAAAGCCTCGTCAGTGCCTCTCAGAGGGCTTATAGGATGCGGCCGCCCTGGCCTGCCAAACTCCCAGCAGATGCTGTTATTCCAGGGAACTAAAACATAGGAGGGTGCTCGCACTGGCCATGTCCCTCAGAGATGTGCAGGGAGCTGGCTCGAAGGGTACCCTTTGATACCCTGGATTTTGAGAGCCCATTCTCATCTACTAGCCCAGACCCTGACACTCACTACTGGGGGCAGAGATGATGGGCTCCCGGGGCCAGGTCACAGCCGCCTCCCCAAATGCCCTCACCAGTGGCCAGCCCCACTGCAGCCTGCTCCTATCCACCTGGGGAGGACAAATGGCAGCCCAGGAGGTCCTTTCCCTATGCGGCTTTAGAAGAGGCTAAGAAATTGGAAAAATGCCCAATAGGCAACCACGGGAACAACCAAAATGGAAGGACTCCAGGGGCTGTGCGTCAGCTGTGGCTGGTGATAGCCTTCGCCGATGGAGCTGCATGGGCCACTAAAAAGGTGTGCTGAGGGGACAGCCCCCATTCCTCACTCGGGAAAGCTCTAGGCATTATGTGTTCTTTCTTCCGTAAGATGAATGAGATCTCCTCTGGGATCTACATGTCACTGCCAGGTCCAGGAGGGAAGTGGTTAGGATCCAGAATCCCAGAAAGAGACAGAGGGATGAAGAGAGAGAAAACATACTTGTGATGGGGCCTTGCACACGGAGCAGCACCACACGCATGCGTGTGCAGCGAGATTGTCATCACTCTGGGAGATGCCACCCACCCAGAGGAACCCAGACGACCAGGAGGCTGGGCGGGACAGCCGGGCAGTCTGTACAGGAGGCCCGGGCAGCCAGCCAGGCCAGGCAGCCTTCCCGGAGGCGGGACTAGGCGTGTGCTGCTCTGATGGACATGACTAATGCACCCTGGGGACAGGCCCAGGGCTCTGAGGAATTCCATAACTTGATGGAGTCCTGTCCCTTTCACAGAAGAAAATGGACTTAAGCTAGAGCTTGCTGGGAAGGAATCTGGAACTGAAGACCGTTTTATTAAGAGTCCGTGTCCAATGATTAGGCAGGACCTACATAGAGGGAGAGAGAAACCAGTGTGAGAGAAATGGTGTGGAATGTACCGTTCCAAGTCACAAGAACAGAAGAACTGCAGACCGAGCCAGCCTCCTGCGCCCTGTTCGCTGACAGGACACCAGAGAACGGCGCCGGAGACTAGAAGCCCTGCCCAGCCTGCCAGCTGAGAGCAGGGACAGACCCACCTTCCCGTTACGTCTCCAAATCCTCCCATGCCCGTTTATGCTTTTAGACAAAACTGTTTCCAGGATTGGGTCCCATGTACACCCTGAATGCACAATAGTATCTCCTTTACCAGTCTTTCAATGTGAGAGGTCTCTTCCTATTCTACCCTCCTGTCCTGCCAGCCTGGTATTCGATGCCATCAGGCCCCACTAACTCTGAGCTTATTCCCCTGGGCCTGCTTTGCTGTACTTTGTCCATCTCAGGAAGGTGATTTGGCCCTACTCAGGACTTGGGGAGAGGGAAGAAAAGGTAGGGGCTCTAGAAGGTAGCATCTACAACTAACATCTCATTTCTGCATTCCTACAAACCCCAAGAAACAAAAAAGTAAACTATAAAGAGATTCAGTTACAGACACTGTTAAGGGGGGTGGGGTGTAGAATAAAATAAAAACAGGCCAAGGAGGAAAGTCGTCCTTTCTTTTTCTGGGACATGGAATTCAACTCCCCTCGACCAGGCAGAAGCATAGGGTCATTCCCACCCAAACAGCAGAGCAGATGCCTCTGCCAGAGTCCCGGATGCACGGACACTGACTGCATTCCCATGGCCTCCCAGTGCACGCCTGGGAAAAACCCGCCCACTGGCTCAGCCTCTCACTCAGGGCACATTCCACAAGGCTAGCCCCGCCCCAGAATCCCGCCAGCTGCATGTGGGTGTGTGAGGGGTCACCTGGCAGTGTGGGCAGACTGGTTACAGCCCAGTCCTCCAGGTCTCTGCCTACTCCCCCACCCCCACCTCCACCCCCACCAGGGGCCTCTCCACTGCCCTGAGAGCAAGCGGCACACCCTTGGAGCAGGCAATAGCAGGTCCCAAGAACAGACTGGGACCAAGTCCCTCAGAGACTCTGTGGGTCGGAAGCTGAGGCTGGTTGTCTGGGAAGAATGCCCCATGGCCTCCGCCTGCACTTTCCAGCTCAAATCTTTCCAAAACATAAAGCATTCCTTTCCCCCTGGAGCTATTAAAAAACACCCACATGCTTCAATCCTGGGAAAAGGAAAAGAGGAGACTAAAATAGCTGGAGTATGCTCCAGCTGCAACTAGAAGACCAGGCCAAGCCCAAAAGAAATACCCCACAACTCAGAACCTAGGTCCCAGCCTTGGTAGCCAATGCCAAGGGTTGCTCCTAAGTGGGACACAAGTTGTGTGTCCACCCCCACCCAAAAAGAGCCAGACATCAGCAATATGATGGAGGAAAACAGGATGAAGAATCCTAGGACATCCCTGGCCCCATGAGCTCGGTCGACAGGATCCTAGCACTGGTGACAGGGAAGCCACAGCTCTGCCACAGCCACCTAGGACAGCAGTGGAAAGGGAGAACTGGGGCACCTTTAGCCTGCCTACATAAGGTCTACAGATACCTTAGGGCAGTGGGATGCTGACACTTGTACTCACTCTGTCTTCCCAATACCGAACTCCCAAGCAGATTCACACTTCGAGCTAGAGCTGTGCTTGGAAAATGTGGTGGAAGAGGCTAAAAGCACTGTGTGCTGCTGAGTGGGAGAACATGTGCCAGAACGGGACTGGGCTGGGAAAGCTATGCCTGCCCTCCTCCCGTTCTGTGAGCACACCACCTTCTTGAACTGCAAATGACCCCTAGGACCAGTCCCGTGCCCTGATCTGTCCTCAGCATCCTTGTCTGTGAACAGTAGCCAGAGGAAGGGTCCCTGAGTTAGTGCCTCTGCTCAGTTTCTTTTGGTGACTCATGTCTCGGGGCTGTATCGGCAGAACTGACTCTTACTTAATACAAGTGACAAAATATAGCCCCTTTCAGGAGTTTTAGCTCTAATACAAATAAAAACACGAGGGAAAACAATTTAAGCCCCCAAAGACCAAGTAAAATACCTCTAATATGTCTGCCCCGGCAAAACCACCTGTAACTGGTTGCAGAAACCGGGGCTGTCCGGCTCCATGGACCCATCATGAGCAGCTGCTGGAAGAGCTGCCTGGGAAGTGAGTGCAGTTTCCTGTGAGGGATGGGTGGCAATGGTTGTATTCAGTGGTGCAAGGTCACAGGCTCCCACCTTGGGACCTGGAGCATCTAAGCCACAGGAACACAAACCCACAGGATGGGTCCTTCCTGAGAGCAGAAGCCCCTACTGACCCACAACAGAGCTCTCCAGTACAAACTCATGGGAAAGGAAAGCCAGGACCATGAAGGCAAAATGGAGACTCACAAACCCAAGTGGGAAGGGTGCATGGGAAGAGGGATAAGCTGGAGTCAGGCCGGTTAACCAGAGCCCGAGTTCCTGCAGGCTGGCAGCTCGGAGACTGTAAATCTCATCCTCCTTCCCGCCAAGACAGCTGTTCCCAGGATTCTCAGATTACTTGGTGCACAATCTTTCCACTTTCTTTAAAGGAGGGGAAAATGTGAAGAAGGAAAAAAAAAGAAAGAAAAACATGTTGGCAACAGGAGAGAGCTATTGAAAATGCCGTCATGGTCACCCCACAAAGACGGCAGCAGAACAACTTGGGAGCCTTGGAGTGCTCTTGCTAAGCTTGGGGGACAGGGGCAAAGGCCAGTCATAGCCCCTAAGGTACCACATCAACCAAAGTAGTTCACACTCAGCCAAGCTGTGCTGGTTTAATGACCAGGCCCCGTGCCAATTTTAGCCTTTAGCTTTTTCTTTTGACCACTTGAATCCTTAGGAGAAAGGATGAGAAACCCCTAAGAGGAGTAGCCTGCTAGAAATCCCAGAGTGAAGGCAAACCCAGGTGTGACTGGCACCCAAAGTGAGAAGTCAGCTACCAGGAATGCTAATTGGGCCCAGGAATACAGCCATTCACCCTGCAGAGGGCAGCAGCCTGGCCAGGCAGCCCTTCCTGGGCAGGCATGGGCTGTGGGCGCCCCCTGCTGGTAAATGGATAAAAATGGGATGGGGGGGGGTGTTGGTGGTTAGAAAAATAAAGTAAAATAAAATAAAGGATGGTGACAAAGGTGACCTGCAAACTGTACAGATTAGCCTCTCCACACAGTAATACCTCAATAAATACAGAACATGACCCAATGAATTCCATCTCATTTGGGCCCAATGAAAATGAGGTAATTCGGCATTTGGAGCCTCAGGAAAACCCTCAACACCCTCTTAATTTCCCTGCAGGTAAGTTCCCCACTCACTTGGAAAGTCTGATGCCCTTACTGTAAACAGGGAAGAAGGACAGTGACAAGGACCAGAGGCCCCTGGTCCCTAGCTTCTCCCGACAGAAACAGGCTGAGCCCACACGAGGAATCTGTGCATGCAAAGCCTCCGAGCAGCATCACTCTTCCCAGATGCTGTAAATGATCCTCAGATTCCTTAGTAAAATAACGCCACATTATTTAATATGAACCGATTAAGTGGAGCTTATGGTTTATTTCCAGTTAGAGTAAAATACCAGAGACAGGACAGGTCTACAAAAGAAAATTCTTTGTTGTCCAAACACATGTTCCACACTGTGGACATGCACACTGCTGCTTGCCTGGTGGGACATGCTGAGGCCCCCAGAACCAGCTCTCAGGTAGTCTGTAGATTGTCTGCTCAGCAGTGGCCACCCCATGGAAACAGCTGGCTCCATCTCACAGCACAGGCTGGTTGCCAGGCGTCTTCCTTAGCCTCTCTGGGTAAGTCTGAGCTTCTGCTCCCCTGAGTATCATCAGGAAAGCACACAGCTGGAAGAAGGCCTCCCTCCCCACCATTGTGCAGCTCCCAGCTTCTCCACCTGCCCCACACCTCCCACTGTTGCTCAGGCTGGGCGCATGTGCAGGCCCATGGAGCATAAAGAGAAGGACTGCTAGAGGCACAGGACTCCCACGTCCAAGTGTGCGCAGTTAGGAGCCACCAACATGGCAGTGAGCACACTCTGAGGAGGATGGCAAT
Source organism: Vespertilio murinus (assembly GCA_963924515.1). Lineage (NCBI taxonomy): Eukaryota > Metazoa > Chordata > Mammalia > Chiroptera > Vespertilionidae > Vespertilio > Vespertilio murinus. Next base: position 88,356,726 of record OZ004708.1, read on the forward strand.
GCCCCAAGCCTGGGGACAGCAGGGCTGACAGTAGGCTGCTCCACACCTGCTGAGTGAAGCACATTACCTGGGATGGCCACATTGTACGTGACTGTGATGCAGGGAGACTGTGGAGCTGTGTAGGGTCACACTAGGATCAATGCCAACGCCTGGGCCCCAACACCCACTATCCTCACCAGCTTTCCCCCACCCCAGTTCTGCAGTGCCAATACCTTCAGCCACCTGTGTCCTCCTAGCCCAGGCCACGAGGGAGGCCAGGGTGCCAGGCTACCCAACACGCCAGTTAAGAGTTACAATAGTGGCCAGGCAATCTTAGGACTGTCACATAGGACAAATGGTGCTGAACACAGGTAGGAGTGGGACAGGATGCTGAGTAGGACCCTAACCTGTTTCGGAGTCTTCACTGTCAGAGGAGCTGGACTCGCTGGTGCTCTCAGACTCGGAGGAAGAGAAGCCCTTCATCTTGGAGGAGCCAGCAATCACATCCACTTTCTCGGCTGCAGTAAAACAACAAGAACTGCATCAGGTAAGGCCCAACCCTGGGGCTGCTCTTAACACAAACGTACTCTACTGCCTGGAGGAAGGGCTAGGGGGCAGTCTGTGCCCCATAAACCAGAAGGCTCCTGACAGCACCCTAGCCCCAACCAGCGCCATGTTCCCCAGTGATAAGATGCTAACCTACTGCCTGCTAGCCAAAAACTCAGTTTACACTGGAATTTCAAGAAGCTTGCCCTGCCCCTGACCAATCTTTCAGAATCCCTCCTGCAGTGTTCACCAGGACTAACAGGAAGGAGGAAATTCCCTTTGAGGACTGTCAGGCTAAGGCTTCCTCAGTAACTTTCTCGACAGTAAGTGAAGAGGCTCAAGGAGCCCTGGAGTCAGTCTGGGGCGGAATGAAGGCTGCATACAAAGCCCTGCTATAGATCCTACTGGAGGATCTACTGGTCTTTGGGAGGTCCTACTGGTCTTCAGACAAAAGCTGAGCCAAGACAAGACATTTGTAGCACGAACGAGCTGCCTGAAGAATCAGGGAGAGGGGGTCCTGCAGAGCTAAGAATGGCAGGCAGGCAGGCAGCTACTCCAAGACTCCCCCAGCCTCAGCCCTCAGAGGCACCAAAGGGTGGGGTGAGGGGATGCTGTGTGTGTGGCTTTTGGGGGAAAAGACTTCGAGAGGAAGATGAAAACAGCTGCTGCTCAGAACAAGGCTTAAAATACCAAGGTGCAGGTGGGCCCCAGGTGACCATCAACCAGAGGTCAAGAAAGGCACTGACAGCCCAGCGTCGAGGGCCATGTCACAATCCTTCAGAGGTATCTATGTCAAGGAAAAAGCCAAGTCTGGAAGAGAGTCACCTGAGGTGCCCACACCTCAGAAAGGGCAGGAAAAAGCAGTTTGGCCAACCCTCTTCTAACCTGGGACCCCCCCTCCAACCCTCAAGCCCCGGGAGAACCGAAGGGCACCTTGAGGTTTCCGTTTCTTCCGCAAACAGGAGGTGACGTAGCGCTCCAGTTCCCGGAGGGTGGATGGCTTTAGGGTCTCGAAGTCGATCTCGATCTCGTCGGGGTTGGAGTTCTTGAGCGAGGGCTCCCTCGACTGGATGATGTGCACCACTCGGCCCAGCTTCTCACCGGGAAGCTTGTTGATGTCCAGGCTGAGCTGGCGCTTCTCCTCATAGGACATGGGCTTGCACTTGTCCTCCTCCTCCGACTCGTACGCTGGAGGAGGCTTGTTCTTCATGGGCACCGGCTCCTTCTTGCTATGTAGGGACAATGCAGACACTGTCAGGAATGGGTACCCTGGGAGCTGGGGACCCGTTCCACTCCTTCATTGGAATGGGTTCTTTCTAGACCCCCACCCTGCTGGTCTTCACTGTTAACAGGGGAGCTGCTGTGGCCTGTCCTTGCCATCTGCACCATGCTACCTGTCATGCTCTCCCCCTAAACCTGGAGAACGCCAAAGGCTTGTCCCTGGGAGAAGAGCAGAGGTAATCAACCTCTGACTGGGGCAGGCTAGGTCCCCATGGGGGCATTAGGGTGGCACAGACCTTGTGTTACTGTTGCTACTGTTGTTTTTCTTGGTCTTTTTGGGAGGAAGTTCCTTGGCTTTGCTTTTCTTATTCTCCTCCATTTCGTCTTTCTTTTTGTGCTTTTCTTTTTTCTTTTCCTTCTTGTCTTTCTCCTTTTTCTTTGGTTTGTTCTGCTGGGGCTGCGAGAGAGCTGCAAGCTGCTCGTGCACGGCTTTGAGCTATGGAATACACAGGCAAGACACATGCCCATCAGTCTGGTCTTGGCGAGGACTCCCAAGTATCAGGGCCCGGGGACAAAAGAGGGAGCCGGTACATAGCTCCCTAACCTGCCATCCCATCAGATTTCTAAAGTGCCCATGGCCATCCAGGCCTTGTACTGCAAAGGTGCCCAGAGCAACCACCTAAACTGACTGGGCCCAGGAGGAGGATCCCTAGGAGACTGGGCAGGAGTGCAGACACACTGGGCACTAAAGGCCCAATGGCCAGCTTGCAGAGCAACCATGCAGCCCCGGGCTTGGCCTCCTTCTACACAAGAAAGGGTCCAGAAGCCTCCCTTCTGCCCAGAGAGCAGCCATCTCTCCCCACCTTTTCCTGTGACATACGTGTATATATTTCAATATGCCCATGATCTAGCACAATGGCACCACTGGGAATTCTGCTCTTGCCAGGACTCAGAGCCATGATCATCTCATGGAGACCTCTGGGGAGAATGCTTGGTCCATGGATTCCGGGGGGAATTAGGGAAGGAAGTGGTCATGAACTCACCTGCTCCTGGAGCTCGGCCAGCCGCTGGGCTCGCTCCTCCTCAGAGTCATCAGTTGAGCTGTCACTGTCTGAGGAACTATCGCTGCTGCTGTCACTAGATGAGGGTGGGGCCACAACCTTGGTGGGGGGTGGCACCACAGGGGAGGACACAGCCACCATAGGCTCCTCAGGCTCGTCTGGCATCTTGGCAAAGCGCATCTCGAATACATCCTGAGGGGTAGGGAGGTGAGGATGGGGGAAAGCCATGCCCGTCAGGGCTGCTGGGTTCCCAGACATGTGGGGATAGCCAGGCTGTGGCCCAGTGTCACCATAGCTTCACTGGCTGCTGGGGCCAACTCAATAGGAAGTGAGCAGGAAGGTCAGAGAGCTAGACCCATGGTCACCCTTTCCCTGCCACTATGGCAAGACGCTGGCTAGGGCTTCCTGACACCAATTCCAGTACTCCTCTCTCAAATTTCATGTTGAGGAGAAAGGTGCTTCTGACACAGCCTGGCACACAGTCTAGGTTAAGGACAAGGGACATAGGTAGCAGGAAGCAGACAATCTCTGAGGATCCTTGATAAATGGTGGGCTGAGACCAGGAACCCACAGAAAGAGTGCTTTAAGGTTCTTGTCAGGTTGGCACTCAGCATATCCCAAGGGAACCTTCTAAATACTGGGACCGGGCACCAGAACCCAACAGTGACCAGCGCAGGAGGTTCTGCCTACCTCCAGTTCACATTCCTGCAGGGAGGGTGTGGGGCCCGAAACTTTTGAGAGTGTACCAGACAGAGCAAATAGCATGTGCAAAGGCCCAGCAGTGAAAGTGCACCCATTAGAGCCCTCAGCCAGTGAGGTCAAGCCCTGCTGCATGCAGCAGGCACATGGCTGAGTCTGCCTCCCCACTCATCAGATTACCTCTGGGGCACATAACTGAGCAAACCCATGCCACCGGCTAAGGTGTCTCAAGTATGTCAGGCAAGTTAAGGAAGTCATAAGATTGTGGATGTGGAGATGCTGAGGATAAGCTACAGGAGGGTGCCAGCTTTGTGAGGTGTAAGCATCTGAGCAGAAGCCACGGGACTGCTAAACTTGAGATCACACCTCAGGAGACTCTGATACCTTCTAATCCGAAGATCCAGGAATCTGATGGGACGGTGAGGTCATAGCTCAGGGAGGCAGCAGCCCTCCCTGAGCACCTAGCAATCCAGCACATGCTGCCTCACTAATTGGCTGGCAGGTCCCATCCTACCTTGAGGGCTTCATTATCATAAATCCAGTGGTGACCCAGGACAGAGGACAGAAATGGAAGCAGGATATTGGGATCTGCTTTAAGCTCAGTATAAGTCAGACAACATGGTATCTCACAGGATGGAAGGGGCCTTCCCTAAGTGTGAATTGATCCCCCAGAGAGCAGTGTGGTCCAGGAGGGCCATGAGACTGTCGTTTCAAACTAAGCACACTAGACAGAGCCATCTCATGTCTCTGGAAACACATCTCCAGTTTCCCTCCCCCGGGCAGCAGGGCAGGCAGGCATCCCACACAACCGTGGTGCTGTCACCTCCCCTCCAGACCACTCCGCGTGGCCTCCCCTGCGGCAGCTCCTTTTCCAGGAAGCCCTGGACTGTCCTGAAGCAGGTCCAATGGATATGGAGAAAACAGGAGGGATAGACAGAGACCACCATCCAGACTGCCAGGGAAAGGGGTTTCACACAAGAGCAGAGACCCGGTGGTGTGAGAAAGATCCTCTCCACCCAGGCCCCTGAGTATTTACACAAACATCTGGGAGATTTAGGCCTTCTGCCAAGAAGCAGGTGCAGGTGAGAGAATTGTGTCCAACAAGGTGGCAGGGCATCAGGACCCCATGAAAGGGTTGAGCAGCATGCAGGGCCCAGCACCCAGTGCTACTAAGAGGTAACCTTTTACCAAATGGGAGATGCTTCATGCCACCTGTCTGTTGGCCCAGACTCCCTTGCCAGCTGCCAGGCAGCATTACTCCATTATAAGGATGTCCCTGATTCTTCTGCACAGGTTTTGGCTGCTATGGAAATGGGGGGCAGGAAGAGAGACAGCATTTGTCCTGGTGTGTCTCAAGGTAGACCCAGCTTCCCATCATCTGCACCCCCCACCATGAGTCTGGACCACATTGTGATTTTTTGCACCAGCAAACCACACTAGTTTCAGAACAAGTACTTCCTCTCGCTGGAATGTTGACCAGGATCACTTTACCGGGCTGCATCAGATTCATGGAGGAAGCACAACCCCCCTCCCCCGGCTTTTAATGAAACAGAGATGTTGTTTAGATGCTGGGAAGCCGCAGTGCCCAAAGACCTCCAAGTGAATTGACTCAAAGCCAGGCAGCTGGAGACCCTTGGGGGGAGTATAGTCCAGCTCCATCTCAGCCAAGTCTGGATAGTGCTGTGGGGTATGGCCACATCCAAGGCACAGAGGGCACAAAAAGAGAAATAGAATACAGGCAGCGGGAGACCCACTAGATGCCAGGTGCTAGAGATGCAGCCATGAGTGAGTCCTCAGACACACACACCCCTCAAAAGCTTCCTGTTTCTGGGATCTAACACAGAACAGTTCAACACAACACGTTTCAGTTCAATTTTTTTCTTACTATAAACACAATTGCATTCTACTTTAATTTGCACTTTTTATTGAAATAAACAGATAATCCACATGGGTACTAAACATCCTAAATTACTTATTTCATTACAGAGAAGAGAGGGCAGTAGTACTAATAGCTCTGGTCCTAAGTCACCCTCGGGCTCCTGAGGAAACCTCAACCCAGAGGTTTGTGACAATAGCTGCCAAGCCCAGAATTTAGAGGCTGGAAGAGGAAAACAAAGAAGATCCTTTTCCATGTCACACTTCCCAGGTAAATCCCAGTCCTTGGGCACAGCCTAAGAGATAAAGGTCTCAAGACCACTTACAGAGGCAAACAAGGGTTGGGGTTTTGTTCCTTTCTCTCCTCTCCCCCCCTGCTGGGAAATCCAGTGATCTAAACCATGTTGATCCAAAAGAGCTTTGAAGGAAAGAAATAAAACAAAGCCCGCAATGCCATACAAATAGCAACTGCCTAAGAGCTGTCAGAGAGCTTGCACTTCAACTCTGCCATTCAGCAGAGACCCCACCCTCCTCCTGGTATATTACTTTCAATAAGGTGACCCATACCTTGCACCAGACAAAGCAGGCTGTGGGTGGAGGTGGTCCTGCACTGAGCTACGCACCTGTGTACTGCCAAGTCCAGCCCAGCCTGGTACTTAGAATCAATGTTTAGAAAGAGGCTGCTGTCTGGCAAGCATGACAGTAGCCTTGCTATGGGTAAAACCCGATCTGAACCCTAGCTGCTTTGGCTCAGTGGATAGAGCATCAGCCTGTGGACTGAAGGGTCCCAGGTTCAATTCTGGTCAAGGGCACATGCCCGGTTTGTGGGCTCGATCCCCATCCAGTGTGGGATGTGCAGGAGGCAGCCGATCAATGATTCTTTCTCATCACTGATGTTTTGATCTCTCTCTCCCCCTCTCCCTTCCCCTCTGAAATCAATAAAAATATATATTAGGGAAAAAACAAACAAGCCAGGCAGCTGGAGACCCTTGGGGGGGAGTATAGTCCAGCCCCGAAAGCAGGCTTATACCACTCCAGGGAAAGGGGGGGGGGAGGGCCGGGGGGCGGGGGCGGAGAAGCAAAGCAAAATAAAGAAAACACCAACCTTAAAACAGGCACAAAAGTTAGGAAGATAATCTTTGGTACTGTCAGAGAACTTGTTTGGGTTTATCTGTTTGCATGGAGGCAAAGTGTGTGGGAATCAATCTGGGGAAAAGCTGCCCCAGTCCTACAAGGAGGGTTAGGTGTTTGACAAAGGTGCAAAATTGCAACCACTACTGCCATCTGGTGGCCATGCGTGAGAATTGCAGTAAAATGATAAAGCCTGAACTAATTCAAGGATGGGAAATGCTAAAGTAAAGAGCAAACGAGTAGAAATGTGAAGAAAGCCAACACCACCAAATAAAGAGAGTCCCCTTGCCTCCCCAAAACTAAGACAAAATATAACCAGGCCGGTCCATACTAATAACAAGTTTTTTTTCTACCCCAAGTGTTCTGGACATTCTTTGAACCCAAGGCAGCACCTGACGAGGACAGGGGCCAAGTGAAAGAACCGGGGAGACTGTGCCTTGGCTCCAGTGAAACAACATGTGGAGCTAACATATCTGGGAGGCAGGCGGGCAGCAGGGCTCAGGTGACCTTCAACTGGAATAGACCCACAGGACGCCAAAGTAGTTCCAAGTCCTGACTTCTGCCCTGAAAGTATTTCACAAGTGGCTGGAAAAGCCAAGTGTGAGGAAGCCCATCCAGCCACCAGATGAGGGTTGGACATGGGATGTGAGATGGACCTGAGCTCCAGCCAGAGCACTTGCACCTTGTGTTGGCATGTGGCCTAGCCCTCGGCCTGCTATGTCTGTCCCTAAAAGCAGAAGCAACCTGTAGCCTTATATGTGTAATTTTAAAGATGATTAAAAAAAAAAAAAAAAAAGACAGCTTATAACAGTACTAAATATTGACTTTATTCTTCACAATTTAACCTCTGATTTTTCTAACCAAATATTAATTGTTGCTATTTGTGTATATGTTCCCCTTAAACACACACACACCGTGATACACACATTCATGCTGTAATCTGCTCCTCCATTCCCCACACATCTACAGTGTGCACAGCCCAGGATCCACTTGAAGGGAACATGAAACCCATTAGGGTATTGTGAACTCATGGGACATCTAAAAGCAGAGGCTCTAAAAGAGGCTCTGCAGTTGGAAGGCAAGCCAAGGCTTCAGGGCTATAGTAAAGAAATGCCCAAGGTCAAGTAGTTACTTTAGCTCACAACTGTGACAAAGTGTCTACCTGGCAAGAGTGTCACCCCCCTCACCCTCCACCCTCCACCTGAGACAGGTCTGTTTTGGAGAAGAGATTGGCCATGAACAGCACAAACACTCTTCTAATCAAGGTCAATCAAATGCAAGGGAGATGGGAGCTTTCAGTGAGATACCCCAAAATGCCCAAGATTCAAACCCCAACCAAGCCCCCTGCTTTAATCATAATGAAACTATTTCAATATGAAATATTGGTGTTATCCGGAGTCCACTATTCCAAAGCAATGTGGCATGCGCCAAAATCAAGTGACAGAGATAAAGTCTGCCAAGGCCAACAGAGGCCTGGCCTGCCCAGGAGCTTCCCAGAGCCTCACCTGGAGCTTTCGGGCCATGGCTACAACTTCGTGGTCAGGAGGGTTGTACTTGTAGCAATTGGAGAACATCAACCGGACATCTCCACCAAATTCCTGAGCATCACGGTACTCTCGGGCCTCCAGTTTAGACTGGAAAGACAAGACAGGTTGTGTCTGCCCCTGCTGGTGGAAGGTAGCAACAGGGAGGGCTGCTGGCAGGAGCAAGTTGGGATTTAACCCAGACTATGGAGAGAGGTCATCACCCTAGTTCTCTGTGCCAGGTGGAAAAGGTAACACTCAACAGCAATTCTCAGGGCTGGAAATTGCCGTTAGGATGCAAACCCATCCATGTGATAATTATGCCTGGATAAGGGAGAAGTGGAAATAGAATCTCCAGAGGCAGAACTTAAGCCAGAATTGAAAAGGGAGGGGTGGGCCCTGTTCTGACTAGGTGTATAAAACTTGTTTTGGTGACACAGGACAAAACATTGGTCTAAAGGAACATGGTTGTCCCCACTGTGCCCACCCCATGTTTGGGTAGGCTTACTCCACTCTCAGAAGAAGAAAAATGCAAAAATGCTTACAATAAAACCAGAAGGCTTCAAAATTTGACAGTGATGAAATGCCAGCACTTGTTGTGTGCCTCCTACTGAAAGAAGACAGCAAGGCCCTCCCCATGACACAGAGCCTGACAAAGTCATCAACCCCTACACTCTCTGGAGCATCTACTATATGCAAGGTGTCAGTGGCACTGGGCCCCAAGGCCAAAGAGGGCTCTTTTCCTAAGACTAGGAAGCAGCACTGCTGGCAGACCAAAACTGCCACATTGTCGAGAAGCATGTCCCTAGAGTTCCCAGAAGGGGGAGCTGCACTCCTTAGGGCTGGTGAGGCGGCTATAGAGCTGCTGGGGCAGTTCTGGGGTCTTCCCTGGCCTCATGGACACCTGCTGGCCCACCTTGATTGTGCTCATATCCATGGGATGCTTGATGATGTCACAGTAGTCATGAAGGCCCAGCGCCTCCACGTCCACGGGCTTGTAGAAAGGCCAAGCATAGGCCGCATGCTTCTTGGCAAACATCTCCTTGAGGATGCCACTACAGCACTTGAGCTGCTCTGAGATCTTGCTGCTCTTGTCCAGTGCTGGGTGCTGCTGTGAGTCGGGCACATCCTTCTTTGGGGGCTTCACAGGCCGGCTGCTCTCCCGCCGGGGGCCCAGCTTCGTGGTCTTGGGCTCTGGAGGCAGCAAAGGTGGCTCATGAATGGAATCGATGGTAGTGGGAGTGGTGGTGTCTGCTTTCCTCTTAACACCCTTCTTTGTCTGCAGAAAGCACAGAAGAGATAAGCACAGTCAAGGGTGTGGTTGGCATTTCGAGCCCTCAAAGTCACTCCTGAGACCAGGTCCTTCCTATGGTTCCAACCCTCCCAAGGAATAGGAGACCGTGTCCCACCACTCTGCTCTGCAGCTGGGACAGGCCCTGCTAGGGGCAGAAGAATGCATGCCACTGAGTGTTGTATTTGCTCATCAAAGGCCAACAAAACATCCTGACTGCAGTTTCCTACTCATTGTTGGGGGATTCCCAAATCCGAGTCTGCCAGCAGGCCACCTTGGAAGCATTTCAGAAACTAGTTAGCTAGCTTCTGTCAACATGTATGGTCTAAATCAGAAATGGGAGGGGTCAACAATCTCAAGAGACAGTGCCCCCATTATGGGATCTTTGGGTCAGTAGCTTTTGGACTATGCTGACTTAATCTTCTCCTCCATCCCCCAACACTCACAAGTGCCCTTGGGAGCCAGGACACGCTCTTTATGAAGCACTAGCAAGGATGGGTAGCTATCTCCTGCAAGGCTCACTGCTACAAATCAAGGAGTAGGGGGTGGGACAGCGCTAGCAGAGGTGGTAGGAGCCCACCAGTGGTTGGGCTGGGCCACACACAAGCACATAAAGGACACTCACCTTCACAGGCTGTGGGGTGGCCGCAATGATGGGTGGATGGCTCTGTACAGGTTGGGGAGTTGGTGGGGGTGGGGGCTGAGGGGGCACAGGCGGGGGAGTCTGCAGTGGCTGGGGAGGCACCACTGTGACAGGGGTCTGGACAATGAGGTCTGGGGTGATGGTGGAGAAGGAGTGAGGTGTGGCCTGCACAGGTGGAGGGTTTTGCTGAGAGGTCTGTGTCTGCGGAGGAGTCGATGCTTGCGTTGTGTTTGGTACCGTAGAGACGCCAGGTTTTGCCGGCCCTACCAACCATAAAAGGGATAGGTGGTTAGATGCTGTACCTGACACATGCAAGCCAACCTCCTGGGAACATTGCCACATGTAGTGAGCACAGATCTTCATAAATGTGGCACATAGTGCCACCATAGCTATCTGCCTAAGAGAAAACATTTCAAACAACATAGACCTCAGCTAAGTCTGTCAACCTGCTGGGGAGGGGTGGAGTAGGGTGGAGAGAGAGGGTTTGCTTCAGTAGTGGTGGGTGCATTGCATTCACACTTCCTGGGGATGTTGGCCGCAAGTATCCTCTTGGGCACAAAGACCCTTCATAGCAGGGAGGTGTGGGCTGAAGGAGGAAACACACATTGAGAGTCAGCACCAGGACTGTGACTGAAGAGCAGAAAAATGTTTATTGGCAATTTTGGGCAGTGCTGTTCTCATTCCCAGAAGCACTTCCTCTGAGCAAGTGTTCCTGGTAGGGGGCGGGCATTAGAAGCCATGGCCAAGGCTTCTGGAAACTGGCAAGCTCCCACTTTCCGAGCCACAGGGAGACTGGCCAGCTGCTGCCTCCCTGCAGCTGTGCGGGTGAGCTCGGATATGCAAAGCCCCATGTCTGCCCCCACATGCAGGCAGGTTCTGTGGCTAAGGGGTGACTTGAGATCAGCTCTCCTTGGCTACCCCTCAGCATTGCAGGGCACTAACTCTGATTGCTCCCATGAAATCACCATTTCTGAGTGTGGTGGGAAGCCAGGTGAAAGCTGGCTCCTGCGAGAAGCAAATAGCTCATTGCAAGCATCACCATTCTGCATCACCATGAATGGCAAGATGCAGAAAGCAACGATAAGCACTGAGATAGGCAAGGCAGTTTAAAAGTCCAGGCACCAAAAAACAGGCAGGGCTCCAACACAAGTACACATTAAGATAACTCAGATAACAAACCCCCTAGACTCTAAGATGGGATTAATTAAAAATGCAGGTTAAGGTCTTTTCTCTAAAACTAAAAACCAGAGACTATTTATGGTGCTGGCAGGGTAAAGAATGAAGATAATTTAAAAATATTTTAAAGAAGTTATACTTTCTTCTTAACTGAAGCCCATCAAAAAAGGCAGGGCTCTACTTTGGGGGAGGGTTACACAGTCATGGGACCTGCTGGGGCAGGTCCACCACTGAACCTGATCCAACTGTATCCAACCAGCAGCCATCTTCCTACCACTCCTAGTCTTCGAAGGGCAAAAAATGGGCAGAAATGAAGCCATTTCCTCATATTTTCAGTGTGGGGGCCCCTACCTGCTTCTTTCCTTCCACGTCCTCTTCCTTTTGCTGGAACTATCATGATCTCTGTTTCTTCTGTGGGCAGTTCATTGATTTTTTGCAAGAAGAGCTTCTCCAGAGCTTCTGCCATTAAGACTATGTCATCTCCAGGCTGGAAGAGACATGTAGGGTGAGGATCAGAAACTCACACCCCCAACTTCTAAACAGAGCAAGAATTCTACACACTGTGCCATCACCTCTGCCCAAAGTGTGAAACATCATATTCAGGTTCCCCGAGATGAACCCCAAAGGACCACAACACAGCTATACCACTAGGCATCAGTCTCAGGTACCTGCATGTCTGCTGAATCAGCACCTCCCTCTCTAGCCTTTTAAGCTCTGGCCCATCTGAGAAACCATCCTTACGCCTTAAACATCTAGCAATCTAGCAATCAGACACAGGGGCCCTTCTTTTAATACTATACAACTCCACTAGATGTACTTGATTTACACATGATTTCCTGCTACAGATATGTTAGCAGGGCTCCAACCATGTTCCCCAGTGTATTCCAAGCCAGCTCACTGGGGCTCTGGGCAATGCCCATCTCATGCTGCCTTACGGATCCCCAATCTCCCCTAGTCTGTAATATGCTGTTTCCACTCAGCTTTAAACTGAGAACCTCATCTGTGCACATATTGCTTAAATCTAAACTTAAATCTAATAGTGAGAGCTGAGAATTTTTTTAAAAATGTGGTAAACTTCAAAAAACTCACCTACCCATCTCTTCTGGGCAATTTTACCCACTACACCAGCAGAGGTCAAAAGGTGATTTCTGTATAGTGTCTCCCTCCAGGGTCGTTCTATTTGAAAGGGTTGGCTTTAATCACATGTGTGGTCTGAACTGTAAACAAATGATCCGGCTTCATGGCATAGCCAAACTTAATGGTTTGGCTACTGGATTAAGAAGTGATCTTCAGGTCTACATGTAAGACTGGGGGACACTTGCTTCTATCGCTACAAGTTGACAATAGTCATGTTCACAGTTCCAGATGAGGCAGGCCCCATTGCCCCCTCTCACATTGAGGTTTCTGTTTGAGCATACATTTTGTAGACTTCTTCTTGGCAATTTATACCATCCAAATGAACTTTCTAACAAGTCCTCATTGTTCTTCTCATACCTTCTCTACTACACATACTCAAGAATCCAAATCCCAAGGGCATAAGCAGCATGTGCTTCAACCTAACAAGGACGGCTCAGAATGAAAACACAGCACCCCTCTCCCCGCAAAACACAGTCATAAGCAAAACCACGGGTTCCATTACCCCTGCTTCTAACAGTGTCCTCTGTCAGACTCCAATCTACTCCCAACAGCCCTACCTATGTGCTTCAGACATATCCGCCTCTTCCTCCCCGTAGGGCAGCTGGACACTGGCCCCACCATCTCACCTTGTTGTAGATGTAACAATTTGTAAACATAGTGTTGAAGTCCTGGATACATTCCTGAGCATTCCAGTAATAGTTGTTTTCCAAGCGCTTCTTTATTGTTCCCATATCCATAGGTGTTTTAATGATCTTATAGTAATCCTGGAGAGCAGAGAGAGCAAAAGGCCAGTGTCACCTCTGCAGTCACACAGCACTCATAGCTGGGCCTACAGATCTCACAGGTCACTCCACAGATGCACAGCCCGAAGTTCTTCCACGGTGTCAGTGAACAATTTCAAGGGAACCCTAAGATAAAGGAGACCAGGGAAGGATTCCCAAATGCTAGGTGGTAATTTGGAGGAAAAACATTCAAGTTTTCCAACTGCCCTGTCTGGGAACAGGTTGTCTTTACTGAGGGTTTTTTTTTTTTTTTTTTTTTTTTTGTATGTTAAAGTGACCTTCCATTTTAAATAATAATGGGGAGAACATACAGCCTTTACAAAAGCAGTTCTTAGCTAGTAAAACCACTTGTGGCAGGTTCTACTTTCTCTCCACAATGTGAAATTTTATGTGTCCATAAAATGCAAACTCCAATGGAACCAGTAGTGGAGCTCACCCCTAACAACTGGATCCCTTACTTGTCACACTGAATAATCATGGAGCAGACCTCTACCTTCAGTCAAATTCATTGGACTTTCACTTCTTTTACTTGTACACAGTCTACTATGAAGGAACCATTAGTATCTGGTACAAGCAAGCACTAAGCAGGTTAACTGTCAAATGAGGCATCTGCACAGTCTTCACAGACCCTCCTCAAACCCTTGGATCTTATTCTACAAGTGCCAAACAGGAGGAGCCATATGGCAAGCATAGATGTCCACAAGCCCTTTGGATTAAACACCAATATCGCCACAGCTTTCTTCTAAATCTAGAATACTAAATCCAAATGTTCAAAACAAAACAACAACAAAAAACAATCATAGGGGAATTTGGGGGACAGAACAGACAGCACCTAGGTGGAAGGACCAGAAAGCCAGGCAGGGGACCTGCATCAGTCACCTAGCCCCACCAAGAACCCCATAATTAGGCTTGAATGGGGTAACAGAACCAAGTCCAAGTGGAAGCCTATGGCAGAGGAAGGCCTGTTAGCATGTGCCAACGTCCTAGCTGGGAACAGTGGTGGGCAGTACTGAAAAGGCAAGCTGAGGGTGTGAGGTTTTGAGTTGCTCTGACACCCAGGAGAAAAGAAACAAAAATCACCAGCTCACATAGATCCCAGCTCTAGGCATCTTGGCCAAGAGGCCCCAAAGGGGAGACTGAACCAGACTTTCTGCTACAGTATACTGTGCTCTGATCACCTCTCCCAAGAGAATCAAGTCCAGATATATCTGTCCCAATGGAAATTCAGATTTTATTTATGGTCAGAGGTCTCTTAGAGATGTCAGGTGCTTAAAGTGACTACAGTGTGTCGAGTGACTCAAGGGCAAACAGGAGAGTGATTGAGGATAGAGGACAAGGTAGGAGGTGGATGAAGACAAAAAGAAGGTGGTAGGGAAAAGGGACTGACAAGGAGGCAGTGGGTTTAGTGGGATGACAATCCAACCATACATGTGTACTGAATTTGAAAGAGGCAGGCATTCTAGTGAAATGTCCAACAAGAACCAGAGACCAAAATGGAGGTAAAGAACTGGAAGCATAAGAAAACAGGAAAAGAAGGAAAGGAAACCTTTTTTGGGTGAACCTATTAACATTTCCTAAAGCAGGAAATGGAGGGATGGGGGACCGAGTCCCCTGAAAAACTGGGCTTTAGCATGACCTTGCTCCCAGCCTACCACCACCCACTACCACCACCACCACCACCACCACCCTGCCCCTCTGAGTCTACTTCTCACTATTCCTACCTCTCTAAAGATACTGGATCAGTGCCACTGTCTATCCGCCTCTCCTTCCTATATCAGAACTGCTGAGGGTGATGTCATTGGTCACAGAGACAAGTGGAATCCTTGACCTAACAGACAACCTGCCCCTGTGGCTGTCCCCCAGTGGCTAGGATGCTGCTGCTTAAAAGTCCCCAGTGCCCTTTCTCCTGTCTGCCTCACCCTCTCAGCCCTCTGCATCACCCTATACAAACCAACCCCTTCTTTATTCTGACCCTGCCGTGTTTCCCTTCAAAGCCAAATTTCTTTGAATGATGGCTTCGTGTCCTCACCTTCTCATTCACACCGTCGAGAATCTGGTTTCTACTTCTGCGTCACATCTTCCTAAGGTCACCAATGCCTTCCTAAAGGCCAACAGGAGGGTCAGGTCGGAATCCTCATTTTTGCCCCCCCTGTAGCCTCCAATGTGGAGACATGGGAGATCACTCTCTGTTGGTAGGTCTCCTGGCTCCCCTCTACAAGCTCCCACCTCCCTGGTTTCCACCCCAGGGCTTCCCCCCCATTTTTTGTATTTGCTCTAGGAAAATCACCCTTATCAGGGACACTGCACAACCAGCTCAACCAGAGACCAGAGTAGCAAGCTCTCCCAAGAGCTTCCCTCTAGTGACAGGTCAGCTGCCTCTACCCCTTGTTATCGTCAATGACAAGTGTGGCCTCTGTGGCCTCTGAAGTCCAAATTTGGCGAGGACCCTCTTTTGCCTCTATCCTCTTTCCTAAGCCAGTTCATGACTTGGGCCTGCAGTGCCCTCTCCTGACTCTCTCTTCTCAAGTGCACATGACATGTATTCAGTGGACCGATAGCACTGGACAGTTGTCCCAGAGATAGTGGCCTTTAAGCCAGGAGAATAATGCCAGTGTGTTCATCCTACTTGAAACTGGATACCTGTTTCAAGGTGGAGGTCCTACTGTAGCTCTAGCACTCATAAACTGCTACCTGGGTTATCTAATCCCAATTTCTGGTTCAGGGGTTGCAGGTGTAGGGATGGGACTTAGCAAACAGCAGAGAGCAACTCAAAGACATTCAGTCCTTGATGCTTTGAAGAAAAAAACAATTAAAGCATTTGAAGAAAAGACAATATTAAAGCACTTATCCCATTTGTTCCTTGAGGTTCAGTTAAGATTATAAATCGAGTTTCCAGAACCATTTGCTAGGAATGTGAACAAACAGAAACCTCTCTAGAGAGAGAAGAGGTAGAGTACAAAAAACAACAAATCAAAAACAAACACACACACACACACACACACACACAACAACAACAACAACAACAACAACAACAACAAACCACCAAGAGCTAGTGCAGTATAGCCACAAAGGGGTGGGTAGGCATGAGGGCATGCAGAGAGGCAGCTGGGACAAAGAGGCACCCATATCTGGCCTCCAGCCAGGCCACTTCCATGAACTTGCTCCCTGGGAAAAAATCAACTACCTTTCCTGCCCTATGCTATGAGTGACGATAATGGCGCTAGTACCAGAAGAGGATTGCTCCTACAGCAAGCCAACCTTCTCTTGCATGGTTTGACCAAACGCATCTACTTCTGGGAAGGTTAGGAGTATCTGAGAAAAGAGGGGACAGAAGTGCTCCCACTTCAGCTACCCATGGAATGAAAGGAAAACTGCAAGTACTCCTTTACCTTTGTTTCAATTGCTCTCTACACAATACTTCCTGGGATCCTAATCTGCTTAAGCCAATAAGCACGTCCTCTATTCTTCCTCATCACCCTCATTGGGATTGCTGAAACCACTCACTCTAGGGCCAGAGGGTGCTGAAGTTCAGAGGTGGGTCTCATTGCTTTCACAACAATTCAAGCATATCTCTACCCTGCCCTAGAGTCTATCCTCCCCAGGAGAAGCGTAAAAAGAGCCCTGGAAGATGCTCCTCTGGGTTCCTGCTCAAATTACTCACAGGAAGGTTTAGCTTGACGGCGTCCACAGGCTGCTGGAAAGGCCACGCAAATTGGTGTTTCCATAGTGTCTTGAGCACCACTTTGAGCAGATATTGCAGTTGGTTGGTCTGCCTCTTGGGCTTGTTGGGGTTGGAGGTCTCCGGGGGCGGGGGGTTGGTGCTGGCTGCGTTGGCTTGCTGGGGTTGGGCTTGGGCCTGCGTTGTAGACATTTGGGTAGTTTCTAGTCCATCCCCCATTACGGGCAGATTTCTTAATCTCGTCCCAGGGCCGCTCTCCGAAGACATGCTACTGATCCCATCACATTCTTCACCGGGCACTCTAAAAGAGAAAAGAAAAGCCACAGTCAGTGGAAAGGCACCACCATTTGACATGTGTCTCCACACCACCACCATGACCGAGGACTAAGCTCCTCTCACAGAGACTGGTTGATCAGCTAGGCCAAGGAGCCACTCCATGCACTGACTAAAAGGGCTCCAAGGCCTGCTGTTCTAAGACTTGTCATCCAAAAGGAAAGAGAACAGGTAACAGCAGGGAGAAACAGGGCATGGAGGTAAGCCAAACAGGAGGTGGCAAGTGCTGTGGCTCTATGGAGCTCAGGCAGGGACAATGAGCAACAAATCAGGTTTTTAGAAACAAACAAACAAACAAACAAAAACAACACAAAATAAAAAACAGACAAACCAAGTTTTATAACATCTGAGAGCTTTTAGGGGGCATTGCCCATGTATGAGAGAGCCCCAAATATGTCATTTACATTAACATTCTTGTTTGTATTTATGGCTCGTGAATCATGAAACCAAATCAGTAATTCCATTTGAAGAGCAGAGACCAGGCAGGGAGAAGTAGAAAGGCTGGCCTGCCCTTCTTGGATGGCCACTGGCCACTACTGAGTGTTCCAGGCAAAGCCTCATGCTTACCAAGAACATCTTCTGGCAACTTAAATAAGATGTGGTTGTTGATTAAAGAAATCCCACTAGGAACTGCTGATAACACAATAATGAATCCATACTTAATCTAACATTTTATTAACTTGATTTTAAAGTTTATTTATCACCACCCTTGCCCAGCACCTATCTAAACCCCTTTAACTTGAACAACACTTGCTTCAAGCCACACCAAATTCTGTAAAAAGCATCCTTACAAGGGTGATTTTGTGTATCCGTTGAAGTTATTCTAAAGAGACAACTGCAGGTCAGGGGTATATGTTTTTGTTTTAAAAACTGATTTCACACACACACACACACACACACACACAACCCCCCCCCCCCCACAATTTAGAGCATCGCAAAACCAAAAACCAAAAAAAAAAAAAGAAACCCACACAAACAAAACAAAAACAAAAACTGATTTCAGAGAGGAAGGGAAAGGAATATATCAATGATAAGAGAACTACTCATCAGCTGCCTCCTGCACACCCCCTACTGAGGATCAAGCCCAAACCTGGGCATGTGCCCCTGTCCAGAATAGAATCCAGGACACTAATCCACAAACAAACATTCTATCCACTGAGGAAAACTAGCTAGGGCTAGCATTACACGTTTTTATTGCCAAACCGCTTTCCAGACACACAAACACACCCTTATTCACAGTGCTGAGAGTTCCCAGGTTCTATTAATGAGAAGAAACATTGCTCAAACATGTGCTGACCATTTGCATTCTTTTTGTACACTGATTTTTCTGACACTTTCCTACTAGCAAGACAAAGGAATGATCAACTTTAAACCTAGTGACAGCACAAGACAGACTTTGTTGGCTAGCAGCTGCCTACATCACAGGAGCATCTCCTTTAATAAACCCAAGAGTTACTAGGAAAAGAATTAGATTGTGAAACAAGATGGTGGCCTAGGTGGTCTCCTAGGCTGCCGCCTCATCAACAATTTGGGAATAAAAACAACAACAGCTAAAATCGAAAGGGATCACATCAGATCCACAGGAGAGCTGGAGGAATGGGATGGCTACAACTAAAGACAAGGAAAAACGCCGCTGCCACCATGTGGAGTTTAAAGCAGCAGTGGAACCAGAGCCACAGCCACTGCCGCCGCCAGTGAGGGAGGCCCACCAAGAGTGGAGCACGCCCCGCCCCGGGCCCAGGGAGTGGGCCACCTCGGAGCCCGGCCGTGGCCGCACCTTCCACTCCGGCCCGGAGCGAGACGCCTTGGAGCCCGGTCTCAGCGCCCCCAGCCTTTCCAGCCCGCCCACCATGCTAGCAAGGGAGCCAGTGTAGCCATGCCTTCCACTCACGGCCCCAGAAAGCCCTTCGCCTTTATGTACGGCCGCCCCTGGCTGGCCAGAGCCTCTGCCAAGCCCCCCGAGGAAAAGCGCTGCTGCCGCCATGTGGAGTTTAAAGCTGCAGTGGAGATGGAGCTGCTGCCGCCACTGCTGCCACCACAGCCGCTGCCAGTGAGGGAGGCCCACCGAGAGCGGAGCACGCACCCGCAGACTTCCCTGCCCACCCCAAGGTGAGGGAACCAGCGCAGGGCCTCGGCCTCACCTCCAGCTCGAGGCCCGAGCGAGTCCTTCACCCATCTGTCCCCCCCCCCCGCCGCTGGGCCTGGCCGGAGCCTCTGCGGAGCCCCCGAGAGCCAGCGCCAAGGCGGAGCATACTCATGGAGCATGAAGGAGGACCGAGAGGTAGTACCCAAAACACTCTTTTTGGCCTGGGACTCTAAACACCTAAACCCGGGGAACTAAAAGCCTGAGAATGTGTGAAATCAGAGCTGCTGAGGTTGCTAGGGTGGAGTCCGTGGGAGCCTCCCCATTCTTCCCCCTCATCATCCTCCAGCTCGCCTGCAGCTCGGGCCCGGGGGATCCAGGATAGGATGGCATCAATCGATGGTCCCAGAGGGGCTGTGTGGTCTGGGGGAGTGCTGTGGCCTGTGACCCGGGGGAGCTGTGTGCCCCGGGGGAACGGTGGGACCCGGGAGGACCCTCTGTCCCGGGAGGGCCTTATGCTCCCGGGGAGCAGTGGGACCCGAGGGACCCATGTGCCCCGGGAGAACCATGAGCCCCATGGGGGCCCTGCGCTCCAGGGGAGGCATGTGCCTCCCATCCCTGGGGGGACCCGGAGGAACCTTGTACACTGGGGGGCCGTGTTCCCCGGGGGAGCGGTGGGAGCAGGGGGAACCGTGTGCCCCAGGGGAGCAGTGGGACCCAGGGGAGCCATGTGCCCCAGGGGAGCTGTGGGACCTGGGGGTGCGGTGGGGCCTGGTGGAATCCCTATGTTCATAGCAGCACAATTTATAATAGCTAGGATTTGGAAACAGGCTAGGTGCCTGTCAGCAGGTGATTGGAGCAGAAAACTATGGTACATCTACACAATGGAATACTATGCTGCCATAAAAAAGAAGGAATTCTCATCATTAGCAGCAACCTGGATGGAATTGGAAAACATCATGCTAAGTGAAATAAGCCAGTCAATGAAAGAGAAACATCACATGTCCTCACTCATTTATGGGTAATAAAGAACAGTATAAACTAATGAACAGAAAGACAGATATAGTGACAGTAAAGAAAGAAGCAGACTGTCAAATGACAGCGGGGAGGTTAGGGTGATCTGGGGGAGATAAGAGATCAACCGAAGGACTGGTATGCATGCATATAAGTACAACCAATGGACACAAAACTCTGGGGAGGGAAGGCGTGTATGGGAGGTGGAGGGGGGGCAATGTACACATATAATACCTTAATAAAAATAAAAATAAAGAAAAATGAAAGAAAAAAAGAGTTACTAGGGATAAAAGAACTCTGGCTGAGAAGTCAGGCAAGGGCTTATGAAAGAGGACCTATTTTAGGACCACAGTACTCTGGTAGGCAGGGGACAAAACAAGACAGGGAAAACTGGCTGGCTCTGTCACAACTTTCTTTCTGGAACAATCTTAGCACATGCCAGGCACTCTGTTGATTAATTACTTTATAATTCAGTCCATGTGTAATTTTAACCAAAGTTCCCACAAAGATTTTTGCAAATGCAATTCTGATAAATGATCAAATTTTAAAAGCACCAGGGGGGAGAGAGCTTGCTATGTAAAAGGTACTTTGTGGGGCTATAGAGAGCTGGACTTTCTGAGGCGATCCTAGCCACATGTCCAACGCTGGGGTTCTGGTTACAGGATAAGTCTGAGGACTAGCAAAACTGACATGGCCAGAGAGAGAGCTTTTCTGCCATAGTGCTCTCATCAATCATGCTGCTTGCTCCAAAGAGTCTTGCACCCCATGCTGAACTTAAGTATTTAATGAGATCTAACTACAACTAAGACAGCAGGCAAAAATTTACAGTATGTGCATTCCCAGAGTACTCCTAAACCTCAAGAAGGGAGGGATGGCTCTTAAGGTAATCTCTAAGAAGTGTGGATTCTATTGGAGAACAGAGCCCAGAGCTCAGGCAGAACACTTAGAGGAAGAGGAGTTGGGGAGGCCTTTGTGGGTGCCAAGTTGTTTTCTGGTACCTCTTGCACACACAGTGCTCGAGATAAGGAAGGGGCACTCAGGGCTGGCATGAGAATGTGATGGAGACTGGAAGTGAAGATCAGCTGGGCAGCAGCTTGTGGGGTGTAGCTTCAAACGAAGAGAGCAGTGTGCTAGAAGTGCAGAATCATGAAGGGCATTCCGCTTAAATAACATCATCTGACAGTGGGCCCCAGGAACACTATTTGGACTACAATAGTTTCCAAAGGAAAATGTAACTGGGCAGGCCTGCTTCGGGCTCTGGGAATACAAGGCAAGTACCCATTGGGTGGTACAAGTGTGGCTAGCACTAATGGCCATGTGACATCCAGAAAAAATAGTGGCTATAGCATAAATCAATGCAGGGCAATGGGGACAGAGGTGACACTGGTAGGAAGGAGACACATGAAGGCACCTGACTTGGAGTTTGGCAAGAAGAGATGGGCCCCAGAGCCAAGACCCGAATAAAATGCACTCCAATGAAAGCCGCAAGAGGGCCAGTAGAGTTAAAAATGCCTACAGGTAGATCCAGGGAGAAGCACCCAATGGCGGGGAATAAGGGATGGAACTGTCAGAAAAAGCTTGCTCAGAGAATAGAGAACAAATACTGGTGACCCAAGCATGATGCAGCAGGGTGTCGTGAGTAACCTGAGAAAGGGACAGAGGGAGTGGCAGCACCCTGGAAGCTACATTCGGAAGGGCATGGAACCTTGCAGGCAAAAGGCGTGTCTTTATCCTGAGGTGAGTGGCAAGGAAAAGGGATTTCTCCAAGTTCTCAGGTTTAGTTGATCAAGAGTAGGACCTCAACCTCAAAGAAACAGGGTCTACAGTTATCTGCAGAGCGACACGCCAGGGTTTGGGTGAGGCCGGGGGACAGTTTACAGACTATTATCTGAACAGATCTTAATAATGTTGTTTTGTTCTCATGGTATTTAATTTTACTGCTATCCATGTGTGTTTTGATTTGGTTTTCTTTCAGAAAAAGGTGCTATAAATAAAAGAGTAAATTAATCACACACGCACGCTCCCGTGTGAGTTAAGGATACAAGTATCAATACAAGATGGGTGAGGCAAAAGTAGTGAAGGCAATCTGGCCTCCAGGAGAGCTGTGGAGGAAATGGAGGGCTGGCCATGTGCACAGAAGGCCTCTGGCTTGTGGCCTCAGTTTGTGACTCTCTCCAGAGGGGAGCCAGCCAAGACTGGCTGCAAGACTGAAAGCTACAAGTGGAGAAGCCAATGGGCCAGGAGAGTTTGCAGGAAACTGTTGGAAGAGAGAGGGATGCCAGAAAAAGCATTCATAGAACACCAGACTTCCATGATTAGGTAAGTGGACGGGGTAATCATTTACTGGATGACATCCAGGCCAGTGAGACAGGAGGAGACGGATGAATGACTAGGCAATTTGCCAGCTGGCTAGGGGCCTTTGGTTCACTGCTTGCAAGTGAGACAGAGAGAAAGGTACAGGCCATGCCTTTGGGAGTGCTTATATTGACAGAAGGGCAGCACCATGGAGAAGTAGTACCATATGTCAGTAGGGTTAAAAATGCCTCTAGTTGGCCACGTAGCAGACCAATGTGCTCAGAGGGACAAAAGGGGACAAGTGGCCCCATCATGAAGGGAGGCCTGGGTTTGAGCTAGAGAAGCGAATATGGGAGGGAGAAGGCATTAAATGAAGATAAAGAATGATGTACACTTTGGTTTCCACTATTACATTCCCCCTAGAAAGAAGCTTAGGAATTACAAACATACCAGGTGAATATCTGCAGGCAAGGGGCAGTGAGCGGCCCCACCCTGGAGGACTCGTCATTCTGGCCTCAAGGCAGTGGAGCCCTGTTAGCCACAGGGACACCAGATCCCTATCAAGCAAGTCCCATGAGGAAGCAGCAGTCCCATACATTTTCCACTAAGTAATGATATTTTGGAAATCTCTAAGCAATGCCCTAAGGCAGTGTTTCCCAAAGTGTAGTACGCGTACCCCTGGGGGTACAGGAAGAATTTGGTGGGGGTACACGTTGCACTGGAGTTTGGTGGGATATGCACTGCACCGTGCTTAGCTGCGCCTAATTCTACGTTTTCATGAGTCAAGACAGTCTTGTGAGGCGTGAGATGGTCCAGCGTGCAAATAAATGTTATTTATAATATAACCTTTATTTATATTTTATTATGAATAATTTTATTTTTCGTTTATTATTTTGTGTATGTACCAAAAAAGAGAAAAAATTAATAAATACATCCTTTTTTTTTTTTTTTTTTTTTTTGACGAGGGGTACTCAGCGTTATGAAAATTAGAAGGGGGCTGAAACCGGTTTGGCTCAGTGGATAGAGCGTCGGTCTGTAGACTGAAAAGTCCCAGGTTCGATTCCAGTCAAGGGCATATACATTGGTTGCGGGCACATCCCCAGTAGGGGGTGTGCAGGAGGCAGCTGGTCGATGTTTCTCATTGATGTTTCTCTCTATCCCTCTCCCTTCTTCTCTGTGAAAAATCAATAAAATATATTAAAAAATAAATAAATATAAATTCTAGAAGGGGTACACATGTCAAAAGTTTGGGAAGCACTGCCCTAAGGCAAAATGACATCAAGGTAACGGATTTCTGGAGCATTGGGGCTAGACTGTACCTTTTCTTTTTCCAAATAAACCTGCGGAGAAGCCAAAGGGTTAAGGGCTCTCGTCATAACCACTTTTCTTCACCTTTAATCCAGATGGGCAGCTCTTAAGGGCAAAGAAACTGAAATTTCTGTTCCCAAAATGAACAGAGCTTTTTCTACAGAAAACCTGATACTGAACTTTGCTTCATCTCTGTGCTTTAAACTACCTCCACCACGAAAGCCAAAACCCCATTCCTAACCAGCTGGCTCAGATCTGACACATGGTAATATCTAAATCCTTAAAACATCTCTGAGATTGCATCTGGCCTCACCCCCACTTTAAAGACAAGGAAACCAAGGCACAGAGAAGAAACAAATTGCTGAAGCATCACTAGTGTCTTCATATTACACAGTGTTTTCCAAAGTATCATACTTTAAAAAGATATTAGCTTGTAAGAACATGTAATAAATAACTTCACAATGCAATGGCTATTTAATTTTAAAGTGTGCTTTTAAGATTTATGTAAAACGTTTTTTGTACTCGCTCAACAGAAACGTATCTGGCCACTGGTTAAAGCTAGGAATAAAACTACTGGTCCACAATATGATTATTAAACAGGATGTGCAAAGATCAGGCCTAACTATCCAGGTTAGCCAAGAATTTGATACATGATTCTGAACCACTTGTAAGCTGAATATACACCCCTAGGAGGGCCCAAAGCAAACAGTTGGAGGGTGGACAAAGAGGGGTATAGGGGCACACCATCTTAACATGGAAAACCAAGGCACAAAACTCACACACTTGTAATGCCTATGGTCAATTCCATAAAGAAAGAAACTGCTGGAGGATTTTAATTCAAGCATGAAGGCATGATATATGGAAAAAGCTGTGTTCAACAAATGAGATGGACTTGGGAGCCACAAGTACCTCAAAGTTTCTTTTAAGGAGGCACTGAGGACAACCAATGACAGGTGACATCCATGGCCCTGATGTGAGGAATTGCATCTGCAACAACTGAGTAAAGGGGATCTCTTGTGAGATGCCAGGCTCAGAAAACCTGCAGCTCAGCCCTCCCATGACTGTAGGCAAGTAAAATCCTTAGAAAAGGCCAAGAAGCCATTCCTTTAAAAAAGGAAAAAGCTAGACAGGTGGAGCTCAGCAGCTGAGCGTTGATCTATGAACAAGGAGGCCACAGTTTCAATTCCTGGTCAGGGCATATGCTGGGGTTACAGGCTAGATCCCCATGGGGGGAGATGCAACCGATCAACGATTCTCTCTCATCACTGATGTTTGTTTGTTTGTTTGTTTCTTCTTTCTTCCTTCCTTCCTATCTATCTATCTATCTATCTATCTATCTCTCCCTTCCTCTCTGAAATAAGTAAAAATATATTTTAAAAGAGAGAAAAGAAAAAAAAACATTAATTCCTACTGCAGCAAACATAAGAGAAGCCAGTAAGAATCAGTCTAGGCTCTCTGCTCCTCCTATTTGTCAGAAAGCCTCTCCTCCTTCCCAATGCCAACAGCCACAACCCTGAGAGACGATGATGAAGGTTGGAGTGAACAGATTTGGCCGTATTGGGCGCCTGGTCACCAGGGCTGCTTTTAACTCTGGCAAAGTGGATATTGTCACCATCAATGACCCCTTCATTGATCTCAACTACATAGTCTACATGTACCAATGTGATGCTATTATTGGCAAGTTCAAAGGCACAGTCAAGGCTGAGAAAAAGAAGCTTGTCATCAATGGAAAGTCCATCTTCATCTTACAGGAGCGACATCCCACCAGCATCAAAAGGGGTGGTGCTGGTACTAAGTATGCTGTGGAGTCCACCAGTGTCTTCACTACCATGGAGAAGGCTGGGGCTCACTTGAAGGGCAGAGCAAAGAGGGTCATCGTCTCTGTTCCTTCTACGGATGCCCCCATGTTTGTGATGGGTGTGAACCATGATAAGTATGGCAACTCCTTCAAGATTGTCAACTATGCCTCCTGCATCACCAACTGCTTGGCCCCCTGGCCAAAGTCAACCATGACTTCTTTGGCATCATGGAAGGACTCATGACCACAGTCCATGCCATCACCGCCACCTAGAAGACCATGGATGGTCCCTCTGGGAAGCTGTGGCGTCATGCCGAGGGCTTCCCAGAAAATCATCCCTGCTTCTACTGGCATTGCCAAGGAGAGCTGAATGGGAAGCTCACTGGCATGGTCTTCCGTACCCCCACCCCCAATGTGTCGGTTGTGGATCTGACCTGCCACTTGGAGAAAGCTGCCAAATACGATGATATCAAGAAGGTTGTGCCAAAACCGGTTTGGCTCAGTGGTAGAGCATCGGTCTGCGGACTGAAAGGTCCCGGGTTCGATTCCGGTCAAGGGCATGTACATTGCTTGCGGGCACATCCCCGGTAGGGGGTGTGCAAGAGGCAGCTGGTCGATGTTTCTCTCTCATCGACGTTTCTAGCTCTCTATCTCTCTCCCTTTCTCTCTGTAAAATATCAATAAAATATATTAAAAAATAAATAAATAAAATAAATTAAAAAAAAAGAAGGTTGTGAAGCAGGCACCAGAGGGCCCTCTCAAGGGCATCCTGGGCTACACTGAGGACCAGGTTGTCACCTGCGACTTTAATAGTGACACCCACTCCTCCACCTTTGATGTTGGGGCTGGCATTACCCTCAATAACCACTTTGTCAAGCTCATTTCCTGGTATGACAATGAATTTGGCTATAGCAACAGGGTGGTGGACCTTATGATTCACATGGGCTCCAAGGAGTAAGAGCCCCCTGGACCACCAGCCCCAGCAAGAGGAAGAGAGGCCCTCAGCTGCTGAGGAATCCTTGCCCAGATCAATTCCCCAACACACTGAGAATCTCCTGACCACCATTTCCATCCCAGACCCCCTGAAGAAGGGGAGTCCTACTTTATTGTGCACCATCAATAAAGTTCACTGCACTCAGCCCCCCGTAAACCCCCCCCCCCAAAGAAAAGAATCAGTCTATTGTAGGCCAGGTAGCCTCTGTGTGAGAGCCAGGATGACTTTACTAATGCACAGACCCAACAAGGCTACAGCCTTGGGTAAATCCTTTCCACAGCTGTCGCCCTTGCTCCATGCTGCCCAGCAAGCCCCTACCATCAACGTGCCAAACAACACAAAGGGCCGTAATAAGACTCCTTCCTTCATCTTCAGAACTTACATTTGCTATACCTGGTGCTACCTTGAACTCTTTGTGGCTCTGAAGCTCAGCCTCCCCCGATACACACACCCGAGAGCCCCAGAGCAGGGACAGCTTTACTTCATTCCTGTCCTCCCAGTACAAAGCAGGTAATCAGTGAATGACCCTGGGATAAAGGGCATCCCACAGTGACCACACCAGATTGTCATCCTGGGGCTTTCAGCTAAAGTCCAAAGTTCTGGCCGAAACCGGTTTGGCTCAGTGGATAGAGCTGTGGTCTGTTGACTCAAGGATCCCAGGTTCGATTCTGGTCAAGGGCATGTATCTTGGTTGCAGGGACATCCCCAGTAGGGAGTGTGCAGGAGGCAGCTGGTTGATCTCTCTCTCTCATGTTTCTAACTCTTTCTCTCCCTTCCTCTCTGTAAAATAAATAAATAAATAAATAAATAAATAAAATATGTTAAAAAAATAAATAAAATGAAGTCCAAAGTTCTGGAAAGGGAAAGCAGCTCTCATTTGAATAAGGAAATCTTACTCAACCAATGCTTTCCATCTGAGCTCTATACCAGAATTGGAAAATGCAGTTGAATAATATTCTGTAAGTGATTAAGAAATACCTGGATGAGTACGGCAAAGGAGGAGGACAAGGCTGCTCTGGCCACAAACAGGGACTGTGTGCATTCCTGTGGAGGATGAGGCAGAGAGGAGCAGAGAGGGACAAGACAGGAGAAGGCAAGACCAATGTAGTAACAGACACAGTTTTGGAGGCAGGACAGACACCAGTGCACACAGGCAGCTGAAAGGAGGGCAGGTGGGATGGCACAGTCAAGGGGCCAAAGTGACCACATTGGTTTTTTTTTGTCCTTCACAAGTCCCTAACTGCAGGGTTGGGTGAGGGGCAGGCTTGGAAGGTGCACTGGACCCAGATTCCAGGGACATTCTGAAAGTAGACAATAGGAGAATCTCATTCCTGACTCAACCGTATAGTTGAGAATCCCATACTCAACTATACTTGCACACATTCAGCATGCTGTTCACAGATTCAAAAGATAGGGAACCCAGGAAGGGATGTATAGAAACAGGGTACAACAGTGCCAGAGTTGCTCTCTGTGTGTCTGAATCCTGCAGGAAATAAATGGCTCCCAGCACCTGGATCCAATAGGGAGAGAAGCTGGAAATGCAGAAACTTATAAATATCCTGCAGATATATGGAGGAATTTATTGTCTAGATTCTCGTGATAGAACAGACAGCATCTTCAACCAATTCAATCAGTTTTACACCTAAAAGACCCAAGAATGCTGTCTCCTCTGTTTTCACAATGACCTGTGGCCAAGAGGCAGGAGCCACCATGTGTTGAGTTAGTTGAAGGACAAATGAAAGAGAATTTCACTTATTATTTCCAACCAAAAGAAGTTTGTATGATTCAACTGGGTGTCCCCATTTCTGGATATACTCCAAAAGATTTCTTACATGTTCACAGTTTAGAGAAATTAACGCAATTAATCATTTCAACATCAGATGGCATATTTCTTTTGACAATGTCATCTTACAAAGTTTGTTGTTCAGAAGTTACTGCAAGAAAAAGCAGACACCATGTAAAAATCTACACGGTACAAGAAATGCAGGTAGCAGGTGGTCAATCTGGTTCTAAGCGTGTGAGGAGCTGGGCAACAAGCACATACATTCCATTAGGAAGTAACTATGATTATCCAAAGGTATTGTCTTCCTTCCAACTTATGTGCTTTATTTTTTTTCAAACTGCTGGGACATTAACACTTATTTAGTTGTATGCTTTGGCCTAGGAGTAAAACAAAACATTGAGATACTAAGAATATCACAAAAGTTTGGTAATTTCTGGGTTAATGAAAATAAAGTAAATTACTTTCCTAAATTTACAGACCCCTCTCTCCCTATTAAGCACTTCTGTTTCAAGGACATTGATTGCTATAATACCAACTCATTTAAGTGACCTGAAAACATTTTAAGGACAGACATTATTTAGCAGACAATACACTATAATGATTTTCAAATTTCAACAGAAACTGTTGTGGTGGCCTCATCATCCTCATCACCATGGCAAAATGGAAGTAGAATAGCGGTGGCCTGGTTGGTCAGAGGTCACCTTTGTTTGTCTAGAGTGCTCTGTTCCATAGCAGCCTCTGCTCACCAAACAAACCCAGGGGTGGAGGCAGTTGACCAGCACTGCTGGGCTTTGTGGGTCTGCAATTTGACCAATGATACCCATTTTCATGTCTCAACACTTATTATTTACTTATTTATTTTTAAAATGTTTTTTTTAATTGATCTCAGAAAGAGGAATGGAGAGATAGAAACATCAATGATTAGAGAGAATCATCGATCAGCTGCTCCCTGCACACTGCCCTTATCAGGGATCAAGCTCAAAACCCAAGCATGTTTGTGCTCTCCTGGTTCATGGGTTGACAACTACTGAGCAACACTAGCGGGGCTTTTTACTGGAGAACATTATGCTAAGTAAAATAAGCCAGGCAGTGAAAGGAAAATACCACATAATCTCACTTATTTATGGATAATAAATAACATTATAACCTGATGAACAAAAAGATAGATACAGAGGCAGAGAAGCATAGAACAGACAGTCAAATTACAGTGGGAAGGCTGGGGAGTGTTGGGGGTAAGAGATCAACCAAAGGACTTGTATGCATGCATATAAGCATAACCAATGGACACAAGACACTGGGGTGCGGTGAGGGCATTTGCCGGGGAGGGTAGGTGTGACCGGGGGAAGGCCAAGGGGGGGAAAAAGGAGACATATGTACTACTATTTGTAATACTTTAAACAAAACAAAAAAAAATTTTTTTTAATCCTAGCATTTATTAATTAATGAACCTACCCTCTTTGCAGAATACCACATGATCCTTGAGCTGAATCTCAGTTAGATTTCAGCAGTGATCTTTCCAAAGAATTTCACCCCCATAAACAAATCAGAGCCAAGATAACTCATAGTACCTGGCATCTGTTTGCAATGTTATTCGGCACACATCACAGGTCTGAAGTACACGTCCCTGCTGACGCCATAGCAGCAAGGTGGAGGGGAGCAGAAACCAAGTGGTTATTTATGCATCCCAAGCAGTAAGGGGCCCACAGGGCTGTGGCCTGAACTTGTTTCATGCCAAGCAAAATGCTGGTGATACCAAGTGACCCCAGCCCCTGAAGAAGTAAGTTCACAGTTGCACACTCTTCAGAAAAAAGAAGTCAACTCCCCACTGCTCCAAGGCTCTACTATAAAAAATCATTTGGGTCCTAACTGGTATGGTTCAGTGGATAGAGCGTTGACCTGAGAGCTGAAGGGTTCTAGGTTCTATTCTAGTCAAGGGCATTTACCTTGGTTGCGGCACATCCCCAGCGGGGGGAGAAAGGGATGCAGGAGGCAGCTGATCCATGTTTCTCTCTCATCTTATGTTTCTAACTTTCTAACCCTATTCCAGTGTTTCCCAAACATTTTAAAAAAATATATTTTATTGATATTTCACAGAGAGGAAGGGAGAGAGATAGAGAGCCAGAAACGTCGATGAGAGAGAAACTTCGACCAGCTGCCTCCTGCACATCCCCCATCAGGGATGTGCCCGCAACCAATGTATGCCCTTGACCGGAATCGAACCCGGGACCCTTCAGTCCGCAGACCGATGCTCTACCACTGAGCCAAACCGGTTTCGGCCCCAAACTTTTGACATATGTGTACCTCCACCAAACTCTTCCCGTATCCCTGGGGGTACGCATACCACACTTTGGGAAACACTGCCCTATTCTTTCCTCTCTATTAAAAAAATCAATAAAATATATATTTTTTAAAAATCATTTGGGGGAAGTGCAAGATTATACGTGGGAACAAAGAGAAGGGAGTGGGGAACTCTAACTTGGGGTAAAAATTCACCAATTTCTCAATGCTAGTTAATTTGCAACAGTTCTTACCCTGTCCTAAGAACACCTTTCTTAGAACCATTGGTTACACTGGTTATAAAACCTGAGCATCAGAAGGTCTGCTTCCTCATGGTCCCAAAGCAGAAGTTACTTCCCATTCAGGACCACAACCTGCTTCACCGTGTGATCTGTGTCAGTGGGGAAGCACACACACAGGATTCTTGTCCATCTAACCAGCTCAGGCAGCTGGTGAGAATAGCTCGAATGTCATCAGCCAGACTGCACTGCCTGGAGCCTAGCCAGTGGCTGTGAGCCGAAGCTGCTCTTGGAAGTCTTAATCCTCCTTCCTCATGCTTGTACACACTCTGACCCACACCCCTAAGACCTGCCAACTGGGCCTGTTACACCTTGGACTCCACCCAGCAGCTTGCCTTAACCCAGGCGATTCAAGGTGCAGATGAGCCAGTCTTCCTGATAGGGGAGTACAGATACACTAAAACTCTGGTCTCCCAAGGAGGGGACCAAGTCTACAAGGACCCTGCAGCTAGGAGGGACAGGAGCCAGGCCTCAGGCAAGCCCCTACCTGGCCAATCAGAATTCTAGTCCCTTTGAGCTTTAGAAACCAATATAAATGACCTGGGTGAGTTCAATTAGTTGAAGTGTTATCCCAAAAGGTTTAATTCCCGTACAGAACACATACCATTGTGGGTTAAATCCTCGGTCCAGGCATGTATGAGAGGCAACCGATTGCCATTTCTGTCACATTGATGCGCCTGCCTGCCCCTCCCTTCCTCCCTCCCCCCCCTCAAAATAAAAAATATATCCTTGGGTGAGGATTAAAAAAAAAAAAAAAAAATAGGAGACTGAAACAAGATGGCGGCCTAGGCAGTCTCCTAGGCTGCCACCTCCACAATAATTTGGAAAAAAACAACAGCTAAAATCGAAAGGGATCTCACCAGACCCACAGGAAAGCTGGCGAAATGGGAAGTCTACAACTAGCCACCAAGCAGGGCGCCGCTGCTGCCATGTGGAGTTTAAAACTACGGCAAAACTGGACCTGCCGGAGCCGCTACTGCCAGGAATGAGGGAAACCAGACCTCGCTCCGCCACGGGACCCATGGACTGGGCCAGCCCGCAGGCCACCCTGGGAACCAGGGAGCTGATACGGGACCTCCGCCGCGCCTTTGATGCCTGCCCAGACGAGAAGCCTCCCTGCCGGCAACCATCCCAGCCCGCAGCTGTCCCAGCCCACCCGCCGTGCGGGTGAAGAGATGGCGCAGCTTCTCCCAGCCCGCAGCCAGCTCGGCCCAGCCTCCGCGTGCACCGTGCTGGTGGGGAGCTGGCACGGTGCCTTCCATTTGCGCCCCGGAGAGTCCTTCCTCCACCGCCGCCCGCAGCTGTCTCGGCGCTTTCCGTTGGCGGTCCGGCGAGTCCTTCCTCTGCCGCAGCATGGCCGGGCAGAAGCTTCCGCCACTATCGCCATGTGGATTTTAAAACTACAGGGGAAATTGAGCCACAGGAGCTACCGTCGCTGCCGCGCCTGCCACCGCCCCCGAGAATGGGAATCCACCGAAAACAGAGCTCACTACACCCCGGGCTCAGAGAGACTGCAGCTTCAGAACTTAGCCTCTGCGTCCACAGCAACTCTGCTTCCGCACCAAAGGAGACACCATTGAGGGCAGTCTCTCCACCCACAGCCATCTCAGCCCACCCACAACCTTCCCAGCACACCCACCGTGCTGATATGGAGATGGCGCGTGCTGGTGAGGAGCTGGCGTGGCGCCTTCTTTTAGCGGCCCCAGTGAGTCCTTCCTCTGCCGCCATATGGCCGGGCCGAAGCTTCTGCCACTGCCACCATGTGAACTTTAAAACTACAGTGGAAATTGAACCACAGGAGCGACTGTCGCTGCCGCAACCCGCCACCGCCACCCGCCACCACCGCCATGAATAAAGGAAATCCACTGAGAACAGAGCTCACTACGCCCCGGGCTCAGGAAGTGGGCAGCCTCAGAACTTAGCCTCCGCGTCCGCAGCTGCTCTGCTTCTGCACCGAACGAGACACCTTTGAGGGCAGTCTCCCCGCCTGCAGCCATCTCAGCCCGCCTGCAGCCATCCCAGCCTGCCCGCCGTGCTAGCGAGGAGCTAGCCCAACGCCTCCAATACTCGATCCCAATGTCCCAGAGGGGCTGTGTGCCCCAGATGAGCCATATGTCCCAGGGGGCCGTGTGCCCCGGGTGAGCCGTGTGTCCCAAAGGGGCCGGGTGTCCCGGGTGAGCCGTGTGTCCCAGGGGAAGCAGTGGGACCGGGGGGGAGGGGCGGTGAGAACCAGAGGAGGAGCGGACTCTATTCATGTGGTCCTGAGAGAGTCACCATAAAACAAGCAGACTGCCAAATGAGGAGTGGGTTCTATTCATGTGATCCTGAGATAGTCACCATAAAACAAGCAGATTGTCAAATGACAGCGGGGAGGGGAAGGAGACCTGGGGGAAGATAAGAGAACAACCGAAGGACTGGTATGCATGAATATAAGTACAACCAACGAACACAGAACTCTAGGGAGGGAGGGCATGAATGGGAGGTGGGGGGAGGGGCAATGGAAAGATATGTACATATAATACCTTAATTAAAAAAAATAATAATTTTTTAAAAAAGAAGAAAAAAATCAATAAAAATATTTTTTAAAAAATAGGGCCCAAACCGGTTTGGCTCAGTGGTAGAGCGTCGGTCTGTGGACTGAAAGGTCCCAGGTTTGATTCCGGTCAAGGGCACATCCCCGGTAGGCGGTGTGCAAGAGGCAGCTGGTTGATATTTCTCTCTCATCGATGTTTCTAACTCTCTATCCCTCTCCCTTCCTCTCTGTAAAAAAATCAGCAAAATACATATATTTTAAAAATAGGGACACTGAAAATTTTATACCATCTTTTCCCCGAGAAAGCTGCCAAAAGATGGACTGAGTGGCTCAGGTACAGTAAAAGGTTCCACTGGTGCTGACAAATACATCTGGTTGTATGGACTTGTAAATTTAAAATGTTCCTGTGATGGACATACAATAAAATCAAACAAAAC
The DNA here is from genome assembly GCA_963924515.1 of Vespertilio murinus. Lineage (NCBI taxonomy): Eukaryota > Metazoa > Chordata > Mammalia > Chiroptera > Vespertilionidae > Vespertilio > Vespertilio murinus. The sequence continues at coordinate 88,390,623 of OZ004708.1, forward strand.
TCTAACATGGACAAGATAAAATGTGCTAGGACAGTGGTTGGCAAACTCATTAGTCAACAGAGCCAAATATCAACAGCGCAACCATTGAAATTTCTTTTGAGAGCCAAATATTTTAAACTTAAACTACTTCTAATACCACTTCTTCAAAACAGACTCGCACAGGCTGTGGTATTTTGTGGAAGAGCCGCACTCAAGGAGCCAAAGAGCTGCATGTGGCTCGCTAGCCAAAGTTTGCCGACCACGGTGCTAGGCTAAAGTACCGTGTTTCCCTAAAAATAAGTCATCCTCTGAAAATAAGACCTACTTCATGGAAACATAATACATCCCCTGAAAATAAGACCTAGTGTATCTTTGGGAGCAAAAATTAATATAAGACACTGTCTTGTTTTCGGAGAAACAGGGTATATTCCCAGCAGGGGCAGGCTAATTTTTCCTATAAAGGCCTGAGAGTAGGAGGAGAACCAAGATGGCGGCCTAGGTAAGCACCTAAGCTGCTGCCTTGCACAACAATTTCAAAAACAACTAAAATCAGAACGGACTTCATCCAAAAACACAGGAAAGCTGGCGGAGTGGGAAATCTACAACTAGAATGGAGAGAGGCTCAGGGATCGGATTGGGAGCCCCAAAGCCCTGAGGTAGGGAGGCACTCACGGGCAGAGAGGAAGTGCGGCCGAATGCCTGGCTGGCAGGAGGAGAATGGAATTCCTGATTGCACTGAACCCTTTCCGACTGTACTGAACCCCAACCCCGGCCGAAACCCCGTGGACCCAGGCTCACACCGGTGGAGTCTGGACTGCTGAAAAAGGCACCCAGAGACTCAGAGAGTGGGAGACCGGAGGAGCCGGGAGCCACAGTGGGCAGGGTCTGCAGTTGCGCGAGTGAGTACCCGGTCTGACCTCGGAGGTTGCCTTGACCTCTCCATAGCTGAAGGAGTCAGAAGCTTCAGACTACAGAGACCCAACCCAATTCCGGGCGAGCCCCTGGGGCACCCACGCTCTTGCACGGGGAATCTGGGACGGTCAGGCAGAAACTCAGGGGAGCTTGAGTGGAAGGCAAAGGTCAGGCGGAAACTCAGGCGAGCACACAAGAGCAGGGCTGATGGAAAGCCAAGAATGTTAGCTCAGCCCTGAGACTCCGCCCTATTCAATTTGAGCACAGAGGCTTCTGCAATTTTGCAAGTATGATCCTATAAGACTGTCTCCAATACAGAAGGTATCCCAGAGTAGACACAACTGATACTCACATCCAATTGGCCTGAAGGTCAATTCCTCCCAGGGATACCAACAACAATCAAGACTTAACTACAAGGCTGTACACACAGTCCACAAAGAGGAGCACTGAGGAGGCTGACCCCCTGGGCCATATAGGACACCAAACACACAAAGCCATCCTATCAACTCTGGGAAGCAGCAAAAATGCTGAGACAAGGAAACAGATCTCCAACGAAAGAGATGGAGAATGTAGAGTTCAGAACCACAGTTATAAGGTTATGCAAGAATTTCCTAGAAAAGGTCAATAAATTTCATGAGACCCAACTAAAAATTAAATATAAACTGACTAAATTGAAAAATATTATGCAGAGATCAAATAGCAGAATGGAGGAATATAAAGAGCCAAAAGACACTCCTCTAGAGAAGCAAGAAAAAAAGAGAATCCAGAAAGTTGAAGATAGTATAAGGAGCCTCTGGGACAACTTCAAGCAAACCAACATCAGAATTATGGGGGTACCAGAAGAAGAGAGAATGCAAGATACTGAAAACATATTTGAAGAAATAATATCAGAAAACTTCCCCCACCTGGTGAAAGAACTAGACTTAGAAGTACAGGAAGCGTACAGAACTCCAAACAAGAGGAATTAAAAGAGGAACACACCACGACACATCATAACTAAAATGCCAAGGGCAAAAGACAAAAAGAGGATCTTACAAGCAGCAAGAGAAAAGCAGTTGGTTACCTATAAGGGAGCACCCATTCGACTATCAGCTGATTTCTCAACAGAAACTATGCAGGCCAGAAGGGAGTGGCAAGAAATATTCAAAGTGATGAATAGTGAGAACCTACAACCAAGATTACCCAGCAAAGTTTTCAATCAGAATTGAAGAGCTTCACAGATAAGAAAAAGTTAGAGTTCATCACCACCAAACAAGTATTATATGAAATGCTGAAAGGTATTATTTAAGAGGAAGAAGATCAAGTGAATTAAAAATCTGAGGAACAGAATAAACTGGTGAATATAATAAAATCAGGGGCCAAGAAAGGGAGTGGATTTATAATTATCAGGGGGAAAGAGGTGTGGGGGTGCAGAAAGAGACTGGATTAAAATCGTACACCTATGCCCCGGGTGAGCCGAGTGTCCCATGGGGCCGAGTGCCCCGGGTGAGCCGTGTGTTCCAGGGGGCCGAGTGCCCCGGGTGAGCCGAGTGTCCCAAGGTGCAGTGTGCCCCGGGCGAGCCGTGTGTCCCAGGGGAAGCAGTGGGACCCAGGGGAAGGGGCGGTGTAAACCAGAGGAGGAGCGGACTCTATTCATATGGTCCTGAGATAGTCACCATAAAACAAGCAGACTGCCAAATGAGGAGCAGATTCTATTCATGGGGTCCTAAGATGGTCACCATAAAACAAGCAGATTGTCATATGACAGCGGGGAGGGGAAGGAGACCTGGGGGGAGATAGGAGAACAACCGAGGGACTGGTATGCATGAACATAAGTACAACCAATGAACACAGAACTCTGGGGAGGGAGGGCATAAATGGGAGGTTGGGGGGGGGGGCGCAATGGTAAACTATGTACACAGATAATACCTTAATAAAATAAAATTAAAAAATTAAAAAATAAAATAAAATCGTACACCTATGGATGAGAACAATGGGGGGGGGGGGTAAGGGCAGTGGGTGGGTCGGGAACCGGGTGGAAGGGAGCTATTGGGGGGTGGGGGGAGCAATTGTAATAATCTGAGCAATAAAGATTTATTTAAAAAAAAAAAAAGGCCAGAGAGTAAACACAAGACAAGCTGCGTGAGACATAGTTTGTTGCAATATTGCATTCTGCTATTGCTGTATCAGGAAAGCAACCCCCTAAAAATCCTTAGACAAATGATGTGACTGTGCCAATAAAGTTGAGATTGGCCTGTGGTTTGCAATCCGTTTCTAGACTTTGTGGCAAGGTGAAGTAAAGCAGGATGAAAAATTACAGATGAAACTAGTAAAAATGTGCAAGTAGGCAAGTACACAGACCAATAAAACGAAGTGGGATATGATAGAGGATTGTGAAGGACTTATATCTATTTATGATGCCATTAATTTAGACTGCATTCCCACTGACCCGGGTTTGGACTGTGCCTATCATAAGTCATTGTCTTCTGATTGCCTCTTTTTAAAGTTATTTACTCTAGTCCTTTACTTATCTTCACTTTTTATCTTTAGTTATTAATTTTTCAAAAGAGCTGACACTGCCAAAACCGATTTAGCTCAGTGGATAGAGCAGACTGAAAGGTCCCAGGTTCGATTCCGTTAAGGGCATGTACCTTGGTTGCGGACACATCCCCAGTAGGGGGTGTGCAAGAGGCAGCTGATCGATGATTCTCTCTCATTGATGTTTCTAACTCTCTATCCCTCTCTTTCGCTTTGTAAAAAAAAAAATCAATAAAATATATATATTTTTAAAGCTGACACTGCCGAAACCAGTTTGGCTCAGTGGTAGAGCGTTGGTTTGCGGACTGAGGCTCAGGTCCCGGGTTCGATTCTGGTCAGGGGCATGTACATTGGTTGCGGGCATATCTCCGGTGGGGGTATGCAGGAGGCAGCTGGTCGATGTTTCTCTCTCATCGACGTTTCTAGCTCTCTATCTCTCTCCTTCCTCTCTGTAAAATATCAATAAAATATTTTTTAAAGCTGACACTGATATTAATCTATAATAAGAACTGCAATGTAACAGGGCTGTTAATTCATGAAGAAAAATTCTACTTTGATAGGTGGACTCAAAGATGGCCACAGAGCCATGCAGATCACAAAGCTGAGATGGTCAGGAAGGCCAAGCAATTCCTCCACTTAGATGAGAATTTCCCAGTAGGAGGAAACTACTATAATGAGGAGAAAAACTAAGAGTGAGAAATTAGGGTTAGGCTGACAAAAGTCTTGGGACTGCCCTACTGTAGACCGGAAAGCTTCTGAAGATGTTAAGCACACTGGTTCTCTAGGACCCTCCCCATTTCCAACAAAAGGATAATAATCAAGTTGATAATCCTTGTGAACAAATTATAAAACAGTAAAAATAAAAACTATGATGTTTTCAGTACACCAAATACTGAGGGAAACATGTTAGTGTCAATTTCCAAGCAAGTGACCTAAGTCAAGCTGTCTGGAGATTTGGAAAGTCAAGTAGAGGGAGGTGAGCAGTGCAATCTACAACTTGTAGAGCCAACAGCTAGCAGTACACTGGAGAAGCAGTCCACTGCCTGTGGCTGAAATGTTGCAGAATGCATCAGCTGGGTACACAGGTCTGGTATAAGTGAAAACAACGTTCAACAAGTAAGCAGAGCTAACTCGGGCAGACTCTTCACAAAAGCATGTGGTGCCTCTAAGCAGCAGAGTGGTGGCTGAGAGCGACACTGAAGGTTTCCCTGGGGCCCACTTACGCTCACTGGAAACAACAGGGGCTCCGAGAGACACCACAACTCTGATATCTGAACAACACGTCAGCTATCACCACCAAAAGCCCTCAATGAGAGGAAAATTAAAACCAGCCCTTCAATGGCTAAGAGGAAACATGGAAATACTCCAACAAAGAGCCAGGAACAGATATATCCATGATGGTTAAGGGCACACTCTGACTCAGGGTTTAGAGATGCAGGAGCCTGGTTACCTCAATGAAGAGTTCATGCTAATGAAGTGACCTTTCCTTTGATGATATTACCTACCTACCCTCTGACCTTCACTGAGCTAAATTTTAAAGATTTGGGGGGTGGGGTGGGGATGAAGGTTACTTTTGTCAGTATCAGGCCCTCTCAAGAAGTGGCTCCAGGAAAGATGACTGACTTTTCCTCTCACCTTGCCTTACCTTTCTCTTTCTTTTTAAAAAGATAGCTTACTGATTTTGAGAGAGAGGGAGAGAGAGAGAGAGAGAGAGAGAGAGAGAGAGAGAGAGAACATCAATCAGCTGTGTCCTGAAGGCCCCCAACCTAGGCATGGGCTCTGATTGGAAACCAAACCAACAACTTTTTGGTGCACAGGATGATGCTTAATCAACTGAGCCACACCGGCCAGGGCCTGCCTTACCTTTCACTGGGTTCAGAACCCAAATAACGGATGGGAGAAGGGAGAGCATCATTTTTCCAAAAGGGAACACAGAAAGTGACAAAGTTAATGTCAGAACTTAAAGAACCCGAGATCGGGTAAGCTATGTACACATAATACCTTAATAAATTAAAAAAAAAAAAAAAAAAAAAAAAGAACCCGAGATCAAGTCCCCCGATTTCCGAAGTAGAAAATGAACGACTGACACAAGGCCCAAATACAACCATCCAGTGAGAGACAACAGCATTTAAACTAGACAGACACTCCAAGGGTACAGCAAAAATCATCCCTTTGACAGTCAAGCAGCCCCAGCAAAACAGCTAAGGCACCTCTCCTGTCAGGTTAGGGTAAGGCCATGCACTGCAGGGAGGCCTTAGCCCTCAGCAATATTCAGTGTCTACTTCTGCCCTCATAATATAACTATGAGGTGGATGCTTAGGTTTAAATAATCGTTCTCCTCTCAAAAACAGCTAAGGAAGCAAAGAACTGCCCAGAGATCTGACGCCTTGTGAGAATGAATATTCCTTTTTGTCATTAATTACACCTAGCTTCCACTGAAGTAAAGGACTCACCGAAGTTAAGCATCCCAACTGTTGACAGGAGAGGGATGATGCAGATGCTGGAGAGAAGAGGGTCATCTATCTCCTAGCAGGGCTCCCTGCACTCTCCCCTAGGCAGCCCAGGGCTTGCTTGTAGATGGTAACCACTGGCAAAGCCAACCCTGGTTCTATGCCCCCGGGAAGTAGCAGATTTTAGATTCTGATTCTGTCCCTCAGTTCAAGTTTGCTACCTGGCTGATTCGGTAAGCTTGTCCTTAGCACCCATTCGGTGAGCTCTCAGGTCACCAGAAACCGAAACCACTGCCTCAGTGCACAATCATATTCCCAATAAATCTGGAACATTCCCTGAAATTCCTCAATACCTTTGTATTCAAGCTGCCAAAAATATTGAACAGTCACCACATGAAGCTTCAAACCAAGGTCTGGTGTATAGAGGAATTAATAAAAATGCGCACATATATCCTGGAGTGAAAAGGGCAAAGTGGTTTGTTGTTTTTGTGTGTGTGTGTTTTTAAAATATTTTATTGAATTTTTACAGAGAGAAAGGGAGATGACAGAGAGCTAGAAACATTGGTGACAAAAACCTCGATCAACTGCCTCCTGCACACACATACACCCCCATCTCCCCACCCCCGCCCTGCCCCACCCCGCGGATGTGCCCACAACCAAGATACATGCCCCTAACCGGAATCAAACCTGGAACCCTTCAGTTTACAGGCTGACACTCTATCCACTGAGCCAAACCGGCCAGGGCAGCAAAGTGGTTTTTAATAACTAGTTGGCAAGCCATGCTGAAGAAAGCTGGGGAGACCCACACCCACTGTGCAGTATGAGCTCATGACCCTTCTGCAGCTCTCCACATCCCTCTTTGGGATTCTGAATCTCTGTAACTTTCTGAGGGCTTGGGGCAAGGAACTAGACAGAAGAAGTGAGAGAGCTTGACTCAATGGTTGAGCACTGACCCAAGCACCAAGAGGTCGCTGGTTTGATTCCCAGCCAGGGCATATGAGGGTTGTGGGCTCCATCCCGGGTAGGGGCCATGCAAGAGGCAGCTGATCAATGATTCTCATAATTGATTATTTCTATCTTTTCCTCCCACCCTAAAAATCAATAAAAACTTGAGGGGGAGGGGGAGGGGGAGGGGGAGGGAGAGGAGAGGAGAGGAGAGGAGAGGAGAGGAGAGGAGAGGAGAGGAGAGGAGAGAGAAGAGAGAAGAGAGAAGAGAGAAGAGAGAAGAGAGAAGAGAGAAGAGAGAAGAGAGAAGAGAGAAGAGAGAAGAGAGAAGAGAGAAGAGAGAAGAGAGAAGAGAAGAGAAGAGGAGAGAAATCGGTCTTCTATGTATCTAGTAACACAGACCAGTCAGCATGCTCCTCCTGTCCAAACCAAGCTCCTTCCCTCCACAGGCCTGACATTTAGTGTAGGAGCAGAGGCATGCCCAGGGTTCAAGAGCTCATAGGCATAAGGCTTCAATAGGTGTAGAAAATGGGCCTCTGCGATCTATCTCCAGCATGGTCAGTTTTTGATGGAACCAGTTGCTGAATTTCACCAAAATAAGCAGAATGTGAGGAGGAGGGAAGAGGATGTAAGAGCAAGGCACTATGCACTTGAGCCAGCTACATGGTGGAAACCCCTGAGACAGCATCTCAGCTAGACAGGGGGAGGTTAAGGCAACTAGAAAAGGCCTCAGCCTAGTATTTTTAAATGGTACAATGGGAGACAATAAGACCCGTAGGCAATGTATGAGGAAACAAGTGATCCCATAGTACTCAGCCAATGAGGAACCTGAGGAAGGACTGAATAAATAGGTTGCTTGCTACCTCAGGTGTACCTATACACCTGGACGGACACCTGCTCTCAAGAATGTATTAAAAGTCTCGTTTTTCGCCGAAACCGGTTTGGCTCAGTGGTAGAGCGTCGGTCTGCGGACTGAAAGGTCCCAGGTTCGATTCCGGTCAAGGGCATGTACCTTGGCTACGGGCACATCCCCGGTAGGGGGTGTGCAAGAGGCGGCTGATCGATGTTTCTAGCTCTCTATCCCTCTCTCCCTTCCTCTCTGTAAAATATCAATAAAATATATTTAAAAAAAAAAAAAAGTCTCGTTTTTCACCATACTTGTTTCCGAGCCCATTATTTGAATTTGAACAGGTAAGCATTTCTCACATTAGGAGAGGGCAAAAGATGAGAAAAAGGTCAAGTTAAGAGTATATTTCGTTGAATATATAATAGTATATGCCAGGGGTGGGCAAACTTTTTGACTCGAGGGCCACAATGGTTCTTAAACTGGACCGGAGGGCCGGAACAAAAACAACCTGACCATGCTGGCACTCTCATCTTGGGCTGCTGGTGAAGGAGTGGAGGGGAGAGCAAGAGAACCCTCCAAGGGCCGGATAGAACAGCTGAACGGGCCGGATCCAGCCCGTGGGCCGTAGTTTGCCCACAGCTGGTATATGCCATTCAACCCAATATATCCAAATATCATTTCAACATGTAGTCATAACAAAAGAAATTTTACCCTTCTTTTCATACTAATATGTCTAAAATCCAAGTGTGTACCCCATACTTACAGCACATCTAAATTTTCACCCAAAATAATTTATAGTCTATAAAACTTAGAGTTGAAAAAGTAGATTTACATAACCAAAGTATTCCAAACATACTTAAAAGTTCTCCAATAACTAAATTAAGCATCAGTTTTAACATTTAATTATAATTCAATAAAAATTAAAAATTCAGCTGAAACCGGTTTGGCTCAGTGGATATAGATCATTGGTCTGTGGACTGAAAGGTCCTGGGTTCGATTCCGATCAAGGGCATGTACCTTAGTTGCAGGCACATCCCCAGTAGGGGGCGTGCAAGAGGCAGCTAGTTGATGTTTCTCTCTCATCAATGTTTCTAGCTCTCTATCCCTCTCCCTTCATCTCTGTAAAAAATCAATAAAATATATTATTTTAAAAAGAAGAAAAATTAAAAATTCCGTTTCTCAGCTTCACTAGCCACATTCTGATACTCAAGAGCCCCATGTGGACCTTACCATAAACATCTAGAAGGTTCCTCTCCTCTAGAAGCTAGGTTACGGCACACTCTTTAGGAACTCAGCTCCAGAACTAGTGACCCAGACCACACTACCTATTTAGGGCTGGTTTGACCCCCAACTCAGTCCCACACCAACCACCTTCATCACCCAGTGATCCACCTGTGTTATAAATCAACTTGCATTTTATAAACTTAAATATAATTATTTAAAAGAATACACTAACATCACATGAGATGTGTGAATCTGTTTGAATGGAAGAGGGATATTTTGGGAGTCAACATAAAAAATATAATATGGCATGTAATTACTGTTGATTTTCTTGTATATAACAAAATGTTTATTTGGGTTTTTAAGGCTAATGCTCTTTTTGTTTTAAATGAATAAATACTTCAATGATTTTTTATCTTTTTTTTACTGTGGTAAAATGTACACAATATAAAATTTAACATTTTAGCAGAAACCAGTTTGGCTCAGTGAATAGAGCGTCCGACTGCGGACTGGAGGGTCCTGGTTTTGATTCCTGGTCAAGGGCATGTACCTTGGTTGCAGGCACATCCCCTTGCAGGCACACAGTGGGGGGTGTGCAGGAGGCAGCTGGTCGAAGATTCTCTCGCATCGATGTTTCTAACTCTCTATCCCTCTCTCTTCTTCTCTGTGAAAAATCAATAAAATATATTTTTTAAAAGTTTAACATTTTAATCACTTTTAAATGACCAGTTTAGTGGCATTAAGTATATTCACACTAGAAGACTAATGCACGAAGATTCATGCAAGAATGGGCCTTCCTTCCTCTGGCTGCCAGCACTGCCTTTGCTCCTGCCAGAGCTGCCAAGAGTCCTGGAGCTGCTGGGGTGGTGCAGAGTGCCCGAGTTGTTGCCATGTGATGATGCAAGCAACCCACCCACCTCTGGCTGCTCAGCACTGATGTATGCAAATTAACCCATCTTTGTTTTGTTAATTTGCATACCCACTCCTGATTGGCTGGTGGGCATCACTAAGGCACAATTTGTATGTTCTCTTTTATTAGTGTAGATTGTTGTGCAGCCATCAGTACCATTCATCTCCAGAACATTTTGAATCTTGTAAAATTGAAACTGTCCCCATTAACTACCAAATTCCCCTCCCCTTAGCCTCTGGCACCCACCATTTTATTTTCTGTCTCTATGAATTAGGCTACTCTAATTACCCTATATAAGTGAAATTATTTGTCCTCGTTATGACTAACTTCTTTCACTTAGCATGATATCCTTAGGGTTTACATATGTGGTAACCTGTCAGAATTTTCTTCCTTTTTATAATATTCCATAATATCAGTGGTTGGCAAACCGTGGCTCTTGAGCCACATGCGGCTCTTTGGCCCCTTGAGTGTTCTAACACCACTTCTTCAAAATAGACTCACCCAGGCCGAAAACCAACTTCTGCGCATGGGCCACAAAGGTTCAATCAGTGCACTGCAAGTGGTGTTTTGTGGAAGAGCCACACTCAAGAGGCCAAAGAGCTGCATGTGGCTCTCGAGCTGCGGTTTGCCTACCACTGCACTATAAGGATATACACTTTTGCGGCTTCCACCTTGTGGCCTCTATGAACATGGGTGCACAAATGCCTGTTGGAGACCTTGCTTTCAAGAAAATGCCTTTTTAAAAATTTTATTATTGTTTTTAAATCCTCACCCAAGGATATGTTTTATTGATTTTAGAGAGAAGGAGGAAGAGAGAAACATTGATGCAAGAGAAAAACATCAATCAGTTGCCTTCCGTATGTACCCAACCTGGAATCAAACCCTCAGTCTTTTGGTGTATTGGACGAGGGTCCAATTAGCTGAGCCACCTCTGTCAGGGCAAGAGAATGGTCTTATTTTTAAAGAGATGCTTGCTAAAGTACTTGAGGTAAAATATCACATCTGCAACTTACTTTCAAAGGATTTAGATTAAAATCTTATGCACTAATAAAACAAAGATGGCAAAATGTTCATTGGTGAGTCTACTTTCTGTAGATTTAAAATTTTAAATTTTTCAAAATTAAAAAAGTCAGTAACTTAAAAACTAGTACCAGCTGCTATGAAGAGAAAGCCAGTGCAAAAATAAGTCAATGAAAATAATGTTGCTGGCAAGACTGCTGGCCCAAGATTTGGAGCTGTGCTTGATTTGCACAAAGGGAGATTAGTGTCTAATGAGATCTCAAAGTGTGAGGATTTGGGGAAACTAAAGGTAAGGGTGTGTTCTCCCATGAGGATTGCTGGTCCCAGGGCTAGCTAAAGTCACCTTAGTTAGGGATTAGGCCTACAACAATTTGGGAACATTATTGAGGGAAATAGATAACGAGATCAGAATGAATGCTATTACAGGATCACAGTAAGACCCCAAAGTGGGTGGAGGACAGAGTCAGATTCAAATATAATTTAAGAGGCTTAATCCTGATAGTTGACCCTGAAGGGGAGCCTAGGATTAAAATCAACTGCTAAGAAGACCGAAACAAGATGGCAGCCTAGGAAGTCTCCTAAGCTGCCACGTCTTCAACAATTTGGAAAAAAACAACAGCTAAAATAGAAAGGGATCGCACCAGACCCACAGGAAAGCTGGTGAAATTGGAAGGCTACAACTAGCCACCAAGCAGGGCGCCGCTGCTGCCATGTGGAGTTTAAAACTATGGCGAAACTGGACCTGCCGAAGCCGCTGCCGCTGGGAATGAGGGAAGCCAGACATCTCTCCGCCCCGGGGCCCAGGGAGTGGGCCAGCCCTGCCAGCCACAGTGGTAGCCAGGGAGCTGATACCGGACCTCCGCCATGCCTTTGACTCCTGCCTGGACGAGAAGCCAGTGAGCACGATCTCCCTGCCCACAACCATCCCGGCCCACAGCCGACCCAGCCCGCCCGACCGCAGTGCTGGTGAGGAGCTGGCCCGGAGTCTCTCCGCCCACAGCCAGCTCGGCCCAGCCCCCGCGCTCGCCGTGCTGGTTCCCGGCCATGGCGAGTCCTTCCTCCACCGGCGCATGGCCGGGCCGAAGCTTCCGTCACTGCCGCCATGTGAACTCTAAAACTACAGTGGAAACTGAACCACAGGAGCGACCGTCGCTGCCCCACCCGCCACCTTGAATAAAGGAAATCCACTGAGAACAGAGCTCACTACGCCCCGGGCTCAGGGAGTGGGTGGCCTCAGAATTTAGCCTCCGCATCCGTAGCTGCTCTGCTTCTGCACCGAACGAGACACCTTTGAGGGCGGTCTCCCCGCCTGCAGCCATCCCAGCCAGCCCGCCATGCTAGCGAGGAGCTAGTGCGGTGCCTCCAATACTCGACCCCAGTGTCCCAGAGGGGCCATGTGGCCCGGGTGAGCCATATGTCCCAGGGGACCATGTGCCCCGGGTGAGCCGTGTGTCCCAGGGGAAGCAGTGGGACCCGAGGGGAGGGGCGGTGAGAACCAGAGGAGGAGCGGACTCTATTCATGTGGTCCTGAGAGAGTCACCATAAAACAAGCAGACTGCCAAATGAGGAGCGGATTCTATTCATGTGATCCTGAGATAGTCACCATAAAACAAGCAGATTGTCAAATGACAGCGGGGAGGGGAAGGAGACCTGGGGGGAGATAAGAGAACAACCGAAGGACTGGTATGCATGAATATAAGTAAAACCAACGAACACAGTACTCTGGGGAGGGAGGGCATGAATGGGAGGGGAGGGCAATGGTAAGCTATGTACACATACAATACCTTAATAAAATAATTAAAAACAAAAAATAAAATCAACTGCTAAACCATCTGGTAAAATGTTGGTTATCTAGGAACAAGGGCAGGACAGAACAGAACTGAGTAACAGGGCTGAGTGGGACCATTAAGAATGTTGTATACCAAGAGGGGAGAGCACCCAGAAAAATGCCAACCAAAGTCCCTTCTGGGAGGTAGGCAGAAAGAGACCAGGGAACTAGTAGCCTCCTGGTTGTTGACACCGCAGACCAGGTTATAGATGACTGATATGGGCCACATGGCTTTATGGTATCATGACAACTCCCTGGATTTTCTTTCAGGCTGTTGGCAATTTAAGAGGACTGGGGAAAACATAAGCTGTCTTCCAAGAATCGAATAATTGGCGTCAAAGGGAAGGAAGTGGAAACTATCCTAGAAAAAAATTAACCGTGAGGTGAGGTACATAAGCATTAGATATTGAAAGGAGAGTTTTGGACCAAGGTGGACACACCAAAGAGAGTGGAGATGATATCTTCTGAACAAGGTTCTATCTAGAGCCTGAGCTGAGAGCTAGCTGGGGCCCCAGGTTCCTCACAAGGCAAAGGTGGGGACTGGAACACAGGATCTAGTTACAAATATAGCTCCTTCCCAGACAATGTTTTATAAGATACATGCAAAATTCAGCAGTGATGCTGCCCTGAGCCCCCTTCCCCAAATTGGGATGGCTCCCCCCAATGGTGTAAAGAGCTTGGAGAGTCTTTGCATTCCCCTTGTTCTGGCCTCAGAGCAGCTGGTGCTACTCAGGACAGTGTAGGGTGCTGGGCCAATGTGAAGAAGTCAATGCATGAGGGTGGCCTCTGAGAAGGATGGTGGGTGCCATCCCCAGCAGATGGAGGAGGGCAGAGCTCTGAGTCCACCCTCAGTGAATGGCATGAATAAGCTCTTTCACTAGCAAAGAAGAACATGCAACAGTACCATCTGCTGAGGCGAGAGGAAGGTCAGAGGAACAGGCAGCAATCCTCAGTCCTGGTCCCCACTGTACACAGTGGCTGCAAGGCATGAGCACAAGGATGTAAACCTTATGCGTGCTCTCACTGTCCATAATAGGGAGAGGCCAAAATACAGAACCACTTCATGTTTGTCTCCCATATCCCCTGAGTTAAGGTGACTCACTCAAAATGTCTCCAAGTTATCGGTGCCAGAATAGCTTAATCTGATGAAGCCAAGAGAATGGAAGGTGGGAAAGATGTGAATCATGGGGGATGGCCATGAGCAAAGTGTGCTTGCAAGGACACTGGACACTCCCCCCCCCTCTCTCCTCCAGGACCCTGCTCTCTCAGACAGGAGGGCAGGCAAAGAGTGCTACCTCCCAGGGTGCCAGTGGTGCCTCAGCAAGGGACTCAGATCAAAGAAGTCTTCTGAGAAGTAACCTTTCACAGATCCACAAAGAAGGAATTCACATTGTCTTATTATTTGGTCTCATGGGGGAGGTTTGTTTTAAAGGAAGAATGGATAACTAAAAACCACCAGGATGGGTAGGGGTAGGGTGTTACATACTCGAACACAAGAATCCCCAATGGTAGAGGTGTGTGAGCAAACATATTTGGGATTAAGCAGCCCCCTCCCTGATGACATTCAAAACAGAGACTAATTGAGTGACATGCAGACTATTAGAAGTATACTCAATGTAAAAAATTTAGTACTGGACTATTTAAATTCTCTTCAAAATGCTGCATTGGTATTAATGGTATTTCAATGTGCCTTCACTAATCCTGTTATCATGTTAGAACACAAAAAAATATAATTTGTTCCCTTCAAGTTCACTGGTTGCCAATAGAAATGGCATCAAAATGCATTCTACCTTTAGGTGAAGAAGCACACCATGGGTGTCGAAGAAAAATCTTCGTCTAATTCAATCCAGTTCAAACCCTGTAAAAATACAGCGGAACTTCTGTTCTAGAATCTAATTTGCTCTGGAAGGCTTTTTGAGAAGTGATTTGTTTGAAAACCAAATCATTTTTCCCCCCATTAAAAACCATGTAAATTGAATTTATCTGTTCCTGAGCCCCAAATAATTTCGTTTTAACCTTTCTTATATACAGCATGTGTCTAATGTACTGCTTAATCTAAAAATAAAAATTTCTTAAATTTATCCAACCAGCCCTAAGTGGTTTGGCTCAGTGGTCAGGGACACATGTACCTTGGTTGCAGGCACATTCCCAATAGGAGGTGTGCAGGAGGCAGCTGATTGTTGTTTCTAACTCTCTATCCCTCTCTCTTCCTCTCTGTAAAAAAAAAAAAGAAAGAAAGAGAGAAAGAAAATCAATAATATAGATATATATTTAAAAGTTACCGAACTACTCCTACTAGCCTTAAAGGAATCACTTTCAGCACTCGTTTTAAGGGTTTCTTTCAGGTCAGCATGCAGCATCTTTGTGTGTTCATACATCAATGCCTCTGAAATGCTGTCACTGGCGAATAGCTTTTCTTTTATCCAAATCAACAACAGTTTTTCAATTTCTTCAACTGCCAGTGATTATTGCTTCTTTCACACCCTTACCAACATTAGCACTCTCAATGGCAATTTCACTCAACTTTAATTCAAAATGAGACAAGTTGAGCCCTCAGATGCCAAATGTAAAAACTGAAGCAAAAACATAAGCCTGAAACCTCTGGATTTCTGATTCAACCATTCAACAAACTCAATAGTTTAGCTACACTAGAGTGGTAGTATCTGATAAGCCCATTACAAAGTGATTTGCTAATATGTAACTGTCTGGCATGGTGAAGGCAGACTTCTCTCTGTTCCCAGGACACCAGGTTAGAAGCAGCTTATTGAAAGGGGAAAGGAACAGTTGAATGCACAGGTAACAGGCACAACAGCCGGCAATTCGATAGCAGGCAAGAAGGCAACTATGTTGTTTTACCAAAAGAAAACCAGCCAACAATTTAACTGCCATGACAGAAGGAAACAGCTTTAGATAAACTATTTGAGTACCCTTCATTGACCTGTGAGTAAAATCAATATTTAGCAAGGTGGCAAAGATACATCCATTAAAAAATTTTTTTATTATGAGAAAATATACAAGACATAAAGTTTACTTGAGGATATGTTTTTATTGATTTCAGAGGGCAAGAAAGAGATACACTGATCAGTTGCTTCACGCATGCACCCTACTGGGAGTTGAACCTGCAACCTCTTGGTGTATAGGATAATGCTCCAACCAAATGAGCAACCTGGCCAGGGCTACTACTTTAACTATTTTTAAGTACACAGTTCAGTGGCATTATATACTTTCACATTGTTGTGCAACCATTACCACCACCCATCTCCAAAACCTTTTCATCGTCCAAAATTGAAACCATACCCACTAAAAAGTGACTCTCACTCTCCTCCATCCAACTCCTGGTAACCACTCTTCTATTTTTCTATCCCTATGAATTTTACTATTTTAGGTATCTTATATAAGTAGAATGATACAATATTTGTCCTTTGGTGTCTGGTTTCTTTCACTTAGCATAATGTTTTCAAGGATCATCCATGTTATAGAATGCATCTGAATTTTCTTCCTTTTTAGGCTCAGTAATGTTTTGGTATATGGATATGCCAGCGTTTATCCATTTATCTGTTAGTGGGCATTTGGGTTGTTTCCACTTTTTGGCCACTGTGAGTACTGATGCTATGAACATTGGTGAATTCACAACCCTTTTACCTCATGGCAAAGACTCTGGTAATTCATTTAATAAAGTCTTCCATGTCAAATAAATAAATAGCTTCAGCATTTAAAATGGTCAGGACTCCACTTCCCAGATTTCAGCAGACCCCAAATGTAGCCAAAATAGTCAAATGGGCCTTGATAATAAACCAGTCCACCATTTCCTCTGTCCTCAGACTAAGAAGGTGGTAATCTACAATGAAGAGAGCAGATGAAAAATCCATTGGTGGATATAAACAAAAGCATTTTAGTTAAACATGACCAGAAGAAGAGCCTGCAATTTGCCCAGTACGTTTCTCCTTAGGAGAAGTGCAGTTTCCCAGATTCTCAACACTCAGCACCTGACCCAGAGTGAAATTTTGATACAAACAGTGCTTTACAGAACTGTACAGCTGGCAGCACCTTGGAAACCTTAAAAATATTGATGCCTGGGCCTCTTCCCACAGAGATTTCAATGAACAGAGTTCTGGGTGGGGACCAAGTATTAGGAGTTTCAAAAGCTTCCCACATGTTCTAACATTCAAGCCAAGAGTGATCCACTGCACAATCAAGAAATGGTGTGCTGTGCCAAGAGTCGATATGAGTTTCTACAAACATAATTCACAGTAACTTTCTCATAATATGAAACTACACATTTCTGTAAATGTGTAGTAAAACACAGATGAAAACACCAAGGCCAAATGTTCTCCTTCCCTTGCAGCTATAAATGATAAAGCTATAAATACAGCTATAAATGATAAAGGTCTGGATATGTAGTACAGAGTGGAGAAGACATGCTGGTCTCTGAAATACATATCTGGCACACAGGTAATTGAACTCCACTGTAATCTCCCATCAGCTCAGTGAAAAACACTCTCATGCCCAGATTTCCTGGGTCCACTCATTTCTTCCCCAGTCCAGTAGCCAAGGGATGAAAAGAGAAATGGTGAAATGTGATTCTGCAGCTAGCACTCAACACAATAAAAACTTGGTTATAATTTCAAGACTAATTTCTAGGTTTGGAAATTTTCCTCTTCCTACTATTTTTGCAGAAGTCTTTTCAACATACTCCAGGCAACTAGCAACCTAAGACACTCATGTTACAAAGGTTCAGCAAGCCAGTTCTTGGGACTTTTCTGCCAGGTTCCCAGGGGAAAATGTTGTAAATGATGGGTGGATGCCAGGATTCATCCAAAATGAACAGAATCACTGATCTCTTTGGAGCTTGGGGCTCTAGGACCTGGCTGACACCTAAGATTTATTTCCAGGATGCAGACAGCAAATGTGGGGTGAGGCCTGGAATTCGGGGGTCCTACATGGTGAAGTGGCATGGAGTAAAAAACCATGAATGGTGGACAAGCTGAACTTCAAAAAGGGAAGAGCTATAATTGTATCCCCAATTGCCTTAACACTCAGCCCCATGATACTACTTTGTGTTGTCTAGAATTTTTAAGTCAGCTACCTAGTGGCCCAGAAGTAAACCAGTGGAAGCTTAATCTTGGTGGAGCCTGTCCACTCAAGAAAACCAGTTTGCTGAAGGAAGCTGCATCACAGCAGAATTAGCACAGCCTGAGGGTGCCATGGTGCTCTGTCTATGCAGACGGTGTCTCTGGCACATCAGGGCACTGGGCATATGACAAAAACCCAAGGATTCTAGCCAAATTCCCTGTCTCTCTCCAAGATGATAACACATGGCTCACACATGCACCATTATGACACTCTTGATTTCTTTCTTTTTTAAAAATACATATTTTTTCGTTTATTTCAGAGAGGAAGAGGGAGGGAAAGAGAAACACCAATGAAAGAGAATCACTGTTTGGCTGCCTCCTGCACTTCCCCTACTGGGGATCAACCCGGAAAAGTGGACATGTGCCCTTGACCTGATCTCTTTGGAGCTTGGGGCTCTAGGACCTGGCTGACACACAAGATTTCTAGGATGCAGAAATGTGTCCTTGACCAGGACCCTTCGGTCTGCAGGCCGATGCTCTAGCCACTGGGAATCGGCTAGGGCTTGATTCCTTTGTTTCAATAAACTAGGTCTTTCCTACCTGGTATACCCTGTCCTACACAATACCACATCCTGGCAAACCCCTCTCCTTCAAGAAGCCTTCCCTGAGTTCCTGTCCCCTGCTCACCTCAAGTCTGCTGTAGTGGCATTCTCAAAGGTTCCTATGGCCAAATTTTGTTTTATCACAATCATAGATTGTACCTAATGCTGAGAAACTAACTTCTTTCCTCAGATCTAGACCAGTGGTTCTCAACTTTTCTAATGCTGTGACCCTTTAATACAGTTCATCATGTTGTGGTGACCCCCAATCATAAAATTATCTTCGTTGCTACTTTATAACTAGAATTTTGCTACTGTTAATTGTAATGTCAATATCTGTTTTCCGATTGTCTTAGGTGACCCTGCTAGCGGTTATAATGTAAATATCTGTGTTTTCCGATGGTCTTAGGTGACCTTGCTAGGAACTGCTGCTATTGAGCCTAAGACCATCAGAAAACACAGATATTTACATTGAGATTTTGTAATACCTACCTTGTGTTTCCACAAGGGCTAAAAAAAGAAAAAAACAAAAACAAAAAACAACCCAAATAACAAAGAACCAGTCAGTAGTTTCTAGCAAATAGTAAAATAAATAAATGTAGTAAGTGTGTGTGTTTCTTCCTCTCCCCACACACAAACAGGTAAGTCCAAGATATGAAACACTAGCAGCCCTCAGTTATGTCACAGAAAAGAGAGCATAGCACCCAGGTCCTGCATCATCACTGTCCCGGCACCTTCAAATAATGGAAAGGCCAGAGAGACCTGCTGCCCTCCTGCTGACCAGACTGCTATGCCTTCCTTTTGTAGTTCTTAGTTTACTGAGAGCTTTTCTCTGTTCTGCCATTAAGAAAAAACATCAGTTGAATATATTACTACCTCGCTTTTGCAGACAAGCAAGATACAAGCAAGACAGAAGCATTTATGCCCCCTCAACTCTGTCTTCACAAAATTTGTACATCACCTTGGGGGAGGGGGGGAGACTGGGGGCATAAGTTGCTTTACAAGCCTTTGACTCATTAAAGCCAGGCACATACCTACCCTTTCCTTTGTTCTGTCTACTAGACAAGTACAAGAACTTTCCATTTGCACTCGCTTTAGAGCATGATGACATTTCATCTTTTGGATCTGCCTCTGCATTGGGCTGAGGTCTAGTGGGAGATGCCCTGCCTGCTGACAAAGGGAATATAGATATGAACTCTTAATAAGCAATCCTCATGTCATCTATCTGAGGCAAACCCTCATCACAGGGATGATGTAAGAGGCAGAAAGCAGCAGGTTCACTTTGAATTCAAGGATAGAATTTTAACAGCAGCATAGAAAAACCCAAGAGCAGGGAGGAAGGGGTACACCCTGCCTATCCCCATCCCTAATCTCTGGCATTTCTACCATCTCATTTTCAAGCTGAAGGCCCAGCAGCGTACCCTACAAGCCACAGCATGACAGGTGGCCAACACACTGAGTTACACAGCGGTCAACAATTGTGATAAAGGCTCCACAGGTGCCCCAGACAGGCCAATCTGGACTTCATTATTAAACAATGGTTTATTGGTGAGCTCTACAAAACACACAAAAGGGTACAAGTCCACAAATAGAAATATTTATTACAAGCACTCCCAGAATATTTGGTTTGTGTTTTGCCTGAACCTTGGCTAAGTGTGTACAAGACTATGGTTAACTTGAATGGCTGTCAAGAATCACAAATGCTTTCCTTGCATTCTTACTGTAAAAGTTTGTGGTAACGTAACTCCTCTTGAGAGGAGAGATGAAAGAGTCACTTCCATACAGCTTCCTTAACACTTGTGAGCTAAAACAATTTTGTAATAATCCACTTCCTACAAACAAAAAACTGGCTTGACAGAAAGAATGCCAAACCATTCACTCCTAAATAAACAGTCAGTCCAAACCCACCTGAGGCTCAAGGAAAGAAAGTCCCATGCTAAGAGATTCCTAAGCAGTCCAGGCTAATTTCCTGGGATTCCAGCACTTGGGTCATGATGTCACCTTTATAGATCAT
The DNA here is from genome assembly GCA_963924515.1 of Vespertilio murinus. NCBI lineage: Eukaryota > Metazoa > Chordata > Mammalia > Chiroptera > Vespertilionidae > Vespertilio > Vespertilio murinus. Next base: position 88,410,937 of record OZ004708.1, read on the forward strand.
ACCCCGGGCACTGTATCAACAGCTCTCTTCTGTTGGCACAGAGCCTAGGGTACTACAAACACCTGCAGATGTAGACACTTGAGGAGCAAATGTGCCCGCACAAATGCCTGAGGCTCTGGCCTGGCACTACTTACTTGACACCATCGTGTCTGTTTTACAACAGAAGCTCAACCACTTTATTAGGTGCACATTGAAAGGAAATTAATTAGAAGGTGGCTGGTAGGGCGGCACTGGGTGGACATGCCCTGGAGCCAACCTCCCGAGGCCGGGTGGCACCGTGGCTCGAAGGGCATCTGCTGAGTGAGCTGAGTCCCTCCGGCAGGTGGGGTCCCTGGTCCTGGCCTGTGGGGATCTGGCAGAAACTGGTTCCCCCATATTGCCCAAGGGGTTCCGGAGTGAGAGAGGGCACTTTGCAAAGTTGCTTTCAAACAGGGTGTGAAGTGCAAACACAAGTGTGCAATAAACCAGATTCAGGGCAACAGTGCCCCAGCAACTACATAACTCATGGAGGAAGGTGGAATTGCATGGTCTTGCGAGAAATCGGGCTCCCTTCTCTATGGTTTTGGATTGCGTCACCCAAGAATTGTCACTGCCAAATCACTGCAGCTTGCATTGAGCGTCTGCCCCCTGGTAGAGTGTGAGTGAGTGAGTGGGTGAGTGAGTGAGAGTGTGTGTGTGTGTGTGTCATAGCTACTGGTCAGATGGACACTTAGCATATTAATCTTTTATAGACAGATAGATAGATAGATAGATAGGCAGAGTGCTCCCTCCCTTTTAAAAAAGAATCCCACCTTTAAATTCTGCACCTTTCACAAAAAGTCACATTTTTTTGCAGTAACAATGCCATCAACTCAGAGTGCCTTGGTATGGGTTGGGGATGGAATGCAGGAACAAGGGGGCAGGGACTGGGGCAACTGGGCTATGGCCAATTCTTGTTAAAAAGCAGTTTCTTCTGTGATGCCCTAGCAATAAATACCCTAGCCTCAAGCAGAAAGCCCAATATGCACAAATGTAGAGAGGCACACAGAGCAGGGACACATTTCCATGTATGAATGTACTCTGTGGCATGACTTTCATGCTTCCTCCTTCCTCCTCCAGAGCAAGGCTGCAGCAACATGCTGCCGCTAGGCAGCCATTATTGCTCCAAAATTCCGTTGCTATCTGTCCTTACAGCAGGCGGCTACTCTCTCCTGCAGCTCACCCACCAAGATTCTCAAGCTAAAAATATGATGAAACTGCTGCTCTGGAGAGAGCTCTAAAGTGGTGGCTCTCACCTATAGCTACACAGAAAACTGTTTAGGGAGCTTGTTTAAAAACCCATGTATAGCCCAGCCAGCATTGTTAGAAATAAGGTGAGCCCCAAAACCAGGGGTCCTGGAAGAACACAGGATACTTAAGAGCCAGCAGCAAGGCAAATATCTTTACTTCTGCAGAAGGGTGCATACCAAAGCAGGGTCTGACAGAACAAGCACTGAGCAGCCAGCTCACTCGGGGTTTTACTACTGATGCACGCTGTCTGTCCCTCACTCTTTTTAAATATATATATATATATATATAATTGATTTTTTACAGAGAGGAAGAGAGAGGGACAGAGAGTTAGAAACATCAATGAGAGAGAATCATTGACCAGCTGCCTCTTGCACACCCCCTACCGGGGATGTGCCCGCAACCAATGTACATGCCCTTGACCGGAATTGAACCTGGGACCCTTCAGTCCGCAGACCGACGCTCTATCCACTGAGCCAAACCGGTTTCGGCTGTCCCTCACTCTTGATTAGTCAAAGCTTAGGCTCACATTTTTTTCAAAATTGGTTAATTTAAAGGAAAAGGGGCTGACCTTGCCATTTCAAAATGGTGGTTTGCCTAAACTCCCTTCTCAGACATGAATGATTACTTGTTTATTCTCACAACATGACTCAGTAGTTGAGAGTCGACATATGAACCAGGAGGTCACAATTTGATTCCTGGTGTAAGAAAATTTTCACCTGTCTGAATTCAAATAATGGACTCAGGGACCATCCCATTGTACAGGCACACCTGGGACGGGGAACATAGCCTATTTATTCAGTCCCTCCTCCGGTTCCTCACTGGCTGAGTACTATGGGGTGACCTGTTTCCTCATGTTACCTAGGTCTTGCAATCTCCCAATAGGCCATTAAAAGGGGGGGAGGGGGAAGGGCGGCACTGAGGCCTTTCTAGCTGCCTCCACCTCCCCGTCTAGCTGTGGCAAACGCCTCCAGGGTTTTCACCATGATACTGGCCCACATGCACAATTCTTTGTTCCCCTTCCCTCCTCCCTACATTCTTGTTTGCCATGGGGGGAAATCAGCAAATTCCATCAAAAGCCAACCACAGAGGTCCATCTCCTACACTGGACAGGGCATATACCTGGGTTGTGGGCACGATACCCAGTGGGGGGCATGCAGGACGTGGCTGATCAATGATTCCCTCATCATTGTTTCTCTCTCTCTCTCTGAAATCAATAAAAATATATTAAAAACAAACAAAAGCATGTATGGCCCTGGCTGCTTTGGCTCAGTGGATAGAGCATTGACCCACAGACTGAAGGTTCCTGGGTTGATTCTAGTCAAACACACGCTCAGGTTGCGGCTCAGGTTGCGGGCTCAATCCCCAGTAGGGGGCATGCAAGGAGGCAGCCAATCAATGATTCTATTCTCTATTATCACTGATGTTTCTCTCTGCCCTCTTTCTTCCTCCCTGAAATCAATAAAAATATATTTTAAAAACAAAAAACACCCCACTGTTTGTTTAAAAACAAACAAACATTTGATGGCTTATTACTACATGTTTGCTCAGCAATTCCCTGTATGAAAAGCTCCTGATCAAAATAAAATATCTGCAACATTCAGAGAACGTAACTGGAAAAGGCTCTCAAACCCTTAATCCGGCCAGAGCTCACAAAGAAATGTCCCTCCTACCTTTCCCCTTCCAAAGAGGAAGAGATCATGTCTCTCTGGTACTGCTATCTCCTCTCCTCTAACACAGTGTGTGATTGAGAAATAGGACTCAACTGTTTGTCAAATGAATGAATCAATCCAGGAGCTGCTATTGAAAGGAGTTTTTAGGGATAAAATAGTTTTGAGGGGTGAAATAAGCAGACTTAGGAAATTTGAGGAACTAAGGGGTCCATGGAAAAAAGCAAGGACTACAGAGCTGCAAAAAGCACATTTCCATAGACTAAAGGGGCTGGGAGCCGCAGAAGGGTGTGCATTTACAGAATAAAGGGAAGGAAGCCCCTCACTCAAAAAGAGAAGAAGAAAGCCCACAGGGAATCAGGAAATAAGGAAGGAGGAGAGGAAAGCCTCACAGATCCCAAGTGAGGATGGACCTTTGAGCTCAGGGGTTGCTATAGTGACCAAATCAGAAGGGATAGTGGCCAATCAGAGGGGATATCAAGGTATAAAAATCTGCAGCCTTTATAAACTGTAGGGAAAAGGACTGGGGGTGGGAGGTCGGGAGGGACTCCTTCCTCCTTCCCATGTGGGAATCTGTACTTGCTGGTCAATAAATTTCCACCTTTACTGTAAAAAAAAAAAAGAAAGAAATGTCCCTCCAACCTTCACAGTCATTACTCCGATCACTGACATCTTTAACTGTACCACACCACACAAATCCCAGCCCATTCAATTCCTCCACAAGTTGTTCACAGAAGGTATGCTGTGACAAAAATGCCAAAGATCACCAGATCCCCAGCCATCTGTTTGCTAACATGAACACATACTGTGTGTCTGTGTCACTGGCAATCACTCACTAAACATGCTCTTAAGGCTTAAAGCTCCTGGTTAGAAGTTGTCAGGACTCAGCCTTAAGACTGCACCAGGGATGAAGCAGTCACTTCTAGACTGCATCTGGTATCACAGCAATCAGCTCTAGGACTGAGCACCTGTCTGAACCAGCTCTAGGACTGAGCACCTGTTTGCATCCGCTGAACATCCTCCAAGCTGCCAGTGCCATCAAGAGATTCACTCCGCAGCCAAATACGCTTGGCCCTGAAGACTGTAGTGGTTGGCAGGCATCATACTAGAAATAACTCTCCCAGTTAAGTGCCAGTTTTTTCTGGGTGTTTACACACTTAGGGAATGCAGCTAAATTCTGATCAGGAGCAATTACTAAATGCCTACTGAGCTCAGGGCTCCATGTGTTGGGAGATTATATTCTGACCTCACCAGAACCTCGAAATAGTAGGAATTAGGACTTACTGTTGCAGTTGAGGATACTAATGCCAGAAGAAATCGGTCATTTATCTGAGGTCACAAAGCCTGCAGGGATTAAAAGGCTACATGACTCCTCACACTATACCCAAAAATCATTTCCTCATGATTCAGGGCATGCACTTGAAAGGTAAAACTGGACAACTTTTAGAAGGTAATACAGAACATGTGTCTTCAGGTAGTGTTCTTCTCACCAACTATAAAACAAAGATCCATAAACTCACCTACATTTAAATTAAGATCTCTGTTCCTCAAAAGATGTTATACATGTAAGAGAAGAAGAAGCACCCAACTAGGGGGAAATATTTGCAAAATTAATTACCCACAAATAACTGGTACTGGATTCTACAAAGAACTCCTGCAAATTAGTTTAAAAAGATAACCAAACTTAAAAAAAATAAGAAGCAAAAGGGGCAGGTATTTCAAAGAAGGACATAAGATGCTCACCTCATTAGTTTGTTTCCTTGATAACTGAAGCCACAATGACATTTTATATTCACCATGGCCCGGAAATTGTAAAATATCTGTTCATGCCAACACTAGTGAAAATGCGGTCCAACATTTTTGGATGTGGAAAGGTAAACTTATGCAAGAGGTTTTGAAATAATTTGGCATTACGGTGAAACCGGTTTGGCTCAGTGGTAGAGCGTTGGTCTGAGGACTGAAAGGTCCCAGGTTCGATTCTGGTCAAGGGCATGTACATTGGTTGCGGGCACATCCCCGGAAGGGGGTGTGCAAGAGGCAGCTGGTCAATGTTTCTCTCTCATCGACGTTTGTAGCTCTCTCTCTCTCTCTCTCCCTTCCTCTCTGTAAAATATCAATAAAATATATTTTTAAAAAATAATTTGGCATTACAACTCCAATGCCCCAGTAATTCCATTCATGGGCACTTTATTAAGACACTTGCACACATCTCATGCACGCAAACACAAAAGAATGCTCACAAAAACATGATTAATGGTACTTCTGTTCTCCCTTCCTACTCCAATAAAAACAATTCTAATGAGCTATGGTTACCACAGAATGAACCTTAAATGAGAAAGTGGCAGAAGTCTACAAATAGCATGCTAAATGAAATAAGCTAGTCACAAAAAGACAAATAATGCATTTTCCCATTTATATTAGACTAGTGGCCTGGTGCACAAAAACTTGCATATAGAAAGAAAATTAGAAGAAATATTTTAATATCGCTATTTGCCCTTTCTTTATAATAGAAATGTCAACCAAATTCATGATCGACAATGACAGATTGAAACACACGTGTGTGATTCACATCAGCAAGAGCTTTGTATGTATCACGCATGCGTGAATCAACTTAGCCTTTTTTTAAAAAAAATATTTTTATTGATTTTTTACAGAGAGGAAGGGAGAGAGATAGAGAGCTAGAAACGTCGATGAGAGAGAAACATCGACCAGCTGCCTCTTGCACACCCCCGAACAGGGATGTGCCCACCACCAAGGTACATGCCCTTGACCGGAATCGAACCCGGGACCTTTCAGTCCGCAGACCGACGCTCTACCGCTGAGCCAAACCGGTTTCGGCTCAACTTAGCCTTTTATATATAGAGAGAGGATAAAGTTGCTTAATTAGAGCTACTTTCTCATGAAGCTAAACTTTTTTCAGCCCAGTGAAACACCTCAACTTCTTTTTCAGGTAACTATCAGCAACACAGCAGTAAATATCAACACAAAGCAGCTTATTATTGTAGATCACACAGGGAGAACAAAGGATAAAATATTTCATTGTAGCAGTGTTTGACTATATTCTGCACAGTGAGAAAACTTGAAGTCATTCTCAAGGTTCACCACTTCTTACTTCTTTTCAGTCAGGTCAAGTTTCTAAGTTTTCTAAATTTCCGTTTTCCGGCCAAAATCAGTTTGGCTCAGTGGATAGAGCATCGGCCTGTGGAATGAAGGGTCCTGGGTTCGATTCCAGTCAAGGGCACGTACCTTGGTTGCGGGCACATCCCCAGTAGGGGGTGTGCAGAAGGCAGCTGATTGATGTTTCTCTCTCATCAATGTTTCTAACTCTCTATCCCTCTCTTCCTCTCTGTAAAAAAATCGATAAAATAAATTAATTAATTAGATCAATCAATCAATCAATCAATCTCCGTTTTCCGGCTAATGAAAAAAAATAGGATTCCACCAAGTCTCCTATCTACCTACACCAGGGACTTCTATGAGGATCAAATGAGGTGAAAATGAGATGAGGCACAGGAAAAATGGCTCACAGAATTTTGGTTCAAGTGTAAAATGTTTCCACCTGTGTTCCTGGTTTGAAGAAACACGAAGGAGCCTAGAGAAAGGAAACTGGGCATCGCTCTGTGAATGACATTACCCAGAGCCCACAGCAACTGTTTCCAGGCTGGGCACATTTTGGGCCACCTGGTCCTGGAAGCGTTGGCTGCTATTTGGTGGGTGTCACCCCTGGCGTTGAGCATCTGCCACCTGGTGGTCTGTACATGTCATAGCAACCAGTCGGATAGTTTGGACACCTAGCACATTAGCCTTTTATATATAGACTAGAGGCCCAGTGCATGAAATTCATGCATGGGGGTGGGGAGGGTGTCCCTCAGCCCAGCCTGCACCGTCTCCAATCTGGAACCCCTCAAGGGATGTCAGATTGCCCTTTTAGGCCCCATCCCAATGGGATGGGATCTAAACGGGCAGTCGGACATCCCTCTCACAATCCAGGACTGCTGGCTCCCAACTGCTCGCCTGCCTGCCAGCCTGATCACCCCCTAACCACTCCCATGCCAGCCTGACTGATGTCTAACTGCTCCCCTGCCAGCCTGTTTGCCCCCCAACTTCCCTCCTTTGCCGGCCTGGTCACCCGTAACTGTCCTCCCCTGAAGGCTTCATCACCGCCAACTGCCCCCCCTTGCAAGCCTGATCCCTCCCAACTGCCCCCCACCCTGCTGGCCATCTTGTAGTGGCCAACTTGTGTCCACATAGGGGCAAGATCTTTGATCACACAGGGCAGCCATATTGTGTGTTGGTCAATCTGCATATTACTTTTTATTAGATAGGACAGAGGCCTGGTGCATGGGTGGGGGCCAGCTGGTTTGCCCTGAAGGGTGTCCCTTGGGGCATGGGGCGGCCTGAGCGAGGGGCCTGTGGTGGTTTGCAGGCCGCCCATGCCCCCTGAAGACCCAAGTGGAGGCCCTGGTATCTGGAATTTATTTACCTCTACAATTGAAACTTTGTAGCCTGGAGCAGAGCCAAGCCTCCTGCTCTGCTTGCTCCATGGCCGGCACCCATTTCTGTTGGACTTTATGTACATTCTATAATTGAAACTTTGTAATATGGAGTGAAGGCCTGGGCCAGCCAGGGTGTGTGAAAAGCTTTGCTTCCTTCATTGCCAGGGGCAACCCTAGCCTCCTGCTCTTTCCAGCTCTGTGGTTGCCACCATTTATTTGGATTTGTTTACCTGCTATAAATGAAACTTTGTAGCCTTGAGTGGAGGCTTAGGCCAGCAAAGGCAGGCAGAAAGGTTGGCTTCCTCCATTGCTTGGGAAACCCAAGCCTCCCTCCTGCTCTCTGTGGCTGGAGCCATCTTGGTTGGGGTTATCTGCATACTTGCTCTGATTGGCTGGTGAGTGTGTCTTGTGGTATAGCTGAGTGATGGTTAATTTGCATATTATTCTATTAGGTAGGATATCTAAAATAGTCAAAAGTCTTAGAAACAGAAAGTAGAATGCAGCTGCCAGGACTGGGTGAGGAGAAAAGGGAAAGTTGTTCAATGGATATAGTTACAGTTTCTCAAGATGAAAAAGTTCTGGAGATCTGCACAAAAACAACGTGTATATAGTTAACACTACTCTTCACTTAAAAATGTTATGACAGTAAAATTATATGTTGTGTTTTTGACCAGAAGAGAAAAAAAGTAGGCAGATGGCTTCAGCACAATTTCCTCAACTCTGAAACACAAATACCCTCACAGGGCTGATATGAGGTGCAAATGAAATGCAACAGCAAGTAGGAACTCAACAACATTATTAATCATGTCATTAAAAGTGAATGTTGCCGAAACCAGTTTGGCTCAGTGGATAGAGCGTCGGTCTGCGGACTGAAAGGTCCCGGGTTCGATTCCGGTCAAGGGCATGTACATTGGTTGCGGGCACATCCCCGGTAGGGGGTGTGCAAGAGGCAGCTGGTCGATGTTTCTCTCTCATCGACGTTTCTAGCTCTCTTATCTCTCTCCCTTTCTCTCTGTAAAATATCAATAAAATATATATTTTTTAAAAAGTGAATGTCATGAGCCGAAACTGGTTTGGCTCAGTGGACAGAGCGTCAGCCTGTGGACTGAAAGGTTCCAGGTTCAATTCCGGTCAAAGGCATGTACCATACACTGGTTGTGGGCACATCCCAGTGGGGGATGTGCAGGAGGCAGGTGATGGTTGTTTCTCTGGCATCAATGTTTCCAGCTCTTTATCTCTCTCTCTTCCTCTCTGTAAAAAAATCAATAATAATAATTTTAAAAAGTGAATGTCATGATTCAGTATTAACTTTCAAAACAGTTTCATTTCATGAGCCTATAATCATGGAGTAAAACTGAATGGGCTATAGGGTCTGACTAGGTCTACTAGCACCTCACTCAATTATTCACCCCTGACACCCACAAATGGTAGTCTCTTCTAGATTCTAGAACCACACAGCTCAGCCCGCAGTCCCTGCTTGAACCTTCTCTACACACAAAGATAATGGGCCAGTACTGCCCCTAAAGCTCTATCTCAAAATGGGGGGTGAGGGAATGAACGGAATAAATGCAATGAAAGATGTCAGATAAAGCAAATTCCAGAGGGGTGGAAAACTTTCTAGGTTGGAGACTAGAGAGCATGATACTTATCTAGGTAACAGGAATTCATTCCAGGATGAATGGTTTTAGAAAAAAAGCCCTTTCCAAATGAACACCAATTCTCCACCTGACTTATTCCATAGAACCCTGGCTTTCTCAATCTGAGACCCTACAGGGACTCCATTTCCAACCTTCTATGGGATGGGCCAGAGGGGGCATTTTCCCAGCTACATAAATCAGGATTCAGTCCCTGACTATCTTTTCACCCTAAATGCTGGCGTAGGCCCCTTTCTCTTCCCTCTCTTCAAAACCCCAGGGAGATCTCTCCCACCCTCATGGCAAAGCCCAAAGCCCCCAAAGTCTGGCTAGATCAGCCCTTGCGTCACAGAACTGCACGTCCACCTGCTTACAAGGGCAATGTTGACTAGGATGCCTCAGGAGCTCTGAGATCAGGAGCCTCTTCTCTAAAACCTGTCAAAGCAGGCCTGACATGAGTTTTCTAGCCACCTTTATGTGTTTTCTTGCCCCGTGTGGGTAGTGGCCACCATGTGGGATAACCCCAAAACATAATGTTTCCATTACTGCAGGAAATTCCACTGGACAGCACTGCTTTAGAATTAGACGGGTCACTTTAAAACAAGTAAAATCCATAACAGACCGTGAGATGGGGGATTCTAGGAGAAACAAAGAGCAAAGACATGGAATGGAACAGAAGCCAGGGGCCCAGAGTACCCAGAATAGGAGTTTGGGTTTTATCTTACATACAGTGTGTTTTAGAGCAGCAGACTTATGCTGCAATCCATCTAGTGTATTTTGATCATGTACTCTCAAATCTGATTGCTAGTCCAGTTTTGCATGGAGCTTGTCTAACATTTCTACCATTTTCTTGAATGAAATTACCCCAGAGTCAACCAGAGCCAAACTCATATTTAATGAGATCAATTGTCATTTTACAAAGTCAAAGGAAAGTTTTTAAAAGTAAAATAAAGTTCTGGCTGGTGTGGCTCAGTTGGTTGAGTGTCATCAAAAGTTTGCAGGTCTGCTGAAACCGGTTTGGCTCAGTGGTAGAGCGTCGGTCTGTGGACTGAAAGGTCCCGGGTTCGATTCCGGTCAGGGGCATGTACATTGGTTGCGGGCACGTCCCCGGTGGGGGGTGTGCAGGAGGCAGCTGGTCTATGTTTCTCTCTCATCGACGTTTCTAGCTCTCTATCTCTCTCCCTTCCTCCCTGTAAAATATCAATAAAATATATATTTAAAAAAAAAAAAAAAAGTTTGCAGGTCTGATTCCCGGTCAGGTTTTGTGTTTGATCACAACCAATGGGTGTTTCTCTCTCTAAAATCAAAAATTTTTTTTAATTTAAAAACAGCAAAATAAAAATGTTTCTTGGATGCACACTTGTTAAATTAATTATATCACCTTTCTATAGCATTGGGTCTCTGCCCATCACTAGAGATAAAGATCCCTTTAATACCCAAGTAATTTGTTAAAAATATTTTTTTATTGATTTCAGTGAAGAAGGAAGAGGGAGAGAAATATCAATGATGAGAGAAAATCATTGATTGGTTGCCTCCTGCACATCTCCTAGGGATTGAACCCACAACCCAGGCACGTGCCCTTGACCGGAATCAAATCTCTGAGTCAAATTGGCTAGGGTCAAAGCAGACTTTAATATGCACCATTCTTAGAAATAATAGTTGTTTTCCATCTTCTGACAACTCTGCCCCAATTACAAAAGTATGAATTATTCAAGTTTATGGAATTGTATTTCCTATTCTTTCATCAGACAGGGATTCGGAGAGGGAGAATATAGTGAGATCATGCACACCACCTGGTATAGGTGTTCATAGTCCTAAGTGTGTAAGTATATTATTCTGGAGAATGGTTTTATCTTCCTCAGTCTGCAGGTTCAAGGGCGTGCAGGAACAACTGTCTCAGAGCAGAGAGCAGGTGCTAAGACACACAAGGAGCCATAGCCATAATCTTTATATGTCTACCCATACCCAATGCCACCAAATGATCAGGCTGGCTATCAATGTGTTAGGATACCTTACTTATACCAAAGACACTAGGCTGACACCAAATCCTGGAAAGTTTTAGGAACAGTGGTAGCTTCAGTGAAGAGCCCCAGAACACAAATCTTTTTTATCTGCAGCCACCACAGGCCTTTTCTGGCATATTCTAATATTCCTTATACCCAGGAAAAGAGAACAAGCTAAGAAAGGGGTGCACAGGGGCCTTGGGCAGGTTTGTACCACTGTGGGCACATGGGTTACTTGAGGACTCTGGAGGATTTTTACAAGAACAAACCAAAATGGGTGCTCAGCTTTGTTCCTGCTTCATAAATTTGCAAACATCTGACTAGTCAGATTGCATGCAAAAAGGAAAGTCTTCAAAATCATCAAGAACCTTTTATTACTTTTTAAAATCCTCACCCAAGGATGTTTTTATTGATTTTTAGAAAGAGAGGAAGGGCAGGAGGGAGGGAGAGGAGGAGAGAGAGAAAAATTGATGTACTGCCTGCTGTATGTGCCCCAACAGGGTATAGTACCCACAACCTAGGTATCTGCCCCTACCGGGAATCAACTCTGCAACTATTTGGTTTACGAGATGATGCTCCAACCAACTCAACCAAAACCATCAAGAGCCTTTTAATTAAGACATTTCTCATTCTAAAAACAAAAACAAAAAACAAAAACATGCCAGTTAATTCATTGTAGTACATACTCCTTGGGCGGGCTTTATGGTTCTAACCCCCCCCCCCCCAATATTATTCCATGTTCACACATATACATTTTTCTGGAGAAAGAATCCACAGCATCCATCATATCCTCAAAGAGATCTCAGACCTCCCCTCAAATTAAGAACTGATGCTCTAGTGAGAAGCAGGGCTATTTTTTCCTTGGCCACTGGACTCTCGATTATTTGAGCCCCTTAGGACTAAATAAAGCCAAATAAATTGTAGAAAAATTATTGTTCTAGCAATGCTTGACACTTGTTTTTGACTAAGGAAATCTGAGTAGCTTTCAGTAATACTAGAAGAATGCCAAGCAGCAGACTACAGAACTCAAGTACACAAACAGCTTAGCAAATGACAACAGTTTTTGCAAACATGGACAAAGATGAAGTCAGCCTACTGAAATGTTTGTTACAATTTCATTCATGTAAATGTCTACTGAAATTTATCTACCTGGTCTCTTATCCTAGTCTTGCCCTATGCTTCCCTGATGATCTAAGCTGAGGTGAGGAACCTTTTTTTCTGCCAAGGGTCATTTGGATATTTATATTAAAAGGCCAAATAAAATTATCAATTTAAAAATTAGCTTGCTGCCAAAACCGGTTTGGCTCAGTGGATAGATAGAGCATCGGCCTGCAGACTGAAAGGTCCCGGGTTCGATACCTGTCAAGGGCATGTACCTTGGTTGTGGACACATCCCCGGTGGGGGGTGTGCAGGAGGCAGATGATTGATGTTTCTCTCTCATTGATGTTTCTAACTTTCTATCCCTCTCCCTTCCTCTCTGTAAAAAAAAAAAAAATCAATAAAATATGTTTTTAAAAAATTAGCTTGCGCCGAAACCAGTTTGGCTCAGTGGTAGAGCATTGGTCTGCGGACTGAAACGTCCGGGTTCGATTCTGGTCAAGGGCATGTACATTGGTTGCGGGCACATCCCCGGTAGGGGGTGTGCAAGAGGCAGCTAGTCGATGTTTCTCTCTCATTGATGTTTCTAGCTCTCTCTCTCCCTTCCTCTCTGTAAAATATCAATAAAATATATTTTTTATTTAAAAAAATTAGTTTGCTATATTTAGTCAAACATTTAATTAACTAACCCCTAATGCCTTGGCAGGGCCAGACCAAATTATTTTGTGGGCCTTTTACAGCCTGAAGTTCCCCACCCAACTTATCTCTGTTTCCTGAGGGGTGTTTTTCTGGCCAAACCGGCCCTTTTACTGTGGCCCAAGCCCTCTCACCCAACCAAGAGACCCTTGAGACTTAGCATGACTTCTCCCAGAGCCCCCACAGCAGCTCCCCCTGTACCTGGGACGTGGTAAGATAAACTGTTTTTCATTCCTCTATCACAGGATTTAAAAAAAAAAAAATATATATATATATATATAGATAGATAGATAGATAATATATATATTTCATTGATTTTTTTTTTTTTTTACAGAGAGGAAGAGAGAGGGAGTTAGAAACATCAATGAGAGAGAATCATCGATCAACTGCCTCTTGCACACCCCCCGCTGGGTATGTGTCCACAACCAAGGTACATGCCCTTGACCGGAATCGAACCCGGGACCTTTCAGTCCGCAGGCCGATGCTCTATCCACTGAGCCAAACCGGCTTCGGCCTGACATCTTATTTTAAAAGTTGGTAGGACAGTATCTACAGAACAAGTAGCTTGCCTTCCACACGCTCACGCACGTGCACATATACTTGTTTTGCCTGTTGCAAACTACTGACAATCTTCACCACTACATGACTTCTCAACTTCACCACACCACTCCCACTTCCTACAGAGCTTCTAGCAAGCAGAGCTTCTAGCAAGTATAAGGAAGAAAACAAAAATCAATGCAGTTCACCTGCTACTAAAAAGCATATCCAGGAGGGGTCACCCTTGGGCAAATGTCATAGTAACAGTGATAATAATAGGAAATAGGGTATTACAATGTTATAGCAATAAAAAAATAATTAAAGTATTATAGGAAATGTAGAAAAATTATTTCTTGTGAAATATTAAAGAGCACGGGGTATGACCACGCTGGCCAAACCCTAGCTGCACCCTATAGATAAGACCATAACTGAATGCTACCCTTAGGAATAACATATGTAAACCTGATAGACACCTTCTGAGTGACACTGTGATTGATAACCAGCTTGTACTCTGATTAACACTTGTGTGATGACATATGTTACTGATAGCCACCTTGACTGCCGTGGGTCAGTCAGACAGGCTTAAAAACGGGTCCCCGACTTTAGACACAGATCATCCTCTTGATCCACGCTCCACAATGCCTTGCTCTACGCTGGTTGCCCTCCTCCCGCTGACTTGACCCAACCAGATGGTCAGCCACCCAAAGATGGACCCACCACTGTCCACAGAGAACACCACTCTTCCCTGGGGAGCCCATTAAGTCTGAGGAGCCCACAGCATCAGGAACCTTGTGAGTAATCAAGTGTGCTATGTGATTTGCAACTGCATATTCTTGTGTGGTGTAATTCCTCTAGCAGTCTTAACTATATTAATTTTTCTTTAGTCTTGCTTGCTTAGTCTCTTTGCTAGCAATTACTTAATGTCTGAACACCTGCACAGTTAAGTTGATCTCAAGGGATGCCTTGGATAACATCCCTACTCAGACAGTAATTAATGAACAGATTGCAAAATGGCCAAAGAGGGAGAAGAAATCAAGGTAACCTGTTACCACTGAGTAGCATCTAATACAGTGTTATTTCACACTGTTCTGATATGACCCACAATAAAAAACACATTTTATCCTGTACACAATAAATGAAATAAAAGTTTTTATAAAGTACCCTTGAGTAGCTGACACCCTTTAACATTTCCTTTCCCCCCCTTTACACAATAACTGCAATCTAACTAATTCATTCCATTACTCACAGTTTGAAAAACACATTATAAAACAAGAATTACTTTCTCTTAAAAATCTAGATACTGGTCCAAGTTCTTAGAGCCAAAATCTATTATCCCATTTCACATATGGGAAACTGAGGCTTGGGAGGGTATACAACCGTTCCATTCCAAGGCAGGCATAGTGTACTCTTTCCTACAGCCAGCACCCCTACCCTCCACCCGTGCTGGCAGGTTCCACACTCCATGCAGTTCTCCCATTTCAACTCTCACAATAACAACCTGCTCCCACGAAATAGGTGGTGGAAAGTGTTTCAAATGTAAAATCATAAATTTATCTCACTCTTACTTTTCTTTTACACCAAACAAAATCTCAAATACCAATTCACCCACAGGCATGTATATGTCATTGCCTGGGGTAAGACAACTGGGGACATTAGCCACCCACAAGGACATAGGCATTACTAATCCTTGTTTCTGGGAATTGCACAAGCCCAACACCAAGTCTCCCCTGGCACTGCTTCACGGTGTGCCAATGTCTGTGGACATAACAGCAACTAGGAACAAACAAGTTTCGGCTGTACGTGGACAAGACCAAGAAGATGACCATAGGCAAAATGGGGGGCCTGGATAGCTTTTCTCAAAGTTCTTCAGGCAGAGCAAAGCAAGCACTCCCTATCCCCACCAGAATATAATAGAGGCTCCTCCTTATTCTTCCAATCTGAACAAAATAAAAATGAGACACCTCCCCTTTCCCCTCAACCCCGCATCAGAACCCATTTTACAAATAATGGGGCATGTTTAGGAATTATGTAACTTGCTTGAGGTCAAGGCCAGAAGGGACTGAAACCTGAAGGTAGACTCCATAGTTCTCCCTCTCTGGTACACACAGTTCCACCCAAGCCCAGCAGATCCAGGATTCAAAATGGGGTCTAATTGTGCCACAATGGTTAGAGCAGGCCAGGTGAAAATGAAGACAGGACTGGACACCAAGAGTCCATTCAAGCCCTCCCAGTCACTCTCCCCAGAGCATTCAGATAACACTGAACTCCTAGTTTAGGGTCAGGAATTCAGGAAACAAAGTCGAGCTCTGGGCAAAAGAGAGTAGAAAGGTCTTAAAGATCTCAAATACTTTTGCTTCTCAGAACAAACTCAAGACGACATTTTGTTTTCACACAATTGCTATGTGTGTGGGGGTAATGTTAAAAACCTCACCCTTATAAACAAGACACTGTGTTAAGCTGTGAAAAAAAAAAAAAGGAAATTCACCAAACTTTTCTAGAAGACTAATTTGATTCCAGTTTTCAAAAATGCACACCCTTTGCCTAGCAATTCCCACTCTAGACATGAAAAAAAAGAGAAAACTTAAAATCGCATGCAAAAGTAGAATTAAACTATAGTATTTCATGTTAGATTAGACAATCATTTATCTTTGTTTTCTTTTTGTTAATCCTTACCCAAGGATTCCTCCTCCATCCCACTGATTTTTAGAGGGAGCAAAAGGGAGGGAGGAAGGGCAGAGAGAAACATGGATGTGAGAGATGCATCAACTGGTTGCCTCCCACATTCACTGGAAATCAAACCTGCAACCCAAGCACTCCTCTTGTCCAAGAATTGAACCTGAGACCCTTTGGTGTGAGGGCCAATACTCTAACCATTAAACCATACCAGCCAGGGCTTAGGCAAACATTTCAAACATAGCATTTTGGAAATGTTCACAATGTATTTGGGGGGGGGGGTTAAAGAGTACATCCGATTTTGTTACTCTTGTAGAAAGACTACATAAAAAAATAAAAATAGATTTAAAAGATTTTTTTAACATTTAACACCATCTTAATATTCTGTTTTCCAAATTCTTTAAATGATCATGTGCTACTTCTGTTTTTAAAGAAAAAAATCCTTACAGCCCAGCCAAAGTGGCTCAGTGGTTGAGCACTGACCCATGAACCAGGAGGTCACAGTTTGATTCCCCGTCAGGGCACTTGCCTGGGTTGAGGGCTCAATCCCCAGTAGGAGATATACAGGAAGCAGCCAATCAATGATTCTCATCATTGATGTTTATATTCCTCTCTTCCTCTCCCTTCTCTCTTTGAAATCAAT
Source organism: Vespertilio murinus (assembly GCA_963924515.1). Lineage (NCBI taxonomy): Eukaryota > Metazoa > Chordata > Mammalia > Chiroptera > Vespertilionidae > Vespertilio > Vespertilio murinus. Next base: position 88,427,654 of record OZ004708.1, read on the forward strand.
AAAAACAAGCAAACAAATTAACGAAGAAGAAGAACAAAACAAAACCTTACAATCTCATTTTCAAATGTGGACCAACTAAGTCTATTCCCTTCAGGGTTGAATGGGACAGATAGTTGCTTTGCTCTGACTATATTTTTTAGAATGGAATACATCTATGATTTATGCTGGATATATAGATACAGGCTTTTAAAATCAAATTTATTAACTTAAAGCCTGTTTAGACTGAAGAAAAAAACTAAATGTTTCCCTTCATAACAACAGTAGAGGTTGGGGTACATCTTCCAAACTGTTTTCTGTGTCTTATTTGAATTTCAAACTGTTCTCCAACAATGTATAATTAAAAAAACTAAATGGGAATCAAACTACCCAGACTGTACTACATGTCAACATGCTAACATCCTTGCACTTCCATTTCCTTATTCTTTTAAATGGCCGTACTATATTCCATTAAGCTTTTCTTTTAAGCCTTCAGTAAAAGCACTAGAAAATCAATGCCGTTAAAAAGTTTTTGTGTGGCCTCAAAAAGTTACCATGACCCAGCAATTCCATGCCTAGGCATCTACCCAAGAGAAATTAATACATATGTCCACACAAAAACATGCACATGAACATTGATAACATTCCAAATATCTATCAACTGATGAAGGCATAAAATGTAGTATATCTATATAATGGAATAGCATTCAGTTATAAAAGGAACAAAGTACTGATTCATACTATAGTACAAACCCTGAGAACATTATACCGTATGAAAGCAACTAGACACAAAGTTATGTTATATAATTCCTGAAATATACAAAATAGGCAAACACTGGATTGTAAACTTTAAATGTTTTTATTATTGTTAATTTTTAGAGAGGAAATGGGAGGGAGGGAAGGAAACAGGGAGGAAGGGCCATCAATCAGAGCGATACATTGATTGGTTGTGACCATAGGGTACAAGGGACAATGCCCCACTGGCCAGGGCTGAATTGTACATTTTAAATTGGTGAACTGTATCATATGTAAATTATGTGTAAGTAAAGCTGTCATTATACATAGTTTATATTCAATAAATACTTTGGGGATGAATACATTAATAAACATATGTACCAAACAAAAGTCATCAAGCAAATATCTTTTTGTCTTCCCTTGTGCATAGTAAGAGCTCAGGAACTAATTGTTTATATGAATTAGCCAATCACATACACATGAAATTAGAATTTCACAAAGAAAGTGCTCAATCTTTTTTTCAATCAAGTTTTTATTGACAATAAGATTCACATTAAGAAATGCTACCCATACCTGTTTATTATTTAGCACGTTTTATCACTCTCTTAAGACACTTTTCTCAGGTCAGAGTTGAACAACAGCCTACCCACTCACCACATTTCAAACTGCTAAGTAGTAAATACACAGTAGACAGTGCACAGAAATACTACATTCCACAATGCCTGGACTATTAAAAGTTTACTGCAGTTTTTAGAAATGTTAATGTTATCTTGGTTAAAATTCACATTCCTTGTAAGTCCTACTGACTAATTATATCATATCCCGTTAACAATAATTTATTAACATAAAAGGAATTATTTGCAGTTGGTATTTTGGACATCCCAAATTCTTGCTCAATTATCTCTTCAGTTTATTCACTCAAAGAATATTTTAGGTGCTCTTATAGGAATTAAGGATACAATATAGAATAAAAATAGACAAAGCGAAGCAAACAAAACCCTGTCTTCATGGAACTTAACAGTCCAGTAAAAAGAAAATAATTTAGGACAATTTTATTTTTAGACTCATTCCGGTTTTTTGTTTTGTTTTTTTAATCCACACCCGAGGATGCCTTTTTATTGATTCCAGAGCCAGAGAATGGGAGAGGGAGATAGAATCATTGATGTAAAAGACAAAATCAATCGTCTCACACACGTGGCCCAACCAGAACCTGGGCTTGTGTCCTAACCAGGAATTGACATGGAACAACACTCTAATCAGAGAGAACACCAGCCAGAGCATAAACTCATGCCTTATGAGTTAAATGTCATCATCAGCAAGGAATCCCCACAATCCTCAATGTGCAAATGTGAATGTCCAATAACATTAGTACCAATTTTCAGTGACAAGCCTTTCTTTTTATACTTTTACCACATAAAGACAAACACAACCTACTTCACAAATTTATTTAGTATCAAAATTTAAAACATTTTACATGCACATAATTGTGAGAGTGACAGGGGGCTGTTAGAAAATTTAACATCCCCAAGTCTTCAAGTTACTGAGGCACCAAATGGCTTTTGCTTTAAATTAAGAAAAAGCGAGGCCAGTCATGCCTTATAACTGTCATCAGCAGCAAGGAATCCCCACATTCTGTCCACTGAAAGGTGGCAGGTTCGATTCCTAGCCAGGGCACATACCCAGGTTTCGGGTTCGATTCCCAATCCGATGCATTCGGGAGGCAAGTGATGGATGTTTCTCTCGCCCTCTCTCTAAAATTAATTTAATTTTAAAAAACACACACGAAAAAAATAGAAAAAAAGAGAAGGCATTGAATAATCCGATTTGTGTAACATGAAAATATCCACCACCACCACCAAAAGCAGAAGTGCAATTTAGTACAAAGATCACAACTGGCTCAAAAAGATAACAAAGTCTAAGACTCAATTACTCCACATCTTCAGTCCTCAGGTATGTTTCCTACCAAAATAGGGGGCATGGTGGATAATTAGGGGATGCATTTTGTTTCAGACCAGACTTTTCCTTCTCGATTTGGTAAGCTGAAACCAGTTTTACCTGCCCCCGGTTGAAGCTTTTGGGGAGAAAGAGTTGGTTATCTACAATGCCTTGCTGGAAGATAATCCCCATCCAAATTATAACAAACGGAATGTTTTATTAAATTACTGGCAAGGTCATAAAACTGTGCCATCTAAAACCTTGAAATTAAAAGCACATTCATAAATCCTGTTTAATATCCCCTGTGTTACAAATTCTAAGGACTACAAACTTCAAGGGCTCACAATTTAAGGAACCTGACAGCCTCATTCATGAAAATCTCCAACTGTATTATAGCACCAAAGAGCCACTGGCTTAGAAGTACATTGAGACTTGGTTTTTGTAAACTCGGACATCCCCAACCCTCTCAAAGGTAAGCAAAGACACTTCAAGTCTCATTAGGCACAGACTGCAAAGAGGTCACTTCTTGCATCCAACACACAGGTAAAAATGAACCCAAGGGCCAAGAATATAAATCCCACCAGGTTGCATGAAACATCAAATGAGTAAACAACTACATAAAAACACTTCAAAAAAAAAAAAAAACAGTGCGTGGTCTTGCGTAAAAGGGAAGTCAGCCAGCCACTAGCAAAAGCACATGACTCATCCACCGGCCTGAACACTATCCACTACACCAAAGTGGGATTTCCCATCTTCGTCCAAGGCCAGCTTCGGGGGCGTCTCGGTTAGGTAAGGCTGTGCTATTTCCATGGGGGGAGGGGGGGTGTCATTTTATTTAGCCCAATCACAACTCCCATCACATCCCAACTCCAAACCATCAAATAAACGGGGCAGTGGCAAGGACGCCCAGCGAGCACGGACCCAGCAAAACAAAGCGCCCAGCGAGGGGCTGCCAGGCTGAAAGTAGTTGGGTAACGAGAGCCGAGCTCGCCCCCCAGGCAGAGGGCAGCGCCGGCCTCCTCCTGGGAGGGAGCGGCCGCGTTCTCCGCAGGGCTGCGAGGACACTCGGGAAGGTGAGGAAATGGGGGCGGGGGCGCGCTGCCCCAGCCCAGGCATAAGGACCAGGGCGCCGGGGTGGGCAGAGCGCGCGCCGGACCCGACCCACGTGAGCGGCCGGGCTGAGGCCAAGGCCGCCCCGAGGACGGCGGCGCCGCGGGCACCTCGCCGGGCCCGGACTTACCCGGGCCGGGCGCGCCGCTGGCCCCGCAGCGGCCGCTTCCTCCTCCTCCTCCTCACTTGACAAAATGGCGGCGACAGGAAGTGCTGGGCGCCTCGGCCCGCCCCCCCTCCCCCGGCCGCCCGCCCGCCCCGGCGCGGCGCACGCGCCCCCCGCAGGAGCCCCCGCCCCGCTGACCGGCCCGACCCCGGGGGCGTCGGCGCCAATGACGGGGCGAGCGGGCGGCCGGGCGCCCCGACGGCAACGGCGCAGGCGACCCCGGCGCGAGCGGGCGGCGCGGGGACGCGGGAGGCCCGCAGGCCCGAGCCCGCGGCGCCCCGGCCTTCCTACCCTCGCGCCGATGGCGTCGGAACTGGCGCACCGGCCCATTACGCAATGCAGGTGACGCGGGCGGCGCTGAGAGCCCTCGCCGGCCGCCCTGAGCCTTCCGTCGCCCCGAAGGGCACTGGTCCTCACCTGAAACGCTAGGCCGCACGCCGCCCCCACCGGCCGCCGCAGCCTCCTCCTGGAGCTGTTATGCGGCGCCGGGGCCCGCCCGTCGCGCCCGCCGCTCCGCCGCGCTCACAGGCCCCGCTCGCCGGCGAGCACCGCCGGCAGCCGCCACCGTCGCAGCCACTGCTTCGGCACCTTGGCTGCGGGAGAGCAGAACAAACAGCCCTGCCGCCGCCGCCGCCGCCGCCGCCGCCAGCGCACTGACGTCACCGTGCACGCTGTGCGCGCGGCCCGGCGTCGCCGCCGCCCGGCGTGCGCGCCCCCGAGATGGCGCCGGGAGCGTGCGAGCTCGGGAGAGCCCGCGGCCGCGAGGTAGGTGCGCGAGGCGGGCAGGCGGGGCTGGGGAACCCCGCGGGCCCTGCGAAGGGGATTCTTCCCGTGGAGGGCGGGGCCCCACAGGCTGAGGGCGGGGCACGGAAGACCAGGAGGTGGCTGCGGAGACTTCGCAGACCGAGAGAGAAGTTCCTCAAACCCTTTGCAGACTGACGGAAGGGAGCGTGGGGAGACCCGAGGCTGCGTTCAGGGGAAAGATCTGAAGGCAGAGATAGACGTCCACATTTTAGGAAGGTTCTGACGATCGGCCCTCCTAGAGGAAGGCCGGGGGTGAGAAATCTCCCGGACGGACGGATGGCAGAGGCCGAGGAGAGACCCAGGTTGAGGAAGCCCCCTCCCCGGAGGGGGACCTGAAGGGTGTAGGAGTTTGGGGGTGCTGGGCCACCAGGGCGAGCGAGCTGCTGCGACAGGGGCGCCAGCCCTGGGGTGAGGGAAGGAGTTGAGGCTGCCAACAAGGCTGAAGTGGCATCTTTCTTGGCTAGCCGCCGGGGCTAAGGTAGATGTAAAAACCGGAAGGTGCCCGAAGTCGCGTTGGCTCAGTGGATAGGGCGTCGGTCTGCGGACTGAAGGGTCCCAGGTTTGATTCCGGTCGAGGGCATGTACCTTGGTTGCTGGCACATCCCCAGTGTGGAGTATGCAAGAGGCAGCTGATCAAAGATTCTCATCGATGTTTCTTTTTTTGTAATTTATTTTATTGATATTTTACAGAGAGGAAGGGAGAGAGATAGAGAGTTAGAAACGTCCATGAGAGAGAAACATCAACCAGCTGCCTCTCGCACACCCCCTACTGGGATGTGCCCGCAACCAAGGCGCATGCCCTTGACCGGAATCGAACCTGGGACCTTTCAGTCCGCAGACCAACGCTCTACCACTGGGCCAAACCGGTTTCGGCTCATCGATGTTTCTAACTATCCCTCTCCTTTCCTCTCTGTAAAAAATCAATAAAATATATATATTTTTTAAAACCCAAAGTATGAGATAACAAATTATTAAGAGTAAAAAATAAAGACAGCCGAAACCGGTTTGGCTCAGTGGATAGAGTCAGCCTGCGGACTCAAGGGTCCCAGGTTCGATTCTGGTCAAGGGCATGTACCTTGGTTGTGGGCACATCCCCAGTGGGGGGTGTGCAAGAGGCAGCTGATCGATGACTCATCAATGTTTCTAACTTTCTATCTCCCTTCCTCTATAAAAAGTCAATAAAATATATAATTAAAAAAATAAAGAGAGTAATAATCATTGGTTGGTTCATTGGGGCTAAGTGAATATGGGTCAACAACTTTTTATTTTTTAAAGGAAACCAGAATGTATCCATTTTTTAAAAATACATGTTTATTGATATCAGAGAAGGGAGGAGAGAGATGAGAATTACTGATGGGCTACCTCTTGCGGATAGAGCGTGCAACTCAGGCACATGCTCTTGACCAGAATCAAACCCGGACTCTTGAGTCCACAGTCCAACACTCTCCAGGGGTGGGCAAACTTTTTGACTCGAGATTCACAATGGGTTCTTAAACTGGACCGGAGGGCCGGAACAAAAGGTTGGATGGAGTGTTTGTGTGAACTAATATAAATTCAAAGTAAACATCATTACATAAAAGGGTACGGTCTTTTTTTTATTTTTTTATTTCAATAGTTTAGGACAGCCATCCCGCCCGCAGGCCGTAGTTTGCCCACACCTGCTCTATCCTCTTGAGCCAAACTGCCTAGGGCCAGAATGTATCCATTTTAAGGTGCCCTTTCCCACAATTGCCTTCTGGCATTATCCACTTAATTTATTGTTACAGACAATAAATGTCTTCAGAAGTAATTTGCAGTTCCCAGTTTGCAAGTTACATAATAAAATTTTTCTTTTGACTCTAGAGTCACAGTTCATTTTAGACAATACCATAAATATTTAGCTTGATTTACTGGACCCAACTGGAGGGTTTTCAGCCATTGCTGGAAATCAAATCAAATCTGAAGAGAATATGGAAGCTGTAAAGGGAGTTCCAAAGCTGTCTCCAAAAATATTTTAGGACAACGTCTCATTCTTTTTGTCTTCCATGCTTACATAGCCTAACTCTTCGCAGATGGCTCACACTCAGAAAATGTTTACTCAGTTGAATCAGTTTAATAGTCTCATTACTTAATGGTTCACATTTAAATATATATAAACTATTGATTTTTACAGAGAGGAAAGGAGAGGGATAGAGAGCTCTCAATGAGAGAGAAACATCGACCAGCTGCCTCCTGCACACCCTCTACTGGGGATGTGCCTGCAACCAATGTACACGCCCTTGACTGGAATCTTGAGACCCTTCAGTCTGCAGACCGACGCTCTATCCACTGAGCCAAACCGGTTTCGGCTAAAAAAATATTTTTTATTGATTTCAGAGAGGAAAGGAAAGAAACATCGATGGGCTGCCTCCTGAATGCCCCCTGTTGGTAATGGAGCACCACCCGGGCGTGTGCCCGACCTGGAATTGAACCATGACCTCCTGGTTCATAGGTCAGTGTTCAACCACGGAGCCACACAAGCCAGGATGGTTCACATTTCAATAAGCTCTTTTGTATTTCTCTTGTTATTACTGTATTTTCAATACTGAAAAACAGAGAAGATTAATAAAACATTAAAGAATGAAATATGAAGTATTATACAATGTAATTCTGACTGGTATTATTTGTTTTTGGTAAAGTAATACATGAAACTATTTTAATTGAATAATGTAAAAGAATATGGAGGAAAAATAAAGCATCCTCCCTCCCTCACTCTCCCAACAGAGTAACCACTTTGATGTGTTCATACCTGTGCTATCTGCTAGCCACTGGCCACATGGCTTTAGAGTGCTTGAATATAGCTGGCCCAAATTGAGATGGACTGCAAGTGTAAAATACAAATTGCATTTCAAAGATTTAATATGAAAAAAATGTAAAATATCTTGTTACTAACTGTATTGATTACATATGGAAATAAGTTTTTACATATTGGGTTAAATAAAATCCTATATAATAAAAGCCCAGTGACCTTTATGGCAGAACAAGAATGACCAGTTGCTATGACGTGCACTGACCACCAGGGGGACAGATGCTTAACACAGGAGCTGCCCATTGGTGGTCAGTGTGCTCCCACAATGGGAGTGCCGCTCAGCCAGAAGCTGGGCTGGCAAGCACAGCAGGTGGCGGGAGCCAAGACTGCTTCTGGGGCAGTGCTAAGAGCTGTGAGCCAAGCAGTAAGGAGTGGGCAGGCGGGCAGTTAGGAGCAAAGGGCCCCAGATTGTGAGAGGGATGTCTGACTGCAGGTTTAGACCCGATCTAAACCGGCAGTTGGACATCCCCTAAGGGGTCCTGGATTGCGAGGGGCACAGGGTGAGCTGAGGGGAACCCCCCCCCCACACACACACACAAATATGAATTTTGTGCATCGGGACTCTAGTATATTGTAATAAAATTGAATTTTAACCTGTTTCTTTTTACTTTTTTTAAAATATAATTTTATTATTTCAGAGATGAAGGAAGAGGGAGAAAGAGATAGAAACATCAATGATGAGAAAGAACTGCCTCCTGCACAACCACCACCCCACCCCCAACTGGGGACCTAGCCTGCAACCTGGGCATGTGCCCTCGACCAGAATTGAACCGGGAACCCTTCAGTCTGCAGGCCGACACTCCATCCACTGAGCCAAACTAGCCATGGCTCTTTTTACTTTTTTTTTTTAAATAAATCTTTATTACTCAGATCATTACAATTGTTTCTCCTTTTTCTCCCGCAAAGCTCCCTACCACCCAGTTCCCATCCCACCCTCTGCTTTTACCCCCCTCCCCTCCTATTGTCTTCATCCATTGGTTATACGATTTCAATCCAGTCTCTCACTGCTCCCCCATCTCCTTATCCCCTTGATAATTATCAATCCACTCCTTTTCTTTGCCCCTGATTCTACTATATTCAGCAGTTTATTCTGTTCCTCAGATTTTTTTTTCTTCTCTTTTCCTTTTTTTCCGTATATGAATTTCAAGTGGGACACTCTCTCCCATTTGTTTTTGTAGGGAAATACAACAAAGTGCTCTGTAGCAAATGGCTGCAGACTGTCCAAATGTCTCAGGACCACACGAATAGAATCCACTCCTCCGGTTCACACCCCCCCCCCCCAGGACACACGTCTCTCCCGGGGCACACGGCTCTCCTGGGTCCCACCGCTCCCCCAGGGCACATGGCTCCCCCAGGGAACAAGGCTCTCCCAGGGCTATTTTTACTTTTTAAAAAAATATATTTTATTGATTTTTTTACAGAGGAAGAGAGAGAGATAGAGAACTAGAAATGTCAATGAGAGAGAAACATCGACCAGCCGCCTCCTGCACATCCCCCACTGGGGATGTGCCCACAACCAATGTATATGCCCTTGACCTGAATAGAACCTGGGACCTCTCAGTCTGCAGACTGATGCTCTACCACTGAGCCAAACCGGTTTCGGCTATTTTTACTTTTTTAATATGGCTACTAGAAAATATAAAATTACATACATAGTTTGCAATATAATTTCTACTAGTGGCCAAATGCACAAATGAATATTTGTGCAAGAATGGGCCTTCTAGCCCTGACCGGTTTGGCTTGGTGGATAGAGCATTGGCCTGTGGATTGAAAGGTCCCAGGTTTGATTCCAGTCAAGGGCATTTACCTTGGTTGCAGGCACATACTCAGTGTGGAGTGTGCAGGAGGCAGCTGAGCAATGTTTCTCTCTCATTGATGTTTCTGGATTTCTATCCCTCTCCCTTCCTCTATGTAAAAAAATCAATAAAATACATATTTTTAAAAAGAATGGCCCTTTGTTCCCCTGGCTGCTAGCACTGCCTTCGCTCCAGCCAGAGCAGCCTTTCTGCTCTAACCTGGAGCCACCTTTCTGCCTTCCCAGGCTTCCCAGAGGCCCAGAACGGCTGGGGTGGTGCAGAACAACTGTGCAAACATTTGTCCCCAGCCACTGGGTGCCTGGTTATGCAAATTAACCCACCATATTTGTTGGGTTAATTTGCATACTCTTTCCTGATTGGCTGGGGGGGGCATCGTGAAGGTACAATCTATTAGCATTTTATTAGGTAGATTAGCCAGCACTGGTTTAGACTTATATCATTTTATGCAATAACTAGTGGTCTGGTGCATGAAGTTTTTGCATGGGGTGAGGGGATGTTATCCCTCAGTCCAGCCTGCATCCTCTCTAATCTGGGACCTCTCCGGGGATGTCTGACTCTCAGGGATCGGGATCAGTCCTAAACCTGCAGTTGGACATTCCTCTCACAATCCTGGACCACTGGCTCCTAACCGCTCACCTGCCTGCCTGCTTGATCGCCCCTAACCACATTGCCTGCTGGCCTTCTCACTTCCAACTGCCGGCCAACTGCCTCCCCACCCCCGACCTGATCACCCACAACTGCCCTCCCTTCCTGGCCTGATTGCCCCTAACTGTCTCTGCCTTGGCCCTGCCACCATGGCTTTGTCCAGTAGGACGTCCCAAAGGTCTCCCAGTCTAATTACTATATTACCCTTTTATTAGTATAGATATGTCTACATATAGAAATAGTCCTAATATATAAAAACTTATGGTCCCTTACATCCAAGATAACTGAAGGCTCGACTGATTGGAAGTCAGTCCTGGATTGCCGTGGTGAACCAGCACTGACTGCTGAGGGGGCTGCAGATCAGGCCCAGAGAGAGGCCTATAGAGAGAAGCAGGGTCTGATCCATAGCCTCCATGGCAACTTTGATCAGCCATTGCCTCTTTCTCTCTCTCTGGGCCTGTAACATCTATGCCTCTCTTTTCTCTTCCACCTCCCCGAGGGCTGTTGATCAACCCTGCCTCTCTGATCAGGCCAGGAGATAGGCCCTGAGACACTGACTGGCATAGAAACCCACCAATTAGAACCAAATCTGGGTGACGTGCAAAGAGCCATTGGCTTCCTAGGAGGTTGAGCTTTTGATCCAGACTGGCATAATAACCAACCAGTCAGAACCTAATCTGTGTGAACTGTGAAGGCAGAACCTAAGGTGGGGGCTGAGGAGGGGTTTTAAGGGCAACAGCTGTTTGGTGTAAGCAAGGTGTAAGAAACCAGTTCAATTTCTTAATGAACCTTTTTAAAAATATATATATTTTATTGATATTTTACAGAGAGGAAGGGAGATAGATAGAAACGTCGATGAGAGAGAAACATCAACCAGCTGCCTCTTGCACACCCCCTACCGGGGATGTGCCTGCAACCAATGTACATGCCCTTGACCAGAATCGAACCCGGGACCCTTCAGTCCGCAGACCGACGCTCTACCACTGAGCCAAACTGGTTTCGGCTCTTAATGAACCTTTTGACAGTATAGTGCATATGGCTGGCTATCGATCCAGATATAGGGATTATGTATTTTTGTCTGCCAAGAGCATCTCCTGCTGAAAAAAAAAATTTCCCCCATTTAAGCAATCCTATCCTATACAATCTATCTATACTAATAAAAGGATAATATGCTAATTAGACTGGGTCAACCAGCCACCTTCCAGTTGTCCAACTTCTTTCCAGACAAAGCCATAGTGGTGGGAGCTGAGGCAGATACAGTTAGGGGTGATCAAGCCGGCAGGGGAGGGCAGTTAGGGGCGGAGAACAGGCCAGCAGGGGAGGGCAATTGGGAGCAACCAGGCCAGCAGGGGAGGGCTGTTGGGGGCAATTAGGCAGACAGAGGCAGTTAGGTGCAATCAGGCAGGCAGGCAAAAGCAGTTAGGTGCAATCAGGCAGGCAGGCAAAAGCAGTTAGGTGCAATCAGGCAGGCAGGCAGAGGCAGTTAGGGGCAATCAGGCAGGCAGGCAGGTGAGCGGTTAGGAGCCAGCGGTCCCAGATTGCAAGAGATCTGGCCTAAACCGGCAGTTGAACATTCCCCAAGGGGTCCCAGATTGGAGAGGATGCAGGCTGGGCTGAGGGAAACCCCTGCCACGCACAAGTTTGGTGCACCAGTTGTGTTATAAAACAAAGGGATCATTCTGTTCCTGTTAATTTGTAACATGCTTTTTTCCCCCATTTAATATGTCTTTGAAGTCATTCCGTGTGGATACTTGCAGATCTGCCTATTTGGAAGATAACATATTGTTTTCTGCGATCCAAATGGAGAACGACAGGTTCCTGAGTGGAGGGGCTGGGGATTAAGAAATTAAAGGAAAAAAAGAGGGACCAAGACACAGAAATAGATTCAGGCTGGGATCCAGGTGGAGGGGCTGCCACTGATGGAGAGACAGTCAACCACCCACCACAGACAACACAGCACATTTATTTATTTCCAAAGGGGGGTTTAAGGTCCAAGAAGTTTTGGGTGTGCCCAGGTCCTATTCATTCCTCATTCCTGGGATTTAGCATATCTAGACCTGGGTAAGTCAAGGTTCTATTCGTTCCTCATTCCAAGCACAAGGATAAAGATAAGAAATCTGTACTGATAACCGTCTCCCACATTTTGGGGAAACATGTTCCCAGGGTGTGGCTCTGCCTACGCCTTGAGTTCAGCTGATGATAATTAAGGGTCTTCGATGTGCATTCCCAAGGGGCCCTCTACATCTCCCCCATTTTTAATTTTTTTTTAAATTTTTTTTATTTTATTTTATTTTAAATATATATTTTATTGATATTTCACAGAGAGGAAGGGAGAGAGATAGAGAGCTAGAAATGTCGATGAGAGAGAAATACCGACCAGCTGCCTCTTGCACACCCCCCACCGGGGGGATGTGCCCGCAACCAAGGTACATGCCCTTGACCGGAATCGAACCCGGGACCTTTCAGTCCATAGACCGACGCTCT